>CM024242.1:6497752-6559652 GCA_013421045.1 Propylea japonica | reverse complement strand
AATTTGATAACGAATTACAAGCCAGGTATTTATCAGAATACATTGTAGTGGGATCCTCCTTACGAGCTGATAGTTGGCTTCTGGAATTATTACTTCTACACAGTCCAAAGAATTTGTCTGATCAGGCAACTTCACAACAGTTCCGTCAATTTTTTGCAGTGCCTTAAATAAGTTTTGGTATCGTTCTTCCTTTTGATCAACTGCATCTGTAAGCAAACCAAACATTCTAACAAACTTTCATCTTATTTATATATTTTTATTTTATCATGAAAAGGATGTTATTGATATGTATATTTGTTCATAGATTACTTAATCGATTGAACATATGGCAATGTTTTCAGGATAAATTTAGAAATTGCAGACATTTCAAATGATGAGTAATATTGATGGCTGAACACATTGAGGACAGAGATTACAATGCAAATCCTCACCTTTCAAAATAAAGTGTACTACACTTTTTTCCATTCTGCTTTCAATTCATGTTACGATAACTGATAAATCTTGATGGGTGTATTGTTCCAAAAAACAATAGACGAAAATTTAAACTATGAATAATTTTTTTTAATCAGAACAAAACAGTGGAATTCCAGTATGAATCTATCTTGTTATCCTTTGATAAACTTATCAAATGCATATATTTACAATTACATCCTGTATACAAGGGTTGGCAATTATTAACTGAAAAACTAAAAGGGGGAGTGACTATGATTATTGAATTCTTCTATTCAGTTTTATTTAACTTGATAACAAACAAATCACTCCTTATTAAGGACAAAGAATTTTCAAAAATGTCATGTGGATAAAAAAAATTGTTGTCAAAACAAGTACATCATTTGATCTATTCGTCTTCTTATCTATACTCCTTTAAACAATGGAACTACAATGCAAAAATGATATTACTGCAATGATGAACCCACTTATATTTCAGAAAAAGGAAATTATGCCAAATTTGAATATAATAGACTTAGATAATGGATATTTGTTATAAATATATGATAATTTGTAAGTAGTGTAAATTCACGTAACTTTCGACCTATTTTGTAGTTGTCAAATGTCATTAGATAACCTCATTTTATTTCACCTACAAACAAGTTGGAAAATCTAATTTAATTCGAATTTACATATTTTCTGCTTATTTTCTGAATAAGAGGAGAACATGACGAAATTGTTGGAATGGTTAACTGCCTTGAGCATTCTGGTAACACTATGGATATCTGTTTAATGAATAAAATAGGAAACAATTTCACAAAACAACATTCTGAATTTATTTTTTATCTACCTTTTATCGCAGTAATATTATTGGGGTAAGAAATGAGCTTTGGGTAGCCTTCTTTTTATTATATGATATTTCAGTTGTATTCGTTGACTGTAGTACTTTATAGAACGTTCACTTTTAACAATTGTGAAGAAGCAGCAGCGGCATTGAAAAAGTAAGTGAACATCGTTATATAAGAGAAGAAAGATATCAATTGCAGTAAATTTTATCTACTTTAGCTTAGTTACATGAAGAAAAAAGTGATTTTTCTGATTCGTCTTTTTGTAGGAATTCAAGAAGCAAAATCTTCCCTCCGGAAAATGGGATACCTATTTCCAGAAACAGCTTCGTAGTAAGATGAATCTAAATTATTTTTCTTCTTTAATGAAACACCAATTTAAGCAACAATATAATTAAATAAGTTATTAATAATTATTAGATCTTTTATATGAATTACAAAAGTAAAATAAAAGTGTATAAATAAATTCTGTAAATACATAATACTTTTTACAATCTCAAACATTCAGAAGGATTTTTTTTGATCAATATAATATAAAATTTTTTGTTCCAAAGGGGTTCAGTAACATTCCATTGATTGATTATAACGGGGTGTATTGGTTTTTAAATAATTTGATTAGATTCAATCAATTGTGCGCCTATAATCTAAGCTTAGTATCACTTTTCTAAGGTCCTATAAACTATAATTCGAATTAATATCATTTAAATTTTAAATATTAAATAAATATGTAATAAATTAAACACTTAATACTGGTTACTTGTAAAGCTATGATTCGACCAACTAGAGTTAATTTCTGTTTCATCTACGATTTCATGCAATTTATTATGATTTTCTTCCTCTTTTACTTCGTCTAGCCAAAGGGTTATTTCAGTACTATACATATGTCGCTGTAGTACTTCACGTGTTCTTCTACGCCTTCCAATATAGTGAGTTGTTCCCTGTAAAACCAAACATTCAAGAATTTTGTTTATTTGAATAGGGGAAAATGTTACCCTTGGAGTAAAATCAATCTGTAAGGCTTCCAACATTCTCACATCGTTTATTTCACTTTGTAACATGGTCCATTCAATTGAAACCTCTTCATGTAACATCTGTTCCTCTGAAATCGTAATCAACTTTGTAGCCCCAATAATTATTTTAGATGACCAGAAGATATCGACTAGATTTTAATGTCATTGTATTCAGCGTGTCCTCCTGAACAACATTAGTGAACCAACAGGTGGCTATCTGTCTCAGTTTAGAAAATATGGGCCTCCAAATTTCCAAAAATGTCCCATCTTCACGTCACTTTTTTCACTATAAAAACACAAATTCACTGCTCCAAATTAGGCTATAAATCACCTTCAAACATTCAAATAACTGATTGATTAGTTTAATTTCAGGTATAGTCATTAATTATTGCAGAAATATCGAAATTCTTGAGGCACCAAATATCCACAAATCCTAAGTCTGCCGTTTTTAATGGTAGATTTGGCACTGCCGCAGATTCTTTCGCGCGAAAGTGATACGATGCTTCCACTAATCCCGTCATCATTTGATTTGTCACTCGCTGAAGGACGAGCAGTGGTGCCAAGCTTACCATGAAGAACGGAGGGCTTTCCTTAGAATTTGTGGATATGTGGTACCTCTAGAATTTTCATGTTTCTTCATTAATTATTGAATATACCTGAAATAAACTACTCGAATAGTTATTGAAATGTTCAAAGGTGATTTATAGACTAAATTGGAGCAGTAATTTGTGTTTTTATAGTGAAAACAGTGACGTCAAGATGGAATATATTTGGAACTTTGAACTAAGACAGTCACCTTTTGGTTTCAAGTTCAAGAAAAATGGTAGATATCTACTGGTCACCATAATTCAAATATTCACCAAAAAATGAACTGAACTAAGGTTTTGAATTCGAAATAATTTAACTTTTCAAGCTTATTTTAGTAGTAGCACTTAAGTTTTTCATACTAAAACAATCTACACTTACCATCTCTTTTCGAAGTCTGCTTCTTGTACTGAATCCTGAACCTGAAGGCCTCCAAAACTGAGGCTACGACAATCGTCAGAACCACCATGGTGAAAAGATAGAATAACATGAAAAACAACCTCGAATAAGGATTAGTAACCGATGCATACGCATCCATAACTATGAACCAATTATTGACAACCGTCAGTTCGAAAAGAGTCACCGCAGAAGACAGCAAATCGGAGAAGTTGTTCAAGTAATAGTACCCCAAGGCACTCGTAGAATTGGTGCTGTACTTGTAGAAATCTTCAACGGTTGTATTCCTATAACGATACGAAAGATTTATTTGAAAATGAAGATAACGGTAGAGTTCTTCACTTACACGCAACAGTTTCTCAGGTCGTAAGGCGAGAAAAACTCCATACCTATTATGGAGAAGAAGTAATACATAACCAACATGACGACTGTAGTCGACCACATCAACGGTGAGAGAAGAACCAGGGTTCCGAATATGTCCCTGTATCTTTTCTTCAACTTGAATAACCTCAAAAGCCTACAATAATAATTTGATGAGATAACATCAATATTGTCGTTTAACCTGTTTACTTTTCATTGTAAGTTATTAACAATTGACATCCAATATGGCGGCGGATGGCACCTTATTTTGATGCAATGGTTTCTTAAGATTAAATCTGTGATCTTGAAAAGCGTTTCGAAGACTTCAAACCCTTCTACAAACTGAATGGTGATTAACTACTCAAATATTTATTTAAAACTTAGAATTGATAGCATTCTTTGTTAAGTAAACAATGCCAGTCACCGCCATATTGTTTTTTCAATTGCAACAAAAAACTGTTGAATAATTTATTTGTTTCAAAGAATATGCTGTCAAAAGTTCATGTTAAATACCTAAATAAATAACTGGACAGTAATAACATAATAAAACTTGAACGCAACTGGTTTAAACTTACCGAAGGGGGCGCAATATCACAACGAGAGTGAGATAAGGATTCAAATAAAGCAGAAGGGCCCCCATTAAAGCAGCCAAGGTTACGGTCAATCAAAAACGTTCCAACCGGAAGCTATATATTCATTCCATCCTACAGCAACTACCTTGAGAAGGACTTCAAGTAAGAACACTGCAGAAATATAAGAATTGTCAACTTTGAAGAGTTTAATCATTTAAAATTGTTGTACTTACGAGCTAAAAACAAAATGTATCCCACGAGGCAGCAAAAAGTTGCGCACTGTGTTGAAGATTGTCTGTATGCCCATGATTCGTACAAACATTGCTATGCCATTGCTTAGTATTAAGGTATCTGAAATAATACATTTAGAATTCGTTTCCATCATACTTTCATGAAGATTTCTAGTTTTCAGAATAAAAATTACACACTCTAACTATTGTACTGATTATAAATTGAGAAATTCAAATACTCATCTCACAAACCACAAAAATTTACATAATTCATAATAAAATAAATCAGGAAGCTCAATATAGATTATATTCAATATGTCAGCAAATGGTTTAAGACATATAAACTAACGAAATCGTGATAAACAATGTTAATATAAGAATTCTTTAGTAAACAATGAATTGAGCCATCCACCGCCATATTTGTTGTTTGTTTTCATTTTGACAGATCATTAGTTTTTAGGTTAGGTGGTTATCGAAGAACATGAATGGTGAAGAAATTACACTGAATTATTCTTTGAAAAGTCACGAGCACTTACATACGAGGTATTCAAAATATTGCCATGTGACTATAATCTTAGAATCTTATAAAAAGCCCTGAGTGGTGGCCAGGCCGATGAAAACCATGGATCCAAGGTTCCTTCACCGCCATTTTACACTGAGTGCATCGTAAATGTTCAAAAACTCATCCTGAGTCAGAGATCCAGTGCCAGAGACGTTCAACAGATGAAACATGAGAATAACATTTCTTTGGCCTGAAATTTATCGAGTCATAACATGAATTTGACACTTAAAATCACCATCGCTTACTTGTTCTAGGGGAATAATACCTCATTAGTCCCTGGAACTGTTTGAATTTTATGGTGTTTGGCGACTGTTTGCTTACGAGTAGACGAAACGCTAACTGACATGCTTTTCTCTTGTGCAAAAGCAGTTTACGGAACTTGTCTCTTTCAATTCCTGTAAAAGTTTCGTAAACTACTGCAAGCATCTGAAAATCCAAAGAATAATCATAACTATCGATGCAAAAAAATTGATTAAATACACTGCGCAAAAAAATTAACGCACATTATGGAAATCTCAAATTTATTCTACAACTGAAGGTGTTCTCAATGATAATTATTTTATCAGAATTACGCATGCGTATGTTATCCACTTTCAACGTTTTTCTTCAATACAGATGTTTTTTCCCAGCAGGAATAAAAAGATGAGATTATCAGATTTTGAATGTATTGGCTCCATTCTGAAATCAGTTGTTCTCGATCAATTCTAGTTATCAATAGTTTTTCTTTCGTTTGATTTTCTACCCCGATCGCTATGCAACGCGAAACACGCAATTTGACCCAAGGAAAGTGCCCAAGCGGTAGTTTTGCGAGAAGAAGGGGGATATACACAAGAATTGCAGAAAGGTTGGATGTCCCATACAAGTGTGTCCAGAATGTTGCAGCGATTCAGGGAGACAGGTATGATGTCCGAAACCAGGACAGGGTACACCACGGGTAACAACTGCCATTTTAGAACATTACTTGAGACTTTCTTCGTTGAGACAACGGTTTGCAACCGCTCGCCTCCTTCAAAATCAGCTTGAGCTAATTCATGGGGTGCAAATTAGCACTCAGACAATAAGAAATCGCCTCAGAGATAGATTTAAGGCCTCGTGTCGCGGCAATAGGCCCAGCTCTTACCCCAGCCCATCGAAGGGCGCGTTTGGATTTGCGAGAGAGCATATCCATGGGGAGTGGCTGATATACAGACGTCCCATGAAAGATATGCTCAGTGCAATTTCCTGAATACTACTGTTTCCGGGGAGGATCGATTATGGTATGGGGTGGAATATCTTTGACTGCTCGCACAGACCTAGTGGTCGTTGATAATGGAGCTATGAATGCTGATAGGTATAAAGGAACATCTTGAAGAGCATGTAGTGCCATTTGCCCCAAACATTGGTGAAAATTTCATTTTTATGGACGATAATGCCAGACCCCATCGTGCGCGCATCGTTCAGGAGTACCTTGAACAGATTGAAGTTTCTCAAATGGAATGGCCAGCAAGAAGCCCAGATCTCAATCCGATTGAGCAGGTTTGGGACAACCTCAATAGAAGACTGAGAAGTTCAGAAAATCATCCAGCTACTCTTAAAGACTAATGAATCCAGCTCAGAGAAATCTGGGAAGGATTAGATCAGAACATCATAAGATCACTCATTTTGAGTATGAACCGTCGTTGCCAAACTGTAATTAACGCAAGGGGTGGGAATACCAAGTATTAAATCACTTATCAGCATTCCAGTATTTTGAAAATTATTTATTATCTTCTTTCACATAAGATTCGGTGAAATCCTGAATATTTCTTCCATTTAATGTGTCTTGTTTGTCAAAACCTTCCCGAGAGAACATAAAATAAGTTATAAGTCAATGTAGAGTTAACTTTCATTAAAATTGAGATTTTCAGAACGTGCGTTAATTTTTTTGAGCAGTGTACTTACCAAGTTCATTAGCACGTAAAGTACAGTAGATATGTACGATATAAAAAATAAAGCGCTCCATTTGGTTATCGCATAAGAGGGCATCATCACATCGGGAAAACTGAAACATAACCTTCCCAATACTACGAATTAACACAAAAATCGACTCACTTACTTTGCTGTAGTTAACAGGACAAACATACTAACGAAACTATCGGGTAGAGTCTTAAAATAGAGATTTGTAGTATGTTGACTGAACAAATAATAACCTAAAAGGGCATAGCTGCATACGAAAAATAGAAGTAGTACCAACATATCCAATATAGGCGGTAAAGACTGTAGAATCTGCCTTATAAATCTCCGTACGGCTCCACACGCTCTTGTATCAACCAAAAATATGGGGCGTAGCGCTCTTGTGATACGAAAATGAGAAGATTGTCTTAAAAGGACAACCAAAGCTTCCATTAGCATAATGACTAGAGTTACACACTAAAAAATTAATGAATCATTGTTAAAATCTTATACTCCCATTTTTATATCGATACATACTTTGACCATAGTTCTCTTGTGTTTTAATATGGTACCCCAACCTATCCATCTCAATTTCAAAGCTAATTCAATACCAATGAACACCGAGTGCTAGTAGCTCAAGTGTACCATGTATACCAACGGGTAATTTTAGCTTATCTATGGAAGCCTTTCTGCCAACGCTAGCGATAAAAGAAGTAGGGAAGATGCCAAGTCTAAACCATAATACCATGAGTTATGAACAAGAAGATATGCAGGTAACGCTGAGGGGTGACGGGGGTGAGAATCGAACTTTTCATTGTTTTCTCCTTCCTAAAAATAACATTCATTAAATTTTGGGTTACATTAACGTTGACCTTTGATTGAATCAAGACACGCACTTCCAAAAATATAGCTGCTTCATGATAGTTCATCTCCCAGTGGTCAAACCCTGTGGTATCATCCCTTACATCTCTTGCCAAGCTGGATCTACTCCCCATTTCTTCTATCGGGGGATCTATAACGAAAATATCCATTGGTCTATTGGTAAACATTCTAGTATAGATTCTTTGTTTACTATTACGTAAAAAGTAAACAAAGATAAGATAAGAAGTGTACCAGATTCAAAATAAGTTAGATTTCTTCAGTTACTTACATGAGCTGCTGGCAGTGCCATAAGTAGGATTGTGTAAATTGTCAGATGAAAAACTTTGATAGCCGGTTTCCCCGAAAGATCTATTGTTTTCCATGATTGAGTATAGCCGGTAGTATCTGGTATAACGCAAATTTTATTGTACAAACATAACTTCTTTGGTAGATGAACAGGAAGTGCCTAATTTAACGATGTGGTAATCATAAGGTAAATCAATGAAAATCTCCTCAGCATTGAAAGCCTTCCCCAAAACAAACCATATATGAATTCCTCCTTAGTTTATATTCATCAACTACATTTTTTTACTTAGTTTTTAAATTTCCGATAAGAGAATAAACAACTGTCAAAATCAAGTCAATGACCGAATGACAAACGTCAGTCACTGTCAAAATTCAAAAGGTGGAGGGAATTACGAAATATTTCGTTTTTCCTATGAATAATCAAGGTTTTCCCAATAATAGAACCCTTATTGTTTACTAATAAAATTTATTACGTACAAAATATACAACATAGGTATTAAAAAACAAAATAATTTGTCTTAAAGCCTAAAAACTTATGAGCAGTCAATCCTTTGAGACACCTGGAGGCAGGGGAACATCGAAGACTACTGGCAAATTCTTAGGTATATAATTTATATCACATGTAGAAGCATTTATGAATATTATTTTTCCATCTGATGAAACTCCGTATCCTTCATGTATATGGCCGAATATATGATACTTGGGTTTCACCCTTTTTTGGACAGTGTTCAGCAATTCTACACAACCCGCTCGTACTCCTGAACACACTAAATCTCCATGTCCTAAAGGTGGTCCATGCGTTATCAAAATATCAGTGTCTTCAGGAATTTTATCCCACTTGGACAAACATTTTTCACCTAAAAATAACGGAATATTTTAGATCGATCCGAATTTCACAGAAACATTTTTTATGCTAAAACCAGCATCGGATTATCAATATTCACAAAATAGTACTAACCTCTGGGAACGTTAAAAGCCCACCCTCCAAATTCTGGTTGCCAGGGGACTGCCATAAATTTTAATACCATATAGTTCAAGGCCTGAGTCCTCCAAATATGTACAATTCGTTAAATACTGTCTGATATCTGCTTCATTCACTGCATCTACTATATCATCCTTCGTGTTTCCATAGTTCAGAACTTGCTCACTATCGTCAGATCCTAAATGTTTTTCTATCTTCTTTCTAAATACGTGTGAAAACGATTGATCGAAACTCAACTCGTGATTACCGGCAATAACAATCTTATGCTTGTGAGGAAGGGTACCAGCCACGTACTGAATGCACTACTTCATCTTTCTGACCACATCGTGTAAAATCACCAGCGTGGATGTAAACGTCCCCCGGAGGCACTTCAAAATCGTTTTTCAACAAGGAATGTGTGTCGCTCATACAGACAAATCTCACTTTGTTAGGCTCAACTGGTTTTGACGGTATTTTCACGTTTACTTTTATAATTTTTTGAGTTTGAGCGAGTTCTTTCCATGCTGCTGTTGGATTAGTGGATAAGGGATGTACCTCTATTTGTTCCGATTCCATATCTTCTGGTAATGAATCTATGAGCTTCAATAGCTTTGTCATGCGACAAAGTAGCATCAAATTGATTTTTCTGTTGTATGTTTCCCATTGAACATTCTCATTTTATTCGTTTGTCAACAAAATAAATTCGCAGTCACAGAATTTTATACCTTGTCAATTGTCAACCTAAAATTTTGCCACAACCATAAAGTTTACTCTTCTTATTAAAACTGAATGCCCATGAATGAATGTTTGTTTCAAATTAAAACAATTTTTAATTTATTTATATGTTACGAAAATAAATTTCATTCAATAAGTGATAGCATGATCATTTTAACGCTTTATTGTCAAATAATCTGAATACGAGGAATTTGAGGAGAAGACCTTCGATTACCTGCAATAACCTTGAAGGGAGCATATTTGCTTGAGATTATTATTTATAAATAATTCTAGAAGCTTTTCATTTATTCATGTTATGGTAAATAAAGTGAAAAGTCATGTTCAGCTAGAAACTGTGGTCCCGTGATTAGTTGTCAGTGAATTGTCAAAATTTCACTAAACATAAAAGGAATGAAAAACTAGGATTTCGAAAATTCAGTGGGAAAATTCCAAGTATTAATAGAGTACTCAGTTGGACTATTTCAGAAGAAAATAATTAAAGGTCTAATTTTAGATTCATTGAAATTATAATAACCAAAGAAATTTATTGGATCATCTTATTAGAAAAATGGCTGCCACACGGAGATTGCAAAAAGTGAGTATTTTTCTTGGGAAAAATTATAAATTTGGATTGACTTCTAATAATAAACCGCTAAAATTTCATATGGAATATTATCATGAATATATTTTTCTCCTATGTGCTTCCTACATATTCAAACTTTCTAATATATTCCAATTGAATATTTCAGGAATTAGGAGATATAAGACAATCTGGAATGAATCTTTTCGTGATATACACGTAGATGAAACGAATATCCTTACTTGGCAAGGTCTAATAGTCCCAGTAAGTTCAATTTTTTCATTCTAAATTCTGATTTTCATTCTTAATTTCTGCTTTCAGGATAGTCCCCCATACAATAAAGGTGCATTTAAAATAGAGATAAATTTCCCTGCAGAATACCCTTTCAAACCACCCAAGATCAATTTCAAGACTAAAATTTACCATCCAAACATAGACGAGAAGGGGCAAGTATGTTTACCCATTATAAGTGCGGAAAATTGGAAACCTGCTACAAAAACTGATCAAGGTTAGATTTTTCAAAATTCAATGAATTAATTAATATTATCGTAATTTTTAGTGATTCAAGCTTGGTAGCGCTGGTTAACGAGCCAGAACCTGAACATCCCCTGCGAGCAGACTTAGCAGAAGAATTCCTTAGAGATAGAAAGAAATTTTCCAAGAATGCCGAGGAATATACAAAAAAACACAGTGAGAAAAGGCCTGCAGATTAGTTGGCAGGATACGATGGAGGAAATAAGTTATGGCTTTATTTTGTAAACGGATGTTCTATAATATTAAAATTTAATTTTACACTTCCCAAAATTCATGACTTGTTTTGCTGTTTGTGAAAATTCAATTCGTTTGCTACCGATGTTAAATGATTTACTTAATAAAAAAAATGATATAAACTTTTTGATATAATTTTTTTTGTATGTACATTTTGAAGTTTTAATAAATTTAGTGATCTATTATTGAATAAATGCTTCTTAGAATTAAAGTCCACACTCTTTTATTCTCTCTTAAATACAGCAAAGTTCATATAATTCCTTCATGATTTATGAATTATAAAATCAAAATTATAAATAAAACAATATTTGATGCAAATATAGGTAATATGTACTCCATTCCATCTATAGCTTTGCTTTAATATATTACTTAATATATACAAATTATTAAAAAAAAACCTAAAGTACTAAACTGATGTTGCATTTGTAATTCTAGGATTTTTTCGAAGAAATTCTTCAATATACTTTTTTATTTCTAGATGATCTGAAAAAAAAGTTAATTGAAGGTTGGTATATTCGAAATCGAAGCATAATAATGCTTTAAATTAATTCTTACCTTTATCTACTAAGTTATGTGATATATTTCTGGCCAGCTTCTTGAATAAATCCCTAGACTCGAATCGTTTTTCAGCGTAAGCTGGCGTTAATAACTTCACAACATATTTGCCTACTTCATTCTTATTCAATTTACTTCTTCCTTTAGGTCTATCGGGCGTGTTTATTTTTTTTATCAACAGAAATATCTTTTTCTGGCCTTTCTACGATATCCTTAGAGTCCTTAGGACTTGGTGTTGACTTTCTCAAGTTTTATCTGTCTTTGATACACCATTTGAAGGTTGTTTAGAATTTTCATTCAAGGTTTGGTTCGGAGATTTTTTTTCCAATTCTGAACTTTCTTGACTCTCCCCCATTATATCACAGTTGCTTACATCGTCTTCATCTTTCTTTGAGCTTGTTGGGGAACTTAAACGATTATTTTTGAGGATATCTGTGGAATCTTCGTCCCAGTCATCTATACAAAAATTGAGATCAGACGGGTTATAATTTATATAATATTAGTTGTACTTACCAGAGAGTCTGTATTCTTCCTTGACTGCTTCTGTTTTCTGTCTTTTACAGTTGCTTTCATCTCCAGACTCGTCTCCGAAAAGTTCCTTCATTTCACTTCGTTTATTTGACATTTTTCTCTTATTCGTCGAAGAAGGACTGCCTGTTCCACAGAAAAATTCACTTATTTTACTCTGTTTATCTTTCACTTCACTGGTTTTTTCCTCCAAGAGAGCTGAAGCTTTCTGAAATCCTGGAAGTACTTTTTTCTCTACTAATAGATCAGAAGCCTTACAAAACCCATTTAAAGACTTATTATTCTTCGACTCCTCAGCCTCTGCATAACTATCATCCTCTTCTACTTGTTTGGACAGCAATTTCTCCAAGTCGTCATATAAAATCTGATCATCAGTACATTTTTGATTCTTGCTATCTGAAAGTAGGTAAACAAATGAGGACCACTTACTGCAACGTAAGTTTCGAAATTTCAACGACGAGTAGGTTTCAATTGTTTATATCATGATCTGGTAAATGTTTTCTTGCAATCACACTGATATTTTCATTTCGATTATGAGAAATATTTTCATTTTCTATTTTCTCTAATGAATATTCTACTTGAAAATATGCGCCATCTTGTTTCAGATAATTCTGTGATGGAACACATGTTGTTCACAGAATTGTTCATCTTCTTTTTTATTAAGGTTATATATTATAATGAAATATCAGTAGAGTACTAGAGTGCGAAGAAAAAGAGAAAAGTACTCACCAATTTGGCCAAATTCATCCTGTACATCATGAGAGTTGTAGTTGCCGTGAAAACAGAATATTCAATGTCTACGCTACACTTTTCTAGATCCTTCTTGGTCAACATATCATCATCCATGCAAGCGTAAAGTTAGCTTTGACGGCTTCTATAATTTTCGTCAAATATTGCTCTCTCGTGGCCAGAGTGAGCCCTTTGACTTTACTAGAAGTGGAAGCCGCGGCTTTCACCCTAGCTTGGTTCGAGAAGAGTTTTTCTATGGTTGCCGCAGAAATTTCCTGGAAATGAGAGAAAAAATACACTATGAAATCAGTATTTTTTTGCGCAAGATTGTTAAAGTCAAATACCTTCGGATTTTTCCTTAGTTCGAATTGTTTTCTGATGAAATCGGCTGTTTCTTTTTTGCTTTTCTTTCTTCATCTTCTCTGTTACCTCCTTCATCGTCATCGTCTTTCAAATAATCGTTGTAATCACTGTAACAATAAACTAATATTTTCTATCGAATACATTAACATTCCTAACTTTTAAATGGAAGTTATGAAACTAGGAAATGATGTACATATATAGTCCGTTCACGAAAGTTTTAGCGCATAGTAGGCGTTTGTTTATTTATCTGAAGTTGGCAGTATTTACTGTCATAATGTAAAATAAAGCCAACGTTGCCGAATGTACCCGGTCTCGTTCGACGAGCTTGCGAGTTATCAGAAAACTCCATGCAATATTGACAACATTGCGTATCAATCCGACAAGAAAATAAACAACATAACCTAAAATTTTAATATACACAGTAGAATATGCCACATTTCCATGGCCAACCGATGGCTCAACCTTTCGTGAACGGACTATAGATAGAATTTGTTCAAGTTTGCTGGAGTTTTTCCAAGTAAAATCTTACTAAATTCGAAGAAATCCCAAAAAATAAAGTTCCTTAATTCAAGACTGATGTTTCAGCTACATAAAAAGTATCAACTGAAAACACACAGTATGGTAGTTTTCACATAATACATTTTTTTAGTAGGTAACATTTCAAAAATTATCATGAAAGTTTTAAAAT
Organism: Propylea japonica; assembly: GCA_013421045.1. Classification (NCBI taxonomy): domain Eukaryota; kingdom Metazoa; phylum Arthropoda; class Insecta; order Coleoptera; family Coccinellidae; genus Propylea; species Propylea japonica. The sequence goes on along the minus strand of CM024242.1, from coordinate 6,545,699 downwards.
TCATTAACAATCATTTTCAAACTTCACCTGACTCAAATCTTTGCAATAAGCTTCTAATAAAACCTCCTGTGAAATATTTTTAAACTACGGACCCAACAGACGTTGTTCTGCATACACAAAAATTCATTCAATTCGATCCAGCCGTTTAGTTGCAAAATAGATGATTAACCTAGATAACGACCACAGCGCCATCTGTTGATCCGATTTGTGATCATAAACATACAGGCATCGGCAATCCAAAATTCATACATCATAGGTTTAAAAGTTGTAAAATATGGCATAAGTAAAAAATTGTTGTATAATATGTTAGTTCATACGTTATTTCTGATTAAATTTTAAATTTTCGATTCACTCGATGTAACTTCACTTTTTGTCCAAATGTCAAAATCATTATAACCTATTAATATGTATTCTATGGTTGCTTGATTGGTGTAAGAAAAAGGAAAGCCCTTTATTTTTTTCTGAACAATTTTTTTGGAAATATTTTGTTGTATAAACCTTGCCCTAGCAATTATGAACACAAAAAAAACGAATTTTCCAATTTGGTGCAGCCGTTTGAAGATATTGCATTTTGAGGTAACCATAGATCCTGTTTTTTATTGATATAATATTCGAATAAGTAAAAATGATCAACTTACTCATTTATTCCTTTTCTACCACCGCCATAGAGATCTCCATAGTCACCATCATCACTTTTCGACATAACGCTGTTATACTGTATACTTTTTATGTGAAAATGTTCAGCTCTTTCAGCCACTCCTTTCTTGTCAACACATATGTCGCAATTTTAAGACATTTTTTCTCCGGCTCCCCAAAATGTCGGTTAAACAAGTTATGACGACAATCACTGCAAGAAACCATTAAACGATCATATGAAATCACTTTAAACTGATTGATTCGAAAAACTCACTCTGCATTTTCACAAAACTCCACCACTCTTTTGAAACCCGATATTGTGTTCTCGGCTTTTATCCTTCCAGCGTCGGTGTGTTTGGCTTTGCCAAATCTTGGTTCAGATGGAACTCAATGGCTTTTGTGTCCGTTCTGCTGTAGTAAATCCTGCATTTGGAGGGTTTCCCGTCTCTCCCAGCTCTTCCAGACTCTTGGTAATAGGAGGACGGGTCTCTCGGTACTCCCCAATGAATACAAACCTAAAACATATCATTAAATTCAATATTTCAACAAATTTGCAATGAAATTCCCAAATGGTACAAATGTATATAAAAATCTTGTTTTTCCTACCTCACGGTTGCTTTATCGACACCCATTCCAAAACTTATAGTTGCAGCAATAACAGGACATTCCCCATCTTGCCATTTATTCTGAACACCTAACCTTTCTTCATTTTTGAGCCCAGCGTGATAAGCGAGACACTTTATTTTCATTTTATTCAGTTGCTCGCTTATAAACTCTGTCTGTTCCCTGGTTCTACAGTAAATGAGTCCACAGGATTTATTTTTAGGTTCCACATCTTTCTCGTTCTCGAAATTCAAGCAATCGGTGATGAATTTTTTTACATGCTTGAAAGGGTTCTCTAAAACGTTTAGGAAATACACATCGTAAAATAGGTTGTCTCTGTAACAAGAGTTTTGAATTCCTTATATTCTTTCCCGAAATGTAAACTATTTAAAATGTCTCTTGTTACCTAAAAATAACAACTTCAATCAAAAATAAACAATAATAAATGGGTAAATATACATACGTCAGCTCCTGCAGTAGCAGTTAAAGCTATATAAGGGCCTTACAAATTTCTCTTAGGGCTCCTAGCTTGAGGTATTCTCGCCTAAAATCGTGGCCCCACTGACTAACACAGTGAGCTTCATCCACAACAATATATGCAACTTTGTCAAAATTGGACAAATTTCTTAAAATATCCTACGAAAATATGAATATGAGGTTTAAAATCAGAATTTTTTCTTTTGAAATATCACACTTACTTTGAATGTATTTGTTGCAGCCTGTTCAGGGGTTATATACAATAATTTGGTCTTAGGTGACACCAACTTAAGGTCATTTATTATGCTTCTCGTTCAGATTTTAAAATCTTTGAATTGAGGATACCGCATGTATTTTCAAAGCTTTCATATGGTCAATTTGATCCTGAAATTAAATTAACTCAAATTAAATCAGTTTCAATTTAAATGATCAGAATTCACCTTTATCAGAGCCAAAAGTGGCGAAAAAACAATAGTGACTTTCTGGTGATATAGCATTGCTGGCAGTTGATAACACAAGGATTTTCCTGATCCTGTCGGCATAGTGACCAGCACATCATGTTTTCCTGAAATAAGTAATAGATATTCGAACAAAATAACAATGTGGAAACTTGCAACTTCAACCTACTTTGAGCAATTTCACGTATAGCTCGTTTCTGCAACTTTGACTTGAACTTCTCGTGTTTGAAATGTGTAGTTAGGGCCTCTCTGATTGTATCGTCATCCATTTTCGCAGAAATAAAACAATTTTTATCCTAAAATTAATGCTGAATTGTAAAATAATATTTTCATCAGCGAAAGTTGATGTTGACATTTGTCAGGTTTCAAATAAGGCGCCATACAAATGACCTTGGATTTTGACAATCTTTCAGTATTCTATTCTGTGGTTTTGATGGCCTTGGGGTCTAAACATTTATAACCAGAATTATTTATACAGGGTGTCCCGGAAAATTTCTCGGATTCAGATAGAAGATAAAAAATGAAGATGACAAGTTCCATAATTTTTTTCCTAGCGGCTCTCCCTACGAAGATAGACCTCCTAAATGACGCCATGGAAATCCATTTTAGTGGAATAAGTTTCACTACTCGATATAATTTGATGAAAATTTGATATGATTAATATATTAAGGACCCTTAAATCACCGCACTCAAATTTCAATTAGTTTGTTCAATTTACCAGGGGCGGACTGGATTGTATATTTTAATGCTTACATTTTAAACACCCTGTATGATAATGTGCTGAAAAAAACAAATTTGGATACCTTGAACATTAAGCTAAAGAAAAGGTACTCTTGTTCAGTGTCAATAAAATGAACCGTTTTCGAAAAAAAAATAATGAAAGAAGTAATTGAAATTTATTCCACTAAAATTAATTTCAGTGGCGTCATTTAGGAGGTCGTATCTTCGTAGGGAGGGCCGCTAGGAAAAAAATTATGGTCATCTTATTTTTTTATGTTCTATCTGTATTCGGGAGATTTCCCGCATTTTCCGGTACACGGATTTCCAATGAAAAACATTAATTTGAAAACAAATCATCTGTTAAAGAGGTTAATTTATATTGATTTCAATTCCTTTCCATTATACCTATGAAAATTATGGTATTTCAGTGTTTGTTGAAACTTCGAATAATACTTCAGGTAGTTCTGAAGCTACCATTTAGTAAACCTCCTTTTTTGAAATTCTCCAATAAAAAAGAAAATTTTTAATTTCAATATTATTGTTATATAATTTCAATTACTGTTGAACACTGATACCAGTGGAGAAATTCGCTGTTTAAGAGTCAGAAATAAATCTTTAATAAATAAAAAAATGAAATAAAAATTAAATTAATAAAATATTTCCAAACATCAGGTTATCTGTTTAAATCGGTACAAAAATAAAGATCAGAAACTTTTTGATATTTTTATCAACTCTAATAGAAACAGAAATTTCTGTCATAGCAAAAGTAATTTACATATCGGTACTTCATTTTTTAAATATTAACTCTATAATATAATCACATAATAAAAAAAAAAAAATTAAATCCTTCCCTTTAAAACGTTTCCAGAACCACTGAAAGGTTTGAATTCATCTTTATCTTCTTTATCTTTATCATTTTTGGCCTTGCTGCTTGTTCTCATGAAAGTTATCGTACCAATTTCCCAATCGTAATCCGGTATTCCTCTAACATATGTAGGCTTCGGAGCTGCAGTTTCAGAAGAAGTTGAATCCTTGCGTACTTTACCATCTAGTCGATTTCCGGTACCACCAAATGGTACAAAACCTGAGGGTTCGGGCATGAGATCGGCAGGATCAACTACCATCTCTTCATCCTCCTTCTTCTGGAACTCAGGCTCCTTATATCCTATCGGGGCAGCAAATTCAACCTAAAAGTTGAACATTTAAACATACAAAATCAGTCAAGTATTATAATTCTAATAGAGCAAGAGCCCATGAACCCCAGACCTTCGTTATTTTATAAAAGCTGAAAACTTGTCTACGCATGCTTCCAACACAGGTAAGAACGATGGACCATTATGAAGTTTGGGTTACCCTGGCTTTGGCAGCTAAACGGTATTAAAGGGGTGTTAAATACTGATCTAAATTCGTCAAATTATAAAGTGGGGTTTTTGGAAATTACCTTCAGAATATCATTAAAAATTACGTCATTAATTGCCAGACACTTAATATAGTGGCAACCCCTTGCCAGACACCTTTAATGTTCATTAAATTATATGTAATTCTACTTACGTTATAGTATAAAAGCTGATTTTTATATATTATACTTGGGTATAATTAGATAATGTTTCCCCATTAGCCAGACATTTTGATAGTGCCAACCCTTTGCCAGACAAGCTTTGTAGTTTAGCTGCAGGTGCGAGCGCGAGACAGTATATATGAGTTATTTAGTTGTATTTAGTTGTAGCATCGAATGTCTTTTCTTCAGATGTTTTTGAGATTCACTTGAATGATTAGTTATATAAATCTGTACCAAAAAATTTATTCGCATAAGTCATTATAATCATGCCGTCTCACTCGCACCCACTCATATATACTGTCTCGCGCTCACACCTGCAGCTAAACTACAAGCTTGTCTGGCAAAGGGTTGGCACTATCAAAAATGTCTGGCTAATGCGGAAACATCATCTATTATTACCCAAGTATTATATATAAAAATCATCTTTTATACTATAACGTAAGTAGAATTACATATAATTTAATGAATATTAAGGGTGTCTGGCAAGGGGTTGCCACTATAGTAAGTGTCTGGCAATTGATGACCTTATTTTAATGATATTCTGAAGGTAATATCAAAAAATCACACTTTATAATTTGACGAAATTATATCAGTATTTTACACCCCTTTAATACCGTTTACCTGCCAAAGCCAGGGTAACCCAAACTTCATTAAGGTTCTTCGTTCTTACCTGTGCTGGGAGAATGCGTAGACAAGTTTTCAGCTTTTATAAAATAATGAAGGTCTGGGGTTCACAGGCTCTTAGACTATAAGAAAAATATGAACAATTACTCACATTCATATCACATTCAATGATACTTATTGCATCGCCCGGTTTGGTCTCCAATACTGATAATTCATAAATTTTCTGGTTGTATTTCACAGCAATTACATCGCCTTTTGTTAAACAAGCAAAAGAACGTAGACAATTTTCCAAAACGGCTTTAGGATTCGTTATATCCAAGAAATCGGGGGATACAGGTTGAAATTTTGAGAAAGTTCCCACTGGCAGATCTATGCTTTCTACTTGAACTGTCTCTCCTTCCCTGAGGTTCATATTTTGCATCATCTACGACAAAACTTGTTAATATTCAAACAAAAAGGAATCACAAACAATATTTACCCAGTGTGGTAGGTAGACCTTTCCTTCATCGGCTACAAATTCCAGGACCCCACAATGCGAAACCCTGTGGCCCTTTTGGTTTGTGAGTTTGAATAACATAGGATAACTTATATTCAGCCGAGTCAGTTGTTCCAGAGCAGAAGGTGGCATGATTACTAACAAAAAATGAGAAATTAAATATATCATGCAGCTTATTGTAAAATGTTTATTTACTTACTTTTTCCTCCCCGTTCAACGTCTTGTCTTTCATTTCCAGGTAACATGGCTACTGAAAACATGTGTACGAAATGGCTACTGAAGTGTACGAAACACTGAAGTTCCGATTGATCTCCGGAAACATAAATCCAAATTGGAACTGAAAATTTGAGAACATAATATAATTGACTGTTTAAAGTGAAAGTTTTTCGATTATCACTCATTTTTTGATAAATAAGAGCATAAAATTGAAGAACATGGATATAACATGTATTTCAGACTTACCATTTTGAGTGGGTTTTTTTAAAAAGAGAATAAAATTAAATCAGTAAGCAAGGTTTTACTGAAATCCCCAGAAAACCTTCAGATTTCAGAATATTATTAATAACAAGTCACTGTCACTGAAATAGGTTATGTTTTGATCTTTTTTCTGTGATATGAATCACAGAAATATGGTTCTTTTTATTTCGTGATTTTGATTTTCCAAACCAAATATTTTTTAAACTTCGCAGATAACAATAAATTAAATCGATCAAATTATATTTTCTCATAATACAATTTCATGATATATTAAAAGGAATAAAACTGAGTGTATCGAAAATTATCTTAAGCCGGGTTCTCAGAGCTTCGACGTGTAGCTCGCGACACTTATTCCAACCAATCAGAGAATATAAACACAGTGTTTATATTCTCTGATTGGTTGGAATAAGTGTCGCGAGCTACACGTCGAAGCTCTGAGAACCCGGCTTTAGTCGAATTATATTACGCGTCTCGTCCTCTAGATCATTAACGTAGTATACCCAATTCTGTACGAAGTTATCACATATTCAAAGTAAGAAAAAGCAAAATTCAAAGCATTTCTATGATCCTGCTCTGTGGTCCACTCCCACGCTAGGTTGTGCGCCATTATTCATTAGAGAGTTGAAGTGCTGCCAAGGACGTAGACGTAAACGTACAATTGACATGTGCTCATGCGCACTCGTCAGTTTCTTACGTTCACGCTTGGGCCGGCTTTACGTGCGACGTAAACTAGCGTCCTGTTACGTACGTACGTAGTACGTACGTACGTAACCGAAAGTTGAACGAATCCGACCGATGAAGGGCGAATGCTGGAATTTTGAGATGAAATGCTTCTAACCTTAAAAATTTAAAAACAATCTAGGAGCTGAAACTTTGTTTTGAGAACACGATTAATTAACTTTTTACTTAATATCTTCCTTATTATTATTAAACTGTGATTTTGCATGTTTCTGAGAAGTGTTGAATTTTTTCAATGCAATACTTCTGTTACGAGATTGCATATAAGTACCAAGAACTATTATTTCGATAAGTTACAAATGTGGCATTTTCCTTTCAAAGAGAGTGATATTTACATACAAGTAACTCATTTGTGATTGATTTCCTCTAAAATTCCTGCTTTCGGCAAGAACTCAAGTTATTTCATTATTATTCATTTTGAAATTCGAATGTAATGAAGTAATCCTACAAATATATGTTCACATCATCAATTTGTTTATAGGAAACAGACAATCTGAATCGCTAATATCAGAAACTTTCTGTCAGAATACAACAAAAAGAAATAATAGGTTAGCTTTAGTCTCTAATGGTCTGCCGTACGTACGTATGGCAGCACTTCAACTCTATTTTTACTCCAAGACGTAAACGTTATATTTCTCACGTCTACGTCCACGTTCGGGCTTACGTGCTACGCGCACTTCAACTCTCTATTTATGTGCGAAAGCATTGTTTAAGGAGAAGATAGTTAGTTACTTCGGTTCAAATATCATTGGAGGATATTGGACAATATCGTTAGAGGGCGCCACTCCGGAAGAGGACCAACATGATGGGTTGCCTATGTGCAATGTTGAAATTCAGACGAGTATTAATTTTTGGGTGTGGTGAACAACAGATGTCTCTAGTGACGAGCTATTTTTCTTCACGTCAACGTGTCTTGCATCTTGCACCACAACTTCTCTCTTGTATGCCTGTATGAAATATCCGAGGGTCCAGAGTAATAAAAATTTTTATTACTCTGAGGCCCTTAGGGTTGGGATTTGAGAAATATTTTCGATTTCGTCGTGAGATCGCTAGAAGGAATTTTTTTTTAACTCAGTAGCAAAGAAATATTATATTAAAGAAGTGAATGATTTGAGAAATTTTTATATTCTCTGATATGTTTATGCTAAAGAAATTTGGGCATCCTGTTGTAGGTACCTATGTAGTCTCTTGAATTTAAATAAATGAATGATATAATTATTGTATCAATAATCAAAGCCACGTAATGAAGTGTTTCAAAAGGAACATTTCAAAACTTGTATTTTTCACAAAACGTTCAGGATTTGAAGGTGAAAGTAGAATGCATAAAGAAATAGAATGAAACCAACAGCTCCAATAATATTCATGAATGAATTTTCCCAGTATGAACAAGCGCTTATAAGCTTCAAATCACTTCGCTGTGCATATACAGGGTTTTCCGGTTAAAGGTGTCATTCTGATATTCAAAGAAGAATAATAGTTTTTGAAATAAATGATCGGATGTTTATTTCATGTCGTTAATTTATAGTGGAAAATAACTTCATCCGCATGACCACCACGACCACGCTCACAGAACAATATCTTTTCAATGAAATTTTCCATAACAAAATCGAAAAGTGTGGCTACTCTATGTACTCGATAGCCTCACGAATTCCGTCTTTGAGGTATTGAATCGACAATGGGCTATTGGCGGAGTCCTTCTCTTTCACCAAGCTTTTTCCGTAAAAGCTCGATCAACGGTTTAGTTGGTTGTGTGGCACGTAGTGCTGTCTTGTTGAAGTAAACGTTGTCCAGATCCATACAATCAGATTCCAGTCATAAAAAAATCGTTAATCATCTCTCGATAGCGCCAAGTTAAGTAATTAGTTGAGGTCCCAAAGACTCCGCCGGACCATAAACTGCACTAAACACTTACACGTTGAGGATAGACAGGCTTTATAATAATAATAATATTCGGTTTGTGTCTCTAATTAACGAATTTTGAGCCGAAACGGCCTCAAATGATAGGGTTTTACTCCGTGATGACGAATCCGAGGTCAAATACAATTCTGTTGTTCGTTAACCAGCCAAATAGTACAGGGTGTTCCATAAAATATGGCCATTCAAATTTCCGTTCCGCCATCTCAGACTAAACAAAACCAATCGATATGAAATTTTGAATGAACATTCAGTATATCAATGTTCATACACAAAATAAATTTCACTTGAAACGGATATCTTGTTTTGGAAATATAGCAATTTTTTTTTTCGAATTTCAATTGAATTTTCTATGGTTTACACAATGCGATTTTTTGAAATTTTGCATGAATATTAAATATAATATACCAATCTTCCTTCACGAAATGAAATTCACTTCAATCGGATATATTGACTTTGACCACGTATCGTCATCAGGGATGCGATTTATTGCCGCCAAAGTCGATATTGACTCAAGAATTCAACACAAGAGAAACAACGCATATTTTTTCTTTTTTCCAATGACATTGATTAGAAATATATTGCCAATAATAATACATTTCAGTATTGTCAGTATTTCGAAACTTCAGTCGTATTCTGAACCGAAATAATTTAATAATAAGGAAAACGCCTCAATTTCGCTGCGATAACTTTTTAAATAGGTAATGTTTTATCATAGTTTTCGTGAGTGCAAAGACCTCACGTTGGTACTAATTAGTCGTCGCATTTGTTTGAAGAAGAATTCATGGCTATCAAAAAAAAACTTGTTCAAAATAAAGTCTAACCAAATAAATTCACGTTTTGCGATTCAATTTAAAACACGTTTAATTTAATGTGTGTGAAGTTGGCCCAGCACTTTTTGATTTCGAAAAAAAAATTGTTGTGCTGAATTGTGTTAGGTTTGTGCTGCTTGTGCTGATAATTTTTTTTCTAATTCCAAGTGGTTTTCGAAATATTTCAAAAACCGAAAAATTAAGCCAGCCCATCACTTTTCGAAAAATGGGATTTAAATGATTGATAAAAATTGTGCTACACATGTACTGAGTTGTGCCGTTCGAATTTTCTCGAAAGTCCCTCTCGTTTCCTGAAAAACCGAAATTTAAGAAAAAAGATAGCCCAGCACTTTCGTTTTTTTCCTCACAAAAGAATGTAAAAATTTGTGCTACATTTGTTCTGCTTTGCACCGTAAATATTTTCATGAAAATCCTTTCTGTTTTCCTGCAAACTACGAAAATAAAAAAAAAGTTATCCCAGCACTTTTAGTTTTTTTTTAGAAAAAACATGCTCAAAAAATTATGCTACTCTCAGGCCAAATTGTGCTGTTGTTGTTTTCACAAAAATCCTGCTAATTCGCCCAAAAAATAAAGAAATTGAAAAACGAAATGATGTGTTGTACGAATCTACCTATGTAGCATTTTCCGAAAAATTGGTCTTCGTCAACTGAAACATATTGTGGACTGGATATACTGAGTTTAGTACTGACTTCTGCCGTTCAAATTTTTTCAAAAGTCATTTTAATCTCTAAAGAATCTAATGAAATAAGAAAAACTTATTTCAGCAAATATGTTTTTTCTCCCGAATTCGTGAGTAAAATTTTGCTTCTATCGTGGTGAATCCATAATTTCCAGAAAAAAAAGCCTTAATTTCTTGTTTCAAATGTCGAAAAATAAATAAAACAGTACTTTCTAGGAAATAAAGAAAACACGGCAACTTGACAATAGTGGTTCAGACCGTTGGTTGACAACCCCGCAATCTTCAGAAAACATTGCATTCTTTATGTTATGATTTATTGTCCCACCATCTGCAAAGAGGGTCGATAGCTCTATTGCCAGAACTTTTATAAGATAATATTGATACAGAAACTTTTTTTAATTTCTTTATTTTTTGGGTGAATAAGCAGGATATTTGTGAAAATAACAACAGCACAACTTTGCCTGAGAGTAGCACAATTTTTTGAGCAGTTTTTTCTAAAAAAATCCCTGCTGGGATAACTTTTTTTTCATTTTCGTAGTTAGCAGGAAAACAGAATGGATTTTCGTGAAAATATTTACGGCACAAAGCAGCACAAATGTAGCACAAATTTTTACATTCTCTTGTGAGAAAAAAAACGAAAGTGCTAGGCTATCTTTTTTCCTAAATTTCGATTTTTCAGGGCACGAGAGAGACTTTCGAGAAAATTCGAACGGCACAACTCCTATTTTCCGAAAAGTGCTGGGCTGGCTCATTTTTTCTGGTTTTGAAATATTTCGAAAACCACTTGGTATTAGAAAAAAAAATTATCAGCACAAAGCAGCACAATCCTAGCACAATTCAGAACAACAATTTTTTTTCGAAAATCAAAAAGTGCTGGGCCAACTTCACACACATTTTAATTTAGCAAAAACCAAAAATATTCTTATATTCAATTTTTCTATTTCATATTTTGCCTTCAACTACGATTCAAATTTCAAACTTATTCCCTTCACTACCTTAGAATAAAAAAACTAGAATCGCATAACATAAACAGACCCTGTAATTATCAAAGTAATAAAATTCCCAACTGGAACCCTCTATTCGTCGACGAACATGTGTTGGAATTTACTCAGTTTCGAATGTTTCGATTCTTCAAACTTCACGTCATAAAAATATAGTTTCATAGCAGAAGTAGAAACCTCTTTACCGATAAGTAATTATTCAAGTATCCGCCAAGAGGGCGTATTAGGATGGACCCTAAAAATTCAGAGTTTGCCACATAATTCTAATGGGTACCGCCACGTACGCACATCCAATGCCTTTAGCAGGGCGAGTAACTAACTATCTTCTCCTTAAACAATGGCGAAAGTGTTAACCGGGGGGTGAAACGCTAGAAGTAAAATCTACAACACGGACATACGTCTCCCCATTTATTTTGGGGGCGGAGCCAAGCAGTGACGTATGTCTGAGCTAAATCCAAATTATGTCAAATTTAAATGGGATGGGATGGAGATTGTCAATGCTGCCATTTTTATTGTTTGTGACTTGTGTGTTGTTTGTTTGAGTCGAAGAAGGAAGTGAAAAAGTTGAGTTTCAAGTGGAATAATTGTTTAAATATTGCCAATATGAAAGTATTTGTGAGGAGATTGAAGTTATATTTTCTGTTTCTTTGATAATAAGGTTATAGTAATCATTCTCTTTTTGGATGTATCTTTGCCTTACGAATGAATCAGTGTTATTGTGTACTGTGTAGTGACTACCTATAGTGACTTAACTTGACTTTTTTAATACAAGTGTTGATTTTCTATACGTATTATATGAACAAATGCTTCAAAATTTGTCAACAATTGCTCGGAAGTTTTTCAACTGTACTCAAATTGTAAGACCTGTGGTTGATCATGAATGTTTGTTAGTTCAAAACATTCAATAAATATGTACTGTACAATTGAGCCTAATAAAATAATTATTTTTATAATGTATATTTTCTTTCAAATCTGCCTTTTAATTCCGAAAACAATAGGAAAAGCAAGTAAAATAAATAAAAAATATATATTATCTTCTTTCTCTCTCTTTCTGGAACACAGAGCATTGTCAAAATTCGGGACGAAACCATAGATCCTCTCTCTTACAAAAAGCGACCACCCTCAGAATCCAATCGCCCCATTTATTTTTGACGTTTCAAATGTCACGCGTGTTGTAAGGGTTAGTAGGCAGATAGCACTTCTTATATTTTATGTTCTGTGGTGTTAACACAGCAAAAAAGGTTTTTTAAAATTTTTAGAAAATGGGACGAAGAAAAGGACGCTATTCTTCTACATCAACTTCAAGCTCATCCGAGGATGAAGAAACTCGAATTAGGAGATTAGAACGAGAAATCAAGAAGCTCAGAAGGAAAAGACATCATAGGGAGCGGAAAGAAGACTCTAGATCAAGATCTAGAAGCCCCTCATATTCCATGAGGAAACACACTAGCCCCGATAGAGATCAACAAGATGTCTTCTCATCTCAGCCCTCAGACTTGGTAGTGAATAGGGGGGCAGCTCAGAGTAAGTTTGAAAGCATTTTATGTAGTTTTTCCTTAGAGAGTTTCCTGATGGCCGACACTGTCGAACTGCAGTGGTAACTTGATACTTTTCTGAGAGAAATGATATCATAGCCTTAATGGTTGAGTTACTTACAATGGAAGCGTCCTGAGAGGATTGCATCCATAGCGTAATAGGTCCTGAGAGGACCGTGGTAAGTGCAGCAGTAACTTGATACGTTTCTGAGAGAAATGATATCATAGCCTTATGGTTGAGTTACTTGAAATGGAGGCGTCCTGAGAGGATTGCATTCATAGTGTAATAGGTCCTGAGAGGACCGTGGTGAGTACAGTGGTAACTTGATACTTTTCTGAGAGAAATGATATCATAGCCCTTAGGGTTGAGTTACTTAAAATGGAAGCTTCCTGAGAGGATTGCATCCATAGCGTAGTAGGTCATCTAAGGGCCGTAGTTGAATGACAGTGGTAACTTCATATATTATGTTTCTGAGAGAAATTATATCATAGCCTTCATGGTTGAGTTAGATAAGATGAAAGGATCCTTAGAGGATCACAACCAAAAACAATGTGTCAGTTGTCAATGATTATAACAACAGCTATATTGGATGATGTATTGACCTAATTTTGTTCTTACTATACAGGTTACGATGAAAATGACATCGAATATGTTTCGATACATGAAGAGGAGGCTGAGAACGACCCGAACCAGCTGAACGCAAACATTCTGGGAATTCTGGGATATGAACAAGTATCCCAAAAGAAAAGTTCACCGAAGATTCACCAGACAGTTGCCGGTCAATGGGGTGATATCCTCAAGTCGGGTTTGTCAGAAAAGGAGGTAACCGTTATAGTAGATAAATACCCGCCTATAGAAAACTGCCCTTGGGTGGAAGCTCCAAAATTAAACCCAGAGGTGAATACAGCCATCAACGAGCAGGCGAAGAAGAGGGATCAGAGGCTTCAAAAATCCCAGAACCAGATTGGAGCTGCCATAACGGCAATCGCCCTGGCTCTGAATGAAGCCTTAAGAGCAGAAATCCCAGATACGGCTCTTATTGAACGCCTCAGTGATGCAGGAAAAATAATGGCAGCCGCTCATTTTGATGAGTCCTCATTACGTAGAGGACTGATTTACCCATGTATAAATGAAAAATTAAAAGAAGCGCTCAGTGCGACCGCAGTTGATGGTATGGAAACAACCTGGGGGAGAAAATCAAAGAAACCAAGGCTCTTGAGAAGGCTTCAGAAGATCTGAAGCTAAAGAGACCTACAACGCAGGTGACATCAAAGGCTCGCAAGCCTTTAAACTCGAAAGGCCTGCCCCCAGCTGTACTAACGCATGCAAGGGGCAGACGGCCAGAGCTTCGGAAGAGAGAGGGGCACCACAAGAGGAGCAACCGCCGCTACCATGTATCCACACAACAGCGATCAACTTGGAAGAAACAATAGAGGTAAGGTGTCAGGCAGGTCGCCTAAAGTTTTTTATAGATTGTTGGAAAGAATTTACAATGGATTCATCAATTTTATCTTGGCTCGAGGGCTACAAAATTCCATTTGTGGAAACCCCAAGACAACTGAATGTCCCTAAAGAGCCTGACAGATCTCCGAAGGAGAGAGCGCAGATTGAAATACATATTTCAGAACTTTTGAGTAAAGGGGTTATATGCAAATGTTCTCCTGTAAAGGGACAATTTATTTCAGGCATATTTGTCATTCCAAAATCAAATGGCTCTTCTAGGATGATCCTAAATTTGAAAGCTCTTAATAAATTCATTTGGACGAATCACTTCAAGTTAGAGGACCACAAGGTAGTTGCCAAGTTGATATTTCCCCATTGTTTTCTGGCAACAGTTGACTTAACGGATGCCTATCACATGATATCTGTTCATGAACAAGATCGCAAATTTTTGCGCTTTTTGTTTAATGGGGTTCTGTATCAATATGTATGCTTGCCATTTGGTCTGAATACAGCACCTTTTGTTTTTACAAAGATAATGAAACCTGTTGTCTCTTATTTACGAGGAAATAATTTTTTATCCATTCTATACTTGGATGATTTTTTACTAATAGGAGATACTAGAGAAAAATGTTTGGAAAATATTAAATTCACGACAATTTTTCTGCAAAAAATTGGATTCATTATAAACTGGGAAAAGAGTAAGTTGATTCCATCTCCTGAAGTAAAATATTTAGGATTTATTTATAATTCCCAAAGTATGACTGTTAGGCTTCCTCAAGATAAAAAGGAGAGAATCATAAACTTGATAAATAAAATAAAATTGGAGCTCAATGGAAAATACGGGAATTTGCAAAAACAGTTGGGGTGTTAGTATCTGCCTGTCCGGCTATTAAGTATAGCTGGTTGTACACAAAGGCTATGGAACATGAGAAGTTTTTAGCGCTGACAGCTTCTGATCAGCGATATGACGAGGACATGAAAATTCCATGTTCCATTGAAGCGGACTTAAATTGGTGGAAGACTCATGTTTCTGGTTCAAATAGTTTGAGACCTCCCAGTTACTCATTGGAAATTTTAGTGATGCATCACAAAGTGGGTGGGGCGCATGTTGCAATGGCTCTAAAACCCATGGGTTTTGGAATGACTCTGAAAAGTTGCACCATATTAACTACCTAGAACTGTTAGCATCATTTTTTGGGCTGAAATGCTTTGCGAGAAATTTAAGAGACTGCAATGTGCTGTTGCGTATTGATAACACAACAGCAATTGCATATATTAATAGAATGGGAGGTGCCCAATATAGACATTTGAACAAGCTAACAAGAGTTATCTGGCAGTGGTGTGAAAATAGGAATATTTTACTGCATGCGTCTTACATTTCGTCAGCTGATAATGTAGAAGCAGATGAGCAGTCACGTCGTCTGATACCAGATACTGAATATGAACTAGCTGATTACGCATTTAAGACAATCCAAGAAAAATTGATGAATCCTGAAATTGACCTATTCGCCTCTAGAAATAACAAGAAATGCTCCCTGTTCATATCCTGGCACCTAGATCCAGATGCTGTTACAATAGATGCTTTTACGATTTCTTGGACCAACCTGAAACTTTATGCTTTCCCACCGTTTTGTCTGATTCCTAGAGTATTACAAAAAATCATTGTAGAAAGAGCAGAAGGAATTGTAGTAGTGCCTGAATGGCCAACGCAACCGTGGTATCCTCTCTTTAACTCTCTGCTAATAAGAAAACCTATTAGCTTCAATCCTTCCCCAGAACTACTCGTTTCAATTGATAAGAAACCACATCCGCTTTGCAGGAATATTACCCTGGTTGCCGGATTGTTATCAGGGAGGGTTTAAAGAAGAATGGCTACCCAGAGGAGGCAATTGAGACTACCATTTCATCGCTAACCAACTCTACCATTAGACAGTATAATCATGGACTAAAGTTATGGTGGAACTGGTGTAAGTCACGTAAGATTTCTTACTTGATCAACTCAATTACGGAGGTATTAAAATTCCTAACAGAGCAGTTTCATAAGGGTGCATCCTACAGCGTACTCAACACGATAAGGTCGGCTCTTTCCCTTTTGATCTCACCGGAAATAGGATCCGATTTCCGAGTGAAGAGATTTCTTAAGGGAGTTTATAGGCTTCGGCCTTCCTTACCCAAGTACGATACAACTTGGGATCCAAGCATCGTGCTTGGTTATTTGGCTACGTTTTTTCCAAATGAAGAGATTGGATTACAATCACTAAGCCTCAAATTGGCTACCTTATTGGCAATTATAACTGCTCATCGGGTTCAGACACTTGCAGCAATTGAGGTGGAAAATATAGAGATTGGTGCCACTGAAATAAAAATAAAAATACCTAGCAGTATCAAAACGTCAGGCCCTATAAAGTTTCAGCCTTTATTATTGATCCCCTTTTTCAATGAAAAACCTAGCATTTGCCCTGCCCGAACCCTCAAATCTTACCTGGAAATGACAGACCCCCTTAGGCTTTCAACAAATAAATTATTTATTTCTTTCAAGAGGCCACATGCACCAGTTTCGAGCCAAACTCTCAGCAGGTGGATAAAATCTACATTACAGAAGAGTGGCGTGGACACCAGAATTTTTAGTGCACACAGTACTAGGCATGCAAGTACATCGGCAGCATCTAGAAAAGGGATATCCTTGGACGTTATAAGGAAAACAGCAGGATGGACAGCCGCCTCCGAAACGTTCAACAGGTTCTACAATAGACCCGTTGGCCCAACTGACTCTCTAGCGAGAGCAGTTTTAAGCTAAACGACAAAAATACCTTTATTGTCTATCATTATAATCTAGAATAAAAACTGGTGTTACTAGCTATTGTGGTGATTATATCTTGGTTGGATTTGGTTAAAATTCTCCTTTTTTGCTAATTCATGTTGTAATATAGTGGCTCTAAACATCTACGTTAATGATCTAGAGGACGAGACGCGTAATATAATTTGAAGATTAAACGAACTTACCTTAAGTGAAGTTCAATCTTAATTATATGAAGCGTCTCGTCCGAATAGATCATTCCCTCCCACCCTATCCCATACAACAAAAAATTGTTGTTATAATTACAACATGCAGCTTTGAAAATAATGGCGCACAAACCTAGCGTGGGAGTGGACCACAGAGCAGGATCATAGAAATGCTTTGAATTTTGCTTTTTCTTACTTTGAATATGTGATAACTTCGTACAGAATTGGGTATACTACGTTAATGATCTATTCGGACGAGACGCTTCATATAATTAAGATTGAACTTCACTTAAGGTAAGTTCGTTTAATCTTCAAATTTTGGCGAGCTGTTGTTACTATCTAACTATCACGTGATCATTTGACAGAAAATACGTGTATTAACTGTCAACTATGTAACTATGGTAAGCTGTAGTTACATCGCCAAAATTCGACCTTCTGTTTCTTCTTTTCAAACGGCCGCAGTCTGACAATTCTGACATGTGCATTGTGCATTTTTTTCTGATATGTCAATTTTTTGTCCGCTTCAATCTGAAATGAGATAAATTAAAAAAAATATCCCATAATGACTTCAGAAGTTTTGTAAAACGATGCGATTAAAATGGACCTAAGGCTTTTATTCCTTTCTTTACTGTCTCTATTACCACTAGCATCATGTGAGTATGAAAAATCGAAAGGAATTCGTGGAATTTGAAGGTTATAATGGTTTGCTATTTTTGTATTGGAATTTTAGGCGATGCAAGTCTACAAATGATGAAAAAGGTGGATAAAACGTTCATCCCGTTGAGTTCATCAGATCCCGGATTTTATCTCGTGGAGGAGAAGGTTGGGGCGCATTTTTCTCTGCTTTGTGAGTTAGTCTTTTCTCGCAATGAGACGGGATATGATGGACATATCTCCTGGAGTAAAAACAGGTTGCGAATTGATTCCAATTAATCTCAAATCAATATTCATCCCAAATTTTTCTAGATTCAACACCACTGTTGATTTTGACAAGCTGAGCGATAAAAATCTGGAAGATTTTTACGAGTCCTTAGCCTCTAGCGAGCTTAATAAGGCAGAAAAGAAATTTGATCCTTTGAAAATCAGTGACAATGGCAGCTATATATGCTTCACTGTTAAGTATAAGAAATATATCAACTTGGAACTTATAGTACGAAGTGATGAGAGAATTAAGATTGACCGACCTATGGTATTCAGAGAACCTATGTTTTGTACCGATTCTATGTTTAAGTGCATGTCCAATGGTGTATGTATTATACCCCATTATGTGTGCGATGGAAGATCAGATTGCAAGGACGGATCTGACGAGAGTTATGCGACTTGTAAAGGAGACCCTTGCAAAGGTAGGTGCTTCGGAAATAATGATGGTGTTCTGCTTTCATCTGTAAGTTATGATACTGTAGCGTAAGATTAATCTGTAACTGGCCGACTTACAGATTTGTAAATAATGCAATTCTGGAATGGTTCCTGTAACTTTCTTATTTACAGTGTCACTTTTAAACTACTTATCGAAAAACATAACTTTCAATCGTAAGATTTGATCATGGAACTTTATGTATTATGAGTAAATGGTTTTGATTTGAATTTTGAAATACATTCATCTGAATGTTTTTTGCTTTTGTTCCTTTCATCTAATAAATTGAGAACAGGAAAGAAAAAATTTCTTGGTTAAAATTGCTGTAGAGCATTTATTAAGTTTATAGTACACTGGTTCTTCAATCTGAACATGTTTACAAACTGGGCATACGGCATTTCTTCAATCTGAACGTTTTCTGAACATTCGGCATTTCAAATGTATTCATTTGATCATGCAACCTTTTCCTTTCAATTCTAATAAGGTTACTACTTAAAAAAAGAACGATTTTCAGGTCATGTATATTATTGAACAATGTTTTACTGGTTATGATTTTCTTTCGATAACAATCCAATCAACAAAGCCATATTATTTTTATTCATCATGAATTTCTTATATTAAAACGTTGGTGTTCGTCCTAAAATAAACAAACCATTCAACTAATCTCACAATATGTAATTCGATAATGCTTCCAATCACCCGTAGAGTACTCGTAAATATTTAACGATTTCTGTAAGCTACAGATTCCTTAAAGAGGTCCAGAATTCCAATAATCCTGTAAGCTTATGAAGAGTTACAGATTGGCTTACAGATGAGAGCAGAATACCACCATAAACCTTACATCAATTTTAAGAATTCTCTTGTTTTTAACACATAATCACTTAATAATGTCGCTATGCTTTTTACGAGTTTATTTTTTGTTCTTGGATGCTCATTTCTTGCTTTATTTATTTTTTTTATTTGGTGTCCATATTCAAGGAGAGTTCTGCAAATCATCTTGTAGATTTTGCTAGCTGTTTCGGTCCCAATGCGTTTATCTCTGTATGTCAATGTTTTGAAGTGGCTAGCTCTCAGAGGAAGAAGTAAACACTGTCTGAGGGCTAGCTCTATTGATGGTTGTTTGTTTTGTTGAATTTACATGCATTTTAAAGTTCATTTTGTGGTCAACTATATTTCCAAGGATATAGTCGGCAGATTCTGATTACTTTTATGGTGGAAAAGCATAAATTTAGATTTTTTTGGGTTCATTTCTTTCTTTATTTCAGATAAACTGAGATGTGAGGATGGAAGATGCATACCAACGGCTTGGTGCTGCGATAGAAATACAGATGCCAACTGTACCGTTACAAATAGACCTAAGTGTTGTCAGGTATCGTCAGAAAGTGAGTTTCTTTGAATGTTGTTGGCCGTCTTTCTTTAGTTTTTTCACTTCTTATAAAGTTATGGAGTATACTGGGTGTCCAATAGAGAAAAAGGGGATTATTCACATTTAATGTTATATTTCAATTATCCCACATTATTGACATTATCTTTACGATATACAAAACTTATTTAAAGTATTTGTTTTGAAGAGTTTCGTGCTCCTGAGCTGTTCCAGTGTTTATGCGCAACCAATGACAACCTGTATTTTGAGCTTTTGAGTTACTCAGGAGCACGAAACTCTTCAAAACGAACAGGCTATTTGAATGTCAACTAATTCACTATTTATTGTCACCTGTTTTGACTTTTTTCACTGGACACCTTGTATATTAAGAGTGTTAATAAGAACTTTGATTTATATGAATGCAGTTTCATAATTTCCAAATTTTACCAGACAAAATTGATAAAAGTTACAGAGGCTCAGAGATATTCTCTGTAGATGTTTTTATTGTGATAGAGGTATGTTGAAAAATTTTACATTGTGTGTTTGTGATGAAAGGGTTAGGTGTTTTGTTTTATTTTGGATTGGGGTTGGTCAATAGATGGCACCACTATTGTATAGTTGATAAATGTAGAAAAAAAGGGTTGAAAACGATCTGATTGATTTTTTTTACTATTATCATGTTGATCATGGAAAAATTTGAAATGTAAAGGATTTATGAGAGAAAATGATGTGGTGTCATCTGCTGACAAGAGGAATAGTAGGCATTTGGATTTTGGATGCTCGTTTGAACTCAATATCATAATTTTGTTTATTTTATAAACAGATAATCATCAAATATCATCTTAAAAGTAATGAAAGTTTTATGAAACAGTCTTTTTATTTTTAAGGGTATTAAAAAGATTGTTTTGAATTATTAAAATCCAGGTGCGTTTCTTGGTAGAATTCTGAATGTTCTCTAATCGTTCTTTTAACGTTTCAGCTTATGAAGAATTAGAATATGGGCTTCCAAATTTAACTGCAGTACAACAGAGCAATGCAAGTGCAAAATATCTGTTTATTTCAGTTTGTAAGTACATACTCAAGTTTATGTTTCGTTAAGTCCAATTGTTGTGAACGTCGTCAAATGGACATTTCAAGCTTTTCAGCAACACTTTCACGAAGCAAATCAATATTTTCTTGTGAACGACCGCCACTACTCCATTTTATTTGTGTTATTTTGATATTCAAAGAAAAATGCCATTTCTCAATATAAATGATCGGATGTTTATTTCATTATAAAGAAGAAGCTATGCCGTTAATACTGGAAAATAACATCAGGCAAACTACCACCATGACCACGCTTTTCCATAACCAAATCGCAAAGTGTCTGCCCTATGTCCTCGATAGCCTCACGAATTCCATCTTTGAGGTCTTGAATTGACGCTGGGCTATTGGCGTAGACCTTCTCTTTCACGAATTCGCAAGGTGTTAAATTACAAGATCTCGGTGGCCAATTGTGATCACCTCTTCCAGAGATAACATGGTCCGGAAACTTTTACCGCAAAGATCAATGGTTTCGTTGCTTGTGTGGCACGTAGCGCCGTCTGAACTTTATAAGCCTCAAGACCCAAATCTTTATGCTAAATACGGTGTAATGACGTTTCTGGAATGCCTAATTCCAAAGAAAGACAAGGAATGGATAAACCTGGGTTTTCTTCAACACTTTCGGCTACAGGAGCAATATTCTCGGCTGTTCTTGAGCGACGTACACAGGTTTTATTTTTCACATCACTAACTTGTCCCAACAGCTCTAATTTTCCCACCAATTTCTTTATTGCTGTCGGACAAGGTGCTTCACGACGACCCAAAAATGTTCGAGTTTTACGAACCGTCTCTGCCAAATTTTCACCATTTTTATAGTGAATTTTAATAATTTCAATGCGTTCTTGAAGCGTGTATTGTTCAATTTTTATTAATGGCGTAGTTTCTACTTCTCCAGTGTCAAAAAATGACAGCTTCAAACGTGACGTCTACCAAAATAGCGGGCTATTCAAAATAACACCTCTTATTGGAAAACCCTTTATTATTTCTTGTTAATTTATCCTATTTTTTTCTATTTCAGGCATTCTAAGTATACTCTTTTCTCTGGTTCTCTTGCTTCTGATCCTATCGAAAGTGATGATGTTCGCCAAAAAGTCTGCTTTACAACAGAGACATTGTCCTCCGGATGTGGCATATTACCATCAGGGCTCCGCCAGAACGGGCAGAGACCAAAGTATAGCCATGTGCCACATCCCTTACAACTTTTACTCCTTCAGAGATAACCTTAGGGACGAACTGAGGAATTTGTCATCGGAAGAGACAGATGTCGGTAACCCCCTTCTCACAACCTCCGGTAGAAATCTAGATGATCGACCTCCATCTTACGGAGACCTCGTGCGGAGTAACAGATATTCTGAGCCCCCTCCACCGTACACGAGTCGAGAAGTTTTGAACGACTAGAGGAATAAAAGCAGATTGGAATAAATGAGACGATGTTTTGTACTTTACTTTGTTAGGAATGTTTTTTGAAGAACTTTACTTCTTCGGGGTATTCCGTGTTGTAAAACTGGAGGTAAATCGACAACTTTTATCCCAACGCTTTTATCTCATTCTTAATTAGACTGACAAACCTGATTTTGGGACTGAAAAAAGTATTTTTGTAAATATATTTGAATAGGAGGAAAGTTTGAAATTCGTTACGCTCAAAACTTTGTATCAGACGTAAATTTTGACATATCGTAAGCTGCATATCGTTTGAATAAGAGATCGTGATTTTCCTAGCAATATTTCTAATTGTGATTTGTTTACTCTTGAGATTATTTCGTTTTTGATTCTAACATATCTCTTTTAGCCTTCTATTTTTATTTGTACCAGTAAGATTTATATATACTATTTTAGATTTTATGTATTTTGTGTAAATATTAGGTTTTCTGAAAGTGAATGAACAGTATTTTATGTTTGAACAGGTTTAAATGCTCAAACTATATTTGTTGTGAATAATAACCAGTTTTGGATTGTTGTACTTTGTACTTGAAAGTGTTGAATTGACAATATTTTGTGAGACTTTTGTTGACAGTACAATAAAAGCCTATTTTAGTAAAGAAATATTTTCATTATTTCAACCTTGAATACTTTTCCATTTGAATTGAACACATTTTTGGACGAATTCACGAAAATATGAGGTTAGGTTTCGATTAATTTCACTGGTTGTTCAAATCAAAGATATTTTACATACAGGATGTTCTGATTTGTTTCCGACAAACTGAAATGGGTGATTATGTTTTGACTGATTAGAAATCATTTTATGGAGTTTCGTATACAGGGGTTTTTTGGGAGGATAAATTCAAATTTGTGGTCGATTCATTTGTATTTTCTAGAGGGTGCCAGCGGCAACCAATGTAAACCGTTGCAACTTCTTTGTGCTACCCTGTCTTAGACTCAAAAAATCGATTCTCTCATCCTTTTTACTTAAAAAGGGATACCTCATCGAAGTAGCTAAGAGTAATCGTTTTAGAGAAAAATGCGATTAAAGCCAGTGGCGCCCTCTAGAAAATGCAACCAAATCGACCACAAATTTTAATTTCTCACCTCAAAAAACCCTATGTACCAATTTTCATGCAATTATTTGAAATCAGTCGAAAGATATTGAAGAAAACTCGAATTATTTTTTCAACTTTAACACCCTGTATCTCGGAAACGAAGCATTTCCTGACTCATGTTCATAAAGACTTTTTTACTTAAAATGATGTGATCTATCACCCATTTCAGTTTGTCGGAAACAAATCAGAACACCCTGTATATTTTACATTGTAAAATATCTTTGGTTCAAATTATAAATATTCTATGTTGCTCGCATAAAAATAGCAGGTCTGTGATTGCCCGCTGGAATTGAATTATTTTTCTCGGTGTTAATAAATGATAAATGTGCTGAATGTTTATGATTCACATAAAGTCGTTATTTATTGATTGTTGATAATATATTCTTGAATCCATTCTCTTTTGGCTCTTCAAATTTCCTTTGACAAACTTCCGCTTTGAAATGATACAAATTAATTCGTAATTCATAATTTATCACAGAAAGGAACACAAATGAAACATTCAGAAAAGCATAAAACAACATGCATAGAATGCACTATCGTATTCGTTGGTATTTGTTATGATCATTTTTGTGATCAAGAATCCATCTTGTGATTGAGTTTGTTGTGTGTGTTAAGTATTTTATAATTTTACAATGCTTCTATTTAACAGTCGCGAAATTATCGGTAAGTGAAATGAATGAATTATTGATTATAGCAAGCTAACAATGCTACCTTGGTTATTCAAAAATTAGTGATAGTTGGTAATCATTCAATGAGTACAATTCGTTTTTGGAATGAAAGATTCTTCATGCATATTTTCCCTGATTTTAACTGGAGGTTCGTGTTTGAAAGTTCAGAATATTCATCCTAAAATCGTTACATCTACGAAAAAATGATTACAAAACGATGTTCGAGATAAATCGACGTATTATTCTCAAAGTAAAGCTTTTCATTTTTCATAGACTACTCGAAAAACTAACGAATTAAGAAAAGAAGGCAAACATTTGAGGAATGCTCTGAGCAGGTGCTTTTGAGTGCTCTTAATTGGTGGACCAGTGAAGCTATCACCTCAAAATTTTGTAGGACTTGAGATTCATGCTAAGTATATAAATGCAAAATCTCAACACGATTGGAATTTATGCAAATATAAAGATTCTTCTCCTCAATATTCCAATTGAATTTTCTATGGTTCTGTTCACACTATGGCCACAAAATTTTGCACAAAGAGCTTATTATGATCTTGCAAATGGCCGCAAAATTTCTTTTTGATTGGTTTCGTTTTATATAAGATATTGGGGAACAAAAATTTTTAATGGTCCTGAACGATTTGGCTGGTTAATGAACTCAACCGCGTCATTTCGGAACCGAACTCACTCTGAAAATCTCAAGTCTCTAGAAGACAATCCCTTCGAAAGTTATCGTGCTCACGTGGTCCATTTTGGGCTCGAATTTCGAGATAATTCATTCGGTGAAAACCGCAACCTTCTAAGTCGAATCGTTATCGAGCTATTAGAGAAAATTGGAAAATGGCGTCAAATGAAAAGTTCTCATAACTTCTTTATTAGTGAAGTTATAAACATGAAACTAAAACATTACAGGCACCTTTTTCAGTAGAATTCATTGAAGTACTCAATTTTTCTTTATTGCATTTTTTTCCAGCTCATGAGTTATTTCTGCTATTTCATAGAAAAGTACCGGTTCTATGAAAGTGTCGATGACCACTGTCAGGCGACACCGTCGTCCTCCTCGTTTAGCCCGATTCCTGAATGTCCTGGAATTAAAATCGAGGATAGGTATTCTATTGCGCTTTTCCAGTTCCTTTCAGTTTACCGAACCAAACGAACTTTAGTCCATATGGGCCAGCGCCTGTTTTTCATATTGATTACTAACAATCTGAATATTTGTGAGTAGCTTCATTTTGACCCTGACGCCCAACTTTTTCCTCCACGAAAATTCTCGATAGTGAGGGCTAATACAGTATGGAGGCGTCAAAAATGTTAAATGGGCGAATGTTCAAATTTGATTTTACTTTATAAATTAAATCTTGAAACAATTTTATTACAAATTGAAAACAATAATTGTCCTACAAAAATGATGATTCAATCCACTGGCGCAGCCAGGGGGGGGGCTTTGGAGCTGCAGCCCCCCCCAAAGATTGATTTCTTGGTTATTTCTTTCTTCTTCATTTTTTGCAACTTTCGTTATTTGTTGTATCATCAGTAATTGTTCAGTTCAGCCCCCCCCAAAACAAAATCCTGGCTGCGCCACTGATTCAATCAAAGTGTCCCCACTCCCAACATATTGCAACAACTAAGTCTAAAAAAATCATTACTATAACCGGCTGATTTTTTCTCTGTTGTTTAGCAAATATTTTCTTTATGAACTGGTTACATTGTCCTACAAATTGAGTGGTACGTTTTTCCAGTCCTACGCTCGGAAATTGTCAATTGTTAGTAATCATTTTTAATTGTGGGTTCTGTGGTACAATTTCTGAGGTAGGACTGGAAAAACGTACCACTCAATTTGTAGGACAATGTAACCAGTTCATAAAGGAAATATTTGCTAAGCAACAGTGAAAAAATCAGCCGGTTAGTAATAATTTTTTTAGACCTAGTTGTTGATACATGTTGGGAGTGGGGGACACTTTGATAGAATCATCATTTTTGTAGGACAATTATTGTTTTCAATTTGTAATAAAATTGTTTCAAGATTTAATTTATAAAGTAGCTGTTAGTAATAAAATTTGAACATTCACCCATTTAACACTTTTGACGCCTCCATACTGTATTAGCCCTCACTATCGAGAATTTTCGTAGAGGAAAAAGTTGGGCGTCTCGTCAAAATGAAACTACTCACAAATATTCAGATTGTTAGTAATCATCATGAAAAACAGGCGCTGGCCCATGGATTATGTACTTCTAAATCGTCGGTTGAATGCAGAACTATACTGAGTCCGCAATTCATATTTTTCAGGAGAAACGTTTTTTTGAATAGGTCAAAAGCTGATTGGAAATATATAAAAATTCTTTCATTTTGAACTTCATTTTGAAGATCCTGATTGTTTTGTGATGGTCAAAATTTGCCCAAAAAGAAATTTCCAAAAAAAATTGGGACATATACCGCGGGTTTCACAAAGCTTGATTGGCAATCAAATCGTTGATTTTGAGAAAAGTTCGATGGTTTACGTCAAAAATGAACTGAAATTTGCACAGAAATAATGACACTTCATCAATCAACTTGATCGGGGTTTTTGTGAAACCCGGCTTCAGCCTTGTATGGTAGTTCTGCATATCAGAACTATTTTATGTCCACTTTCAACTAAACTATGTCGTTATGGTATGGGTCAGAACTATGCTATGTCCACTTAATCGCTAGATTGAACTATCACGTGAGTTTATATGAAATTAAAAAGGTGGGGTAAGGATATAAGATGGTCTTGCAATACTTCTGCTTCAGATGGAGTGTAATATCAAGAATCTTTTAGTCCATAAACCGATTTTCTGGAAAAATGGACTTGGTATAGTTCTGCATTCAACTGAAGAAATAATCACCGAAAAACAAATTACAACTTGCAAAACCCATAATTCCCACCAACATCTGGAATAAAAAAAAATCGTCGGAGCGCTAACGTCACGTGGCGTCCGTCGGCGTCTCGGCGCGCTCTTCCTGTCAGTTGTTTCGACGAAGCGTCGAATAGCGGACGTGGCCTACTTCGCGATTTGCACAAACCGCGTTTTTGGCCGAAAACCCGGAAATTGTATCGAACGTCGAACTGCGTGGAATAAGGCAGGTCGGATTTTATCTCCCTGTATGTTCTCGCGATAACGCATTTGTTTCCGGTGAGCTTCGGAAGGCAATAAACTCTGTCCGTCTGTTATCTAGCTCTTTCGGAGATTTTTTTAGGTTTTCGCGTGTGTTTTTGGGATAAAGTGGTTGTTTTTGGAGTTGGCTGTGATTGGTGGTTGTAAGTTTTTGTTTGTTGATTTTTATTAGTTGTTTTTTACTTTTATTGAAGAAAAAACTAGATATCTTTTTGCCCAGATGTCGTTCGGCCATTCTTCCGGTTGTAACACGATAACTTTTCGAACGGTTGAAGTTAGGGCTGAAATTTTGAGGACTAGTTCGGGACCTAAATGCTGCGGTTGAGTTTGTTAACGGGTGAATTCGGTACAGCTGTTTTGAGTTATTGACGTTTGAATTTCTCCACAATTTTTTCAATATTTCCGAAACTATAGTTTCGGGGTGTATACAGGGTGTCCCGGAAAATGTGGGAAATCTCTCGGATTTAGATAGAACATAAAAAATGAAGATGACAAGTTCCCATAATTTTTTTTTCCTAGCGGCCCCAGCAAACACAACATACAGCAACTGTACAGATACTGCGTTACAAGTGCCACCTGAATGCAGCACATAAATTGTTGTATCAAAACTGCACAGTTTCTGCATTGATAATAATGCATTTCAAAGAATGCAGTATTTGAAGTACAGTTGCTGTACAGTTTCTGCAAAACAAAAATTGAGTGTCTCATGCGCAACCAGTGAAGTTCAGTAAATGTGCAGTAACTGTGATGTAAAAACTGCAAAAGGTCAAAATGCTTGTTACCAGGCACGGCATGGTACGGACTCCGACCTATCCCAACATGTCTCCATCGTGGGGTAGGTCGGAGTCCTTACTATTCGGTACGGTGTCTTTACTTACGTTCGCGTTCGCCACCATTTTATTGTTTAGCACGTGTAGTGGTTGGCAGATTGCTTGAAGATTGTGGAAAGCGATTCAATATTGGTTTTAGCCTTATAAAATTTATTAATTATTGCTCCGTAACATTTAAATTGAACGTTTTATTGTTCGGTTTTAAAAGTGTGCAGTGTATTCTCCGCTAGATCTCATACGACTGTAATGATACAGTCCTATCAAGATGAAACAAGGTAGATACGTAAAAATAAGACTACTAGACGGGGCACCAGCAGAAAGTGACATTTTGGAAATTTGCCAGTTTCACAAAAGCAATTTCAGGTATTATATTGGCACAAGGTAAAATTCTTTTTTAGTCACCTCATATTCCTTCCATTTTAGTAGCCATACGGAAATGCCACGCAGACTGATGTTGAAACAAAAATAAAAGCAATGTTGAGAAACCTGTATGAGAGAGGAGCGAGGAGCAGCCAAACCCAAAATGTATAAACCTCCGAAGAAATTTATTTCGTTTTCATTATATTTTGATTTATACATATATACATATTTTAGTTTATATTTGTATGAATATTTCTGTTTCAGTTTATATTTTTTGTTTAATATAGAATTTCTTTAAAGCTAACTTTTCATTGGATTTCACACCAAAACCGAAAATAATAGGATCAAGATTATTGTATTGCTTTGCCGCATTTCAAATGCAGCGAGGCTGAACAGTTTTTGTACAGTTACTACAAACCTCGCTTCATATGAATTGCAGCAACGCTGCACAATGGCTGTATATGAATGCAGTTTGTACTGTACAGTGACTGTACAATTCAGCGGGACATATACGGTCCGTTTCGATACAGTAAGTGCATTACCATCGCTGCAGTGAAGTGTAGCAACGCTGGACAAAATTTGTACAGTTCCTGCGTTTCGGTGTTTTACTGGGGCCGTCCCTACGAAGATACGACCTCCTAAATTAAGCCACTGGAAATCCATTTTAGTGGTTAGTTCAGAGGTTATTTTCATTGAACTATTTCCCTTATGTTCCTCAATATCTCTAAAACTACTCATCCAGTTGATTTGAAATTTAGTATTCAGGTGTGAAATAGTGATGCGGTAATTACTTCGAAATTTTGTATAGATCCTTTAATTACATGATATAAAAAAAATAAATCTTGAGCACAATAGTATCACGATATCTTCGAAACTAATAATATTATCGAACTGAAATTTGCCACTTAGGAAAAGAATTTTGTTGCTCCAATTACTGCAAGTTTTTAAGAAAATGGTATAATCAGAAGATGAAAAAAAACAGAATCGCCAGAATAGTCGTATCAAAAAATATCATGCAGTTTAAAATATTGGAATAACCAATTTTCAAAAAATGATGTGAGAATTAGTTTCTAGAATTTTTTCAATTCTTTGAATCCGATATTTTTGAATTCGACTACTATGTACTATATGTGTATTATATTCCTGTGTCAGTAACGTCTTTTTTCAGGAATATACCACTCCTCAAATTTATCTATACCTAAATGCGAATAATGATTCATCACGCGTCTTGCTAATAGTAGCTTCGCATGTTCACCACCAATAACCAGCATCTCTCTTGATGATCTACTGTGAGCATGTTGCGCCATCAAATTGGAATAGCCTGATGCCATCTTGGTTGAATATTTTGATATTAATTAGTCTGCAAATATTTTGGCTATAATAGTGTTCATGAGTGTTCTTAAGGTCAACTTTGTCTCCATGAAATAGGGTAGAATTTTTAGCTCTTCTCTTATAGTTATAGACGAAACAATGCTATTATTTTACTCAAATTTGAATGCTAAATCGTTCCTACAGTTCTGAAATAATAACAATGTCAATTTTGATTATGCTATCTGGCTCCTATACTATTGGTAACATCATTGTTTAAGGAGGATCTCCTTAAACAATGGTAATATCTACATATTATACATAATTTGAGTTGATTTCTTGTATTTGGTGTTTTGATAAAGAAAAGAAGCGTCAGGCGAAATGAAGTGACTTTTTTCAACAAAAAATTTAAAATAAAAAGGATTTGATTGTTTATTGACCTGAAAAACTTAAAGGCATATAAATATGTGGCAAATTATGAGTTACATCAAAGGATAATAAATAGGTATTTAAATATTTATATTAATTGTGGTCCACTGGCAAATTGACTATCTTTCTGCACTGCGACCAATTTGGTTTTTTGTAGTTTACAATACCACGGCAAAGTTCTTCCTAGGAATCTTCTTTACTCACTTGAATAGTTCATGTATCTTATTTTAAAATTATATAATAATATAGATATAGATTTTCCAATATTGTTGCGTGCCTAACTCAATAAGCACATAGCCATTACCCAAATAATTCATTTATTATGATTTCTAAAGATAAACGCACACCTTTGTACATTCAACAAAGAAACACTCCAGAATAAAACACAAACAACAAAGGGTAACCGACACCACACGTCAACGTTGCATTTTCCGCTTTTCCTAACAGCAATGAATCACCCCCCATTCAGCCCGAGTTCTCTCACCCCAAGGCCCAAGAAACAAAGGAAAAAACATTTCAACTCGGATTTGAAGGAAAGGAGAATTTCCTGTGCGTCGAAAATCATCAGAATAGAACTTCTGTAATTCAATTTGCATAAACAGGCCGTATTGTGGCGAGCCAAAGCGAAAAGAGCAGCTTTAGAAGCAGATTTGCCGTTTGACGATAAAGGTGTACCGCAAGGATGCTTCCGGAAGTCCTGATTTTCTTTGAGAGAGTTCTGGAAGGTGTTAGTTGCATATTCCGCCTTTCCTTACTGCAGTGAATCACCCCCTGTTCATCTGGAATTTTCTTACCCTCAAGAACAAAGGGGAAAACGTAAAAAACGTTCTAACTCGGATTTGAAGGAAAGAAAAGTAACCTGCTCTTTGAAAATCATGAGAATCGCACTTCGCTAACTCAATTTGCATGAAGAGGAAGCGGAAAAAGATGCTCGAGAAGCAGGTTCGCCGTTTGACGGCAAAGGAGTACCCCAAGGATGCTTCCGGAAGCCCTGATTTTCTTTGAGGGCCTTCTGGAAGGTGTTGGTTGCATTCTCCTACTTTTTTAACGGTAATAAATCACCCTACATTCAGCTGGCATTGTAAAACTATAGAAGGAAATAAATGAAAAGGATAATGTATAACGTTTCGGTGTCTATATCAGAAGCACATTATTCAGACAAACTTGTAAAATCTTCGGAATTGTGTGTGGCTAAATGAAAAAACAAACAATTCCGAAGATTTTACAAGTTTGTCTGAATAATGTGCTTCTGATATAGACACCGAAACGTTACATTATCCTTTTCATTTTTTTCCTTTTTAGTTTAACTGTTAGGCAATAATTTCTTCAAAACAAATTTGCTCCTGACAAATTAGTGCAAAGATTTTCGCAGGAGCACTTCATCTTAATTGCATTTTTTTAATTATTTCTGTTTCAGAGACTGAGAGTGAAAACCTCAGAGTAAGAAATAAACATGTTTATTTCTTACTCTGAGGTGAAAACCTAAAAGTTTTTAGAAACGCAGAATCCTCCCAGAATATATTTCAATCGATACATGATATATTGTGTTCGACGAGAAATTTTGTGAAGCCATGTCTCGTATATATCGGAATGCTTTCTTCATGTGCATATGTTTTTTTACTATTTTCCCGCCGCTAGCTTTGGACCACCTTGTAGGTATATTTCATCAGAAGTAATAAAGAAATTATAAGTTTCATTTAATGAAAGTGCTGGGTTATAATCTCAGGTATTAATTCAATTCATTCAGTGAAAAATTACTTGAAATAAAGGCTCTCAAAAGATTAACTCTGAGTTTTAATTGAATTTCTGATTCTATTGAGGGATTTGTCCTTTCTAGAGAATTTTTCAGTGGAGTTTTTTTTCAGAAGGACAAATTTTATCCTTTGATGTTGGTTCTCCTTTGATACATATTTTTATTTATATACGACTGTCAACATCAAATCAGTTCTGTTCTTGAGAGTTAATTCATTCAAACAAGATTTATTTTATTCGGTTATGTCATAAAATTCAGGAGAATAGTGTTGAAGAAGTGAAAATCTTGGAAGTTAATTAGAATTTGTATCATTTTCTTTTATACTGTTCAACGTTTCGGCCAGCATTTGGAAGCCATCATTAGGAAACACTCTTCAATATTTCTGAAGAGCAACTTTCGTTACTTTTATTTATAACATTCGACAGTTCTTCAAAAACCAATCATTAATTAGTTTGATCTAGATTTT
Source organism: Propylea japonica (assembly GCA_013421045.1). Taxonomy (NCBI): domain Eukaryota; kingdom Metazoa; phylum Arthropoda; class Insecta; order Coleoptera; family Coccinellidae; genus Propylea; species Propylea japonica. The sequence continues at coordinate 6,513,220 of CM024242.1, read as the reverse complement.
TGCGATTCATTGGATTGTCAAAATTTAGTTGATCATCGTATTGGAGCTCAAATATTTTTCAGATCCATAGAATTGTATATTGAAAGAAGAAAACTTAAAGATAGAAAATGTGAATACTTATAATGGAAAAAGCCCAAATTAAAATTCAATATTATGAGTTTCTTGGACACTTGAGAGAATTCCTTATATAATCTAAAGTTCCTCAATTCTTTTTCCGTTGACGCTGGAGGAAAATGTAGAAAATATATATTTATACCTTCTACATTTCACGGTGGAACACTTTCTTGTATTCTCCCTTAAATGGTCCTGGAGCTATCTCGAATTTTCCACACCATTTAGAGGGATAAGATCACGTGGTTGATGCTTACAGAATGGAGCCGGGAAATGTAATTTCCTTTTCATTTGAATTGTGGAGAAATAACTTTTTTATCTAAAGTTTCCAGAGTTTCCAGTTTTTTATGTTCCATGTTCTTAAGATTTCTTTGTTATTTTTAATAATAGACTACTGTCAACCTAATGTCATTTCAGTGTTCAGTTCTTGAATGTTATTTCATTCAAACCAGATTTTTTTATCCAATTATACCATAAATTTCAATGGATAGTGCTTTTGACTTGAAATTCATGAAAATCAAAATTTGTATCATTTCCTTTTATGTGTATAGTGAAAATTCCAGTTTTAGGAAGTGATTTCTGATGATGTCTTGAGAACGCTGGTCGAAACGTTGATTAGTTGGGAAAGATGAAGGAATAGCCCAAATAATATTTTAATAATTCGAGTTTCTTGAGAAGCTGAGAAAATTTCCCATATATCCGAAGTATCTCGATTCTTTCTCCTTTAATACTTGAGGAAAATGAAGAAAATATATATTTATACCTGCTACTTTTCACGGTCGGACAGTTTCATTCTAGTCTTTCCCTTTAAAAGCTCGTGGAGCTATCTTGAATTTTCCACACCATTTAGAAGGATAAGATCACGTGGTTGATGCTTACAGAATGGAGCCGGGAAAATGTAATTTCCTTTTCATTTGAATTGTGGAGGAAATAACTTTTTTATCTTAAGTTTCCAGAATTTCCCAGTTTTTTGTGTTTCATGTTCTTACGATTCATTAGATTTCTTTATTCGAACCTCAGTTGTATGAGAAAATGGAAAATCGATTTTATTTTTCGCGTGAAAATGTTTTTGTTCCACAGTTGGGAAAATTGATCGGACATAACTGAAAATCGTTTTCCCGTCGGGCTCGAAATAAAAGGTGATTTTAATGTGTACGAAATTGATCATTAATGACCCATTTTAATGCTCAATTTTGACTATTTAACTGTGCAATCCTCATGGCAACCGTTCACAAAGTATTCAGAAGCACTATGAGAAATGTCAAAACTCTACTGGAACATAGATACATAAAAATTTTTATTATTTCAAATGGTTTTGTGCAAAATGGGAATGTATTTCAATCAAGAATTCATACAAAATGCATATTGAGACCGTCGGAAAAATCTTTTAATCAACTCGGTTATTATTCGAGCGACTAATGTTCTCGAACTATTAACGCGTTCGCTCCGCTCACGAGTTGAAATATCTTGACCATTAACCACTGTCTTTAATAACCTTGTTGATTAAATAACTATTATACAGTGATTTACATTATTGTTCTGAAGATTGAAAACCTTATTTTAGAATTCTTCGATGAATGCATCAAAAGATCCATACCTATACAGGCGAAAGGAAAATTATAAATATTGAAAAATAGTAGCAAAAATGAGTAATAAAATGCCTTATCTAGAATATTCGATAAGATAAATATTGTTTGTTCTGCATAGTGTAAAAGTATTGATCCAATATATCGCATCACACTTGGTTTTTGTTTGAGTTTTCACTGCAAGCGTGATAAAACAATTCAAGAAGAGCAATGACGTGGAATCAGGAGCTTTATGAACTTTATGAGCCTCAAGACCCAAATCTTTATGCAAAATACGGTGTAATGACGTTTGTGGAATGCCTAATTCCAAAGAACGACGAGGAATGGACACACCTGGGTTTTCTTCAACACTTTCGGCTACAGCAGCAATATTCTCGGCTGTACTTGAGCGACGTGCACGAGTTTTATTCTTCACATCACTAACTTATCCCAAAAGCTCGAATTTTTCACCAATTTCTTTATTGCAGTCCGACAAGGTGCTTCACGACTACCCAAAAATATTCGAGTTTTACGAATCGTCGCTGCCAAATTTTCACCATTTTTATAGTGAATTTAATAATTTCAATGCGTGGAAGCGTGTATCGTTCCATTTTTATAAATGGCGTACTTTCTACTTGTCAAATGTCAACAAATGATAGCTTCAAACGTGACTTCTACCGAAATAGCGGGCTATTCAAAATAACACATCTTATTGGAAAACTCTTTACAAAAGGAAAATATAAAAATAATTTCGGATCCTCGAAAAGAACTGCAGAAAGGAAGATAAAACTCCAGAAAATCCTGATTAAGCGCTTGTTAAACCCAGGAAATTTTAGGGAAATTCATAAAAATCTCCCCTTTATCTAGATTACTTCCTTCACCCCCCATAACTTTCTGTAGCCACAGAACATAGCCGAATAAAATTCTATATTTGTTTTCCAGATTTTACCTCGACGTGTGGTGAAGTGAAATTGTGTTTTCCCGCCTATTTTGGCGAAAATACTCGTGGAAATACATCGCGAACTATTCCTATATATAGTGAGGCCGACAGGCGCCAATAGTGGTTGTTTTTTCATCCCTTAATCAACCTTTACCCGGGGCAGCAAACATGTTGTGAATAATCCAGGGAACTTCAAAAGGTGAGTGACTTGTACTCGAAAATATTGCATGCGGATCATCTTCATTTTCATTTTAATTGATCCACAAAAATTTGATTCAATGCTCTCGATTGTATTTTGGGAGGTTTTTGTCATTGTGTCCTTCTACCACCTTTGGCACAGCATTGATACTTGTTGTCCCGGCGATAAAAGATTATTATCAATATGTAACACTATTTGTTACATCCTAAAATCTGATTGAAGATTAATTGCCTGAAATTTCGAAATTGAGGTAGAGTAAAACTATTCATATTTTTAAAAGCGAAAACCATGCGCTTGGCAAAGTGAAATGAGGTCAATTTTGTTCGGAAGTCAATGGGAATTTCGAGGAAGCGTTTGATTTGAGTAAAAGAAGTGTCGCACTACTTTTCTTCAGAAATATTGAATGCAAAACCCATATAGACGCCACTGATCGACATAAAAACTGTTTGTGCATCAGAAAAACTATATCGATGCACTGAGAACATGTATTTAATTTCATAAAATCATCTGCCCCTATTGTGGTTATAAAAAAGGTTGTTTTCCCGAAACTTTTCCATTATACAACTTTGGGAATTCACATCGGAATCATACGATATTCAATGCATCAGATAAAGAATTTCACCATCCAGTTGGACAGTTGTATATTCGAGTAATTTACGTGCTACATAACTTACCGTTGGGAGTGGCTTAATTCAGGCATACTCTTTGAATTAAGCCTCCCCCAAAAATGAGAGAGACAACCCTACATTATTGCAATCGGACAACTGAATTCAGATAGTTTCGTAGCACGTAAATCTCTCGAATATGGTACTGCTCAACTGGAAAAAATTATCTGCCTGATGCATTGTATATCGTTTGTTTTCGATAGGAATTTCCAAACCTGTATATCTCAAAAGTTAAGTCGTCCACGAATTTCTTTCAAATGAAATTTTTTTCATGAAATGGCACCAAGAATCGCCTCTTCAATTGTTAATAGCATAACATTGAAAAACATCCAGTAAAATTTTATTTTTTTGTTTCGTGTTTCCTTCGCTTTGTTCGGATTTATGAAGTTAGTTATTTTGTATTTTCTTATTAATTCATTTGATGTTACCTATTATGTTTATTCTTTTTTGCTGCAAAATTCTACAGATATGTTGTTATAGATTAATTTTTAATTTGCACATATCTTTTTGTATTCTCAATTAAAAAAAAAGGTTTCACATGAATAATTTCTCTCTCACATCATAAACGCATTTTCGTGTTTCGTCTTATTAAAAACAAATATGCCTGGAATTTCCCTTCATACATTTTTCAACAAATTTAAGCTTTTCCCCAATGAAATACGCCTACAGCCTGCTATGCAGTTTTAGCTCGAGGGAAATCTTCCTCAGGGAATTTGATTTCGCAACTTTTCCTATGATTAATAATTTTTCCGGGGAATTTAGCAACTGCAAAAAAAGGGATTTTGTCGAAAGATGATTGATAAGGACATTAAGCCAGATTTATATTTATAGACGACTTTACATTAGGGAGAGAGATACGAAGAAAGAACATTCTTCAAACTTTTTAAGCTTATTTATCAACACGCTTTCTGTTCTGATTCTCCGTTGAATTATTGGTTATTGATTTGTTCTTTTTGTACTGTAGATGAATAATATTTACGACTATAGATGAAAATGTGCTTAGCCGAAATATTAGAAGTTCTTTGTTAGTTGGTGATCGAAAAAATCGTAAGGAATTGTGTCACTCTTTTCAACACATAATTGTACCATTATTTTTCATCTAAACTGACAAAAAAATATTTTTTCGTGTTTAGATGCAGGACCATTTCTTAATCTTTGCAACAACGAAGAGAACTTGACGAAGCTCTGTGTCTTTTGGAGTGATATTCAGTGTTCCTGTAAGCCGGTAAAACAGGGAACGGTTCGATAACATCAAAAAACCGCCATTGTCGATTAGTCGAATATAACCACCGAAAATGGCGTGAATTTTCCGTTTCAACAAAAAGTTGCGGCAATTATCGAGTTTTCCATAGAGACTTGACACCTTTGAATTTAATTTGTGAAAGCACCCTCTCTCTAATCTTCGAACTGCCATTGTCAATTCAGTCAGTTAACTCGACATTTTCATCATGCTAAAGTACACGAACGAGGAACGTTTGCAAATTATAAAAATTTTCACGGAAAATTCGGAGTCGGTGACCGCAACTTTAAGCGCGTTAACTCCAATTTTCGCTCGTTATTCTCGTTCTAGTGAGCAGGCAATAATAATTTTAGTGCAGAAATTTGAGCCTCAATATTCTTTGTGTGATGGTATCAGTGAAACAACGATCCAAATCTGTCAATTCCACGGCGTTCTCAAGAATTGGACATCACTCAGACCACATCATAGCTTTTGTTGCGTAAGGATCTTGGTGTTCACCCATACAAGATCAATTTGACTGAAGAATTGAAGCCAATGGACCATTCGAAACCATCATTTTTATAAACGACCTGTTGTGCTCACTTGGTTGCAATGCTTTAGCCTATGCGGATGATTTGAAACTTGTCTTGAGGATATGTCGCATTGCTGATATTTTTCGTCTTCAGTCATTCCTTGGGTTTTTACCACTATTGGTGCCTGAGAAATGGTTTCATTATGGATTTGAAGAAGTGCGATGTACACGAGAAGGTCTCAGCCTATCACCTTTGATTACCATGTAGGTGAGCATTTGATTACATCTGGGGACCGCATTCGTGACCTAGGAGTCCTTTTCGACAGTGAATTAAGTTTCATTCCACATGTTGCGGAGGTCTGTGCCTCTTCTTGTAGGTCACTGGGATTCATTTTCAGGTGCTTCAGGGAATTCGAAGATTTATCTGCTCCTAGAAGCGTTTACTTCTCGATTGTGGTAATATGTTGGAATATGCCAATATTCCAATATATGGTTCCTATCTTGCACCAATCGAACGAGTTCAGAGGAAATTTTTGAAATACATCTTGTTCAGGAGGACAGGAAGGTATCCCGAGCGTGGTGCTGAGCTTTCTGGTATCATTTGAGAGATGAGAATGACAACCTTTCATGTCTGCCGGAGTCTACAGAGCGCAAATTTCATCCATAAGCTCCTCAGCGGAAAGATTGACTGCTCTTTCCTGCTCTCACGAATCAATCTTTTTGTACCAATAATGGTGACCAATCCAAGATAATGGAAACAGCCCAAATAATCTTTTGACTGTTCTTGAATGTACAAGAAAATAGCAACATTCCTTCTGAACCAAATCTTCGACTTTGGAGCTTCATCGTACAATATAGACGTTATCCAAAAGCAGTTGACCCTTGCCTCATCTTGACATTTATATACCTCGTCGCATAAAATTCGCTTCGGGCCAATCCATTGCATTGAACCTGGCTTTAACCTGTTCGAAGTAATTTTCCCGCATGATAGGTTTATGTGATTCAACTGATTTCTGTTATTGGCATGTCAAATCGATTCAATTCAATGCTAGAACAAACAACCAGGTTGGAGCCCAGCAGCTTCATATCGGTGGGACTGTTAAATTGAATGAAATAATCAGTGGTATAATCATTTATCTTGGTAACTGTACATGGGTGGAGAATGTTGTAGTGAAAGAGGTTTAGCATGATGAGAAACTTTGAATGCAAGGGTATTTTTGACTCGTTTCCATTTGCGACAGGTTTATTTGATTGGAAACATGATTGAATTAAAACTGGACGAGGTATTTTTAATGTTTTTTCTGCTTTACCATCATTATTATCATTAGAACTGGGGTCATTATGGCTAGGGTTTCCGGGAACTGCGACCATGTAGATCTTTTGTTCTCTGTCCTACTCATTCATGAAATCCCAAGGGGGTCGTCAATGGCGTTAATAAAACCGACAATCTCCTTAGGAGCCTTGGTCGTTACTTCTTGGGTGCCCTGTACCGGTTTCTCCATATGAATTATTCTTAAGCCAGACAGCTCTGGATACTAGCATACCATGTGTTCAGCTGATTGTGCTTCTTATCCTTAGAGACTGCAAATCTCATCTGCTGACTTTCCAATACGGTAAAAATGATGTTTGTACTGACAGTTTTCTGTCAGCAGTGTCACCATCACCCGAAGCTCAGCTAGTGGTAGCTTAAGGAGATTTCTGGTATAGTTAGGTGAAATAATCACGAATTCTTTGGCCTGAATAAGCCCAGGAGTGTTTCTCTAGAGGGTTATTCTGTTATTTAACTCCCACTGCTGAACCTCTCCCTTAAATTGGTCTTTTCCAAGCCTGCAGAAAGACTCAGGTCCAGCAGGTGTTAACCTTGATGCACTTTTCGCAAGTTCATCGCACAGAACATAAAATATAAGAAGTGCTATCTGCCTACTAAACCCTTACAACACGCGTGACATTTGAAACGTCAAAAATAAATGGGGCGATTGGATTCTGAGGGGTGGTCGCTTTTTGTATGAGAGAGGTTCTATGGTTTCGTCCCGAATTTTGACAATGCTCTGTGTTCCAGAAAGAGAGAGAGAGAAGATAATATATATTTTTTATTTATTTTACTTGCTTTTCCTATTGTTTCGGAATTAAAAGGCAGATTTGAAAGAAAATATACATTATAAAAATAATTATTTTATTAGGCTCAATTGTACAGTACATAACTATTGAATGTTTTGAACTAACAAACATTCATGATCAACAACGGGTCTTACAATTTGAGTACAGTTGAAAAACTTCCGAGCAGTTGTTGACAAATTTTGAAGCATTTGTTCATATAATACGTATTGAAAATCAACACTTGTATTAAAAAAGTCAAGTTAAGTCACTATAGGTAGTCACTACACAGTACACAATAACACTGATTCATTCGTAAGGCAAAGATACATCCAAAAAGAGAATGATTACTATAACCTTATTGCATATCAAAGAAACAGAAAATATACTTCAATCTCCTCACAAATACTTTCATATTGGCTATATTTAAACAATTATTCCACTTGAAACCCAACTTTTTCACTTCCTTCTTCGACTCAAACAAAACAACACACAAACAATAAAAATGGCAGCACTGACAATGACATATCCATCCCATTTAAATATTTGACATAACTTGGATTCAGCTCAGACATACGTCACTGCTTGGCTCCGCCCCCAAAATAAATGGGGAGACGTATGTCCGTGTTGTAGATTTTACTTCTAGCGTTTCACCCCCCTGGTTCATCGGCTTTTCGATTTGCCTCAACACCACAATGGCCTGGCACACATAGTAGAGTCACTATATTGCCTCTGGCAAGTTGCTACATGGTAGTACGGCACTCCCAGGTCAGCAAGATTTCCTTACAGTGCGATTCCAGGGATCTTAACGTGGCCTGGTTGTTTGTAGTGATATAGACCTGCTTACCTTCAGGTTTCTGGTTGTCCTACTACAGTTACATATTTTCCAGAGTTTTAAACTGATCTTATGTCTTCTGACTTCAGTTTTATGCTACCTACTAGAGTAACTCTAATTTGCGCCAACAAATTCCATTGATAACTTATGTGCTCGGTAGTTTCTGAAGCCGATCTGCATAACCTACATATGTCGGTGTTCTCCTTACTGATCTTTCGACAGTGCACTTCTTTTTTTGATTCTTACTTCCTCAAGATTATTATATCTGTTCTGTCATATGCCACAAAATTGTTCTGGTCCTATAAAAGGAGTTGAAGAACCCTTTCTTCTAATTTTCTCCGATAAATGTTGTAAACGAAGTTGTATCTTGGGCATTCACCGAATGTCATATACAAAACCTCAAAGAAACTATTCTTAGGGCGCCTGGAGGAACTTTGTAACAGCAAGATCCAAAAGATATCTGGATCTTGGTAAGAAACAGTTACACCTCCTCACTGGCTTTCTTACAGTACACTGTCGCCTAAGGAAGCACCTGTTGAGGATGGGATTATCGGACACTGATGAGTGTAGCTTCTGTGGGGAGGAGGAATAAACCCCATTCACCTGGTCACGAAATGTTTTGGCACTGCGAGCCTAAGCAGAGAAGGCCTTGCTCGAGAAACTTGTAGAAGTGAGGGACTAGCTCGTTGAAGTCTTCACATTATATTGGATTTTATCAGATCTCTGTAACTGGAAGGCGTGCTGTAAATGATGTGGTCAGAACAGCTCTGTAAGGGGGCATAATACACCTTGAGGTCGCAGTGAACTGTAACTTCTTTTTAAACTATGAACTACAGGGCGCCTGATGATCCTATGAAGTTAAATGGTCAATAAAATATATTACAACTTCTGTAATCAATCATCATACTTTCCTCAGTCAACATTTGAAACACCTGCCGTCCCTATGTCTCCAGAACTTCAAGATGTCACTTTCTCGTGTCAGCATTCGACCCTCATAACACTCCGAGGAAAATTCTAATTCCCCAGACGTCAAACGTCATCTGTCAAGGGCGGCTGCAGCAAGCGTCTGGTAAAATTGTTACTGTCACCCCGAGGGAGCTCACATCAAGGTCACTACTGCCTGACAGAAGGGCAAGCGCCGTATAATATCGGAAAAATCTCTATAGAATTATCGGAAAATAAGATACGAACTCAATTATTGGTAGGAAATAGTAAGTGTGACGTTGTTCCGGACCTCGAGCTAAGATGGGAACGTGGAATAATTTATTAGATTGTCTTTGGGGGGAGAAGGGTTAAGATGATGGGAAACTGGAGGAACCAACTTTCCTAATTTTCGGTTTGACTGCGTTAGCGGAATTTGTAACTCTGATGCGAATTGTTACAGCAGGTTTGACAGGTTTCGGATGGAATCTTTGACAGGTGAAAGCTGCCATATTGTTAAAGCATGGAATGAGCCATCATTTTTGTTCAATCTGTTCCTGTAAAACGTCATAGACAGATGAATATTTTTACAAAATTGTCGGCCGTATGGCTCAGTACTCAGAATATCTAAGGAAGGTACAGGTAATGAGAGAATAAAGAATCAGAGAGTCTGATCCTCTCTGAATAACAACATCTCATCTGCGAACCTCCCTAGTGATGTAAAGATCAAGAAAATAAGCACTGAGAAAAACTTCAGGACATTGCTGAGTAGAAAAAAGGAATGGAAACGGCAATACACCGACTATAACCTAAAAGAAAATACCGTAAAATGGTATACAGATGGTCCAAAACCTCTACAGGAGCTGAAGCTGGGATATACGGGCCAAGTACCAAGTGTGCACTGTCGCTAGGCTCCTGTATGAGTATCTATCAGATGGAAATCTTAGCTATTGAAAGATGTCTAGATATAAATCTGGAAAGAAACTATCAGCCATACACTCAGATGATTTTTGACTTTTGAAAAGAATGAATCAGAGGATTGGTATCAACTTTTGGATTAAAAATAGAATGAAGTGCTCCAAGGATCTTTTAGTGTTGACTGTGGCGTTCGCCGAGTTCACTTTATCTCAAAAAAGTGTTTATAAATGGTACAAGCACTTTAGAGAAGGCCGAGAAGATGTTGAAGACGATGGGCGTCCTGAAGTTGCAACCACGTCAACAAGCGAAAAAAACATGGAAACAGCGAAAAAATTGTTTTGGAAAATCGCCGAATTACTATAATGTAAGTTGCAGAGGATGTTGGAACATCAATTGGCTCATGTCAAGCAAATATCTCGAATGTTTTGGACATGAAACATGTGGCAGCAATAATCACGATTATGCACCGGCCTACAAATCAATGCTTGTTTGTTTTTTTGGCCAAAAACAACACCTGACCCTCCGTATTCCCCAGATGTGACTCCCTGCGACTATTACTATTCCTAAAACTGAAGAGACCAATGAAAGATAAGCGTAGACAAGCATTTTGTAACAATTTATAAGATCAGAATCGAAAGAGCTGATGGCCATACCGAAAAGTGCATTTCAGAAGTGCTTCGAGGATTGAAAGAAGCGCTAGCATAAGTGCATTATATTGGAGGAAAATTTCTTTGAAGGGGACATAATAAACATTACTGAATGAATAGAAAATATCAAAATACGCCTTTTTTATCGAACAGACTTCGAACATGCCTGAATATAGGTACTGAACATAATTTATTTACTTATCAAACAATTCTTCAGATAACTGATAATCTATAGAATAAACATTGTTCCAGTAGACGAAGAAACTTCCTTTTATCCTTCACATAAATAAAACTTCAATAGGAAAGCCATCTCTCATCAAACATTCAATACAAAAACCAAGAACTCCCATCCTGAACCAATATAATTGAGAGGATAGAATAGAAGCCGCACGCGTTTCAATAGGATACTCTCCGAAAACCAATAGAGGTGGCCTACTGTTCGGGAGACCGATTTTCGGAAGGGCATAAAAACGTGTGTTCTGTCCCTTATTTCAACTGAATATTTTATCACGTAACGTTTCTGAAATTTTCGATCGATTCGGGATACTTTGATACTGTGCGTAGGTTGGAAGGCTTAGGGAATACATCGACCAGAATTTTGCTGAAAATCGGATCTGAAAAGGAAGGATGAATATAATCTTATTCAGGTTTGGAAATACACATCGGAAAGATACGATATACAATGCATCAGACGAAAAATTTTGCCGTACAGTTGAACAGTTCTATATTCGAGAAATTCACGTGCTGTCACTGGCTGAATCCGGTTGTACGATTGCAATAATGTAGTGTTGTCTCTCTCTCAACGTTGGGAGTGATTTAATTCAGGCAGTATGGTAGGCAACCGCAAGTACTTGAACCGAGTATCAACGCAGTCTTATACATTGAATAAGCGATGAGCTTACTGCAGGATCCTTAAGTCGCGTCCACATTATGCCGAACGACATCATTCGACTTGTTCGTTCGACAAAGTCGAATAAGTGTGGACGCTATAGAAATCGAATCGAATCATGTCGCTTCCAACCCGAATGAGCGCGGTCCAGATCAAATGAAGTCGAATCGAATGATTCACGTCCACACCGATGTTGAATCGAACGTGTTGGCCCTCAACGTGTCGAATGATGTCGTTCGGCTTAGTGTGGACTCGACTTTACCATCTTGCCACTGCCACCGTTTAGAGAAGAGAGAATAGACAAATCTTCATAAAGGGGCGTTCGGCATCGACATCGGACGTGTCGGATAGATCTGAACCGTTCGTTTATTACATTCGGATTGAGGGGAGTATACATCTGGAGCGTTCGTCATAAAAATCTGAGCAATCGGACGTCGATCTTTTCGCTCGGTCTATTTCGACGGATCAAAGCGATTTTATCCATAGAGTTTTATGTTTTTTATATATTTTTTTTGTTTTATGTCGAGTTTCCTGATCCGACAATCGATAGATTGAAAAATTCTAACACTTTTATTCTTCTGTTTTCATTTATTCATTAAGAACTTATTAATCAGTAAAATTTTTCGATATAGTTATCGTAGATATGAATGGGCAGGAGGAGATGTTGCTTTCTCGTTTCTTTCTCGTGTAATTAATTAATTAATAATTAGAATCTTTCAGTACAACTATCGCCGTAGTGAACGATCAGAAGGGGATATGCATTCCTCATTTTCTTTTGCATTCAGTGCCTTTGCACCTAATTATTTAATTGAGATTTTACGATAGAGCTACAAAAAAGGGTGAAAGTATCGTTAAAAAATGAGCATAATTCCCAAAATAGTGATCTTTGAATCTCATAATCAATAAAAGTAGAACAGAGCAGTATGTTCTGTGGCAGATGCTCTGTACCGTTGGTTTATTCGCAGATATTACAGATGAATCTGTACGATCTGTGGTCACGTGACTAAAAATCCGTCTGCTCGCGGAGGTCAATGCCGAACGGGCTTATTATTGCAATCGAACAACTGGATTCAGTCAGTTACAGCAAGTGAATCTCTCGGATATGGAACATTATAACAGAAGAACACTGCAACAATAAAAATTTCATTATTCACGTTAATAGGATTAGAAGAATCCATCCTCAAGTATGAACGCTGGAGTAACAGATAAAAGTTTCAATAGAAAATTCCCTTTCCACATGAATAATTCCAGAAATAAAACGATAGATAATAACCCATCCTAAGAAGAATGGGAGCAGAAAAACCCTGAAGAATTCTCGATATTGATTCGTTTGAATACAAATCAGAACGCCCTAGAAAAGTGCCACTTAGAAACTCTCGAGATGAATGAGTTCTTGATTATTCATCGAAGAGAGTGGAAAGGGGTTTTTCATTGTTTGGCCCTACAAGGGTTTTCCGATAGGGCTCAAGATGTTTAATCGCGAATCGAGCAAAGGGAAGGATCTTGATTATATCCTTCCCATTAAGAGATGAAGTCGGATGATGAGAATCATGGAAATCTATTTTCGTCTGTTTGGAGTGATATAATCTTGCCAAATCTTGTTTATCTTCCTGTTATCTTTTGATCCTTACAACAATTCTCGAAGATGAGATCTTCTCCCATTTTTGGTAAAAAGTTATGTAAATATCCAGAAAATTCAAAAGAGCAATAAAATAAAGGTGAACTACGGGCCAAGTACCAAATGTGCACTGTCGCTAGGCTCCTGTATTAGCGCCTAGATATAAATCTAGAAGAACTATCAGAAGTGCGATGTAGCTATACTCTCAGACAAGGGCGTAGCCAGGGGGGGGGTTTTGGGGGTTCACCCCCCCCCCCGAAATGTTTCAGAGTTATTTTGTCGCAAAAATAATCTTTCATTTTGCAATTAAACAACTTATCTCCGAAAAATTCTAGTTAAAATTATCAATTCATATCAACATATGAACGATTTTAAAGTTTCATAACATCGCACACAAATGAATCCGTCGAACAATAATTCCTTATTTATGTTTATAATTCTTCTGGTGGAAATCGTACGAATTTGAACAGAGAATATGAATTAGAAGACGCATTACTGATGTTTTCTTCCTGCTCCCAGAAAAAAAATAGAAACGTAATTAAGGCAGAATTGAATATGGAAAATGTCAATGAACTCCATTTCAAATCGGCATTAGAATGCTTAGATGAGTGCAATCAGAATATGTATCCGAAATCTACATCCTACTACAAAGTTTAGCTACGATTCCAGTATCTACTGCTACTCCAGAAAGAAGTTTTTCTAGCTTGAGGAGCATTGAAAATTACCTGCGCAATTCTTCTAGCGAACTAGATTGAATAGGTTGGCGCTTATGAATATTCATTATAGTGTGAAAATTGATGAAAATGAAGTGGTTGACCATTCGCTAGAAAAAAAGACGGATAGACTTTAACTGAAGGAATTCAACATAAAAATTATTGTTTGTGTTTTCTCACGGTTTCATTTTAATACCTATTCATATTTTGTTGGCTTTATTTTGAAGTGAAACATTAAAAAACTCCATTTAGTTTCAATGAAAGCACACATCCACACTAATTTCATATTAATTCACCCTGTAAGTATTGTTTGGGAAATGAATAACTATTTTGTTTGAATTAATAAAAATTAAATTCAGAAGAATATTTGAAAAATAGGTTTACCTAAGCTAACCAGGAATATCTATGTTGAATATGTTTCCGAAGTAGGAAAAGGATTATTGAATTCTTAAAACAACAAATACTTGCTACAGAAAGCGACCCTCACAATTCCCGGCACCTACAAAGTCAATTGCCAAAATGTCAAACCCCCCCCCCCCGAAATTAATTCCTGGCTACGCCCTTGCTCTCAGATAGTCAAGCTGCTCTTAAAGCACTGAGCTCCAACGTCATCGACTCAAAGATTATCGTAGAGTGCCGGAAAAAACTCAATAAGGTAGAAAAAAAATAAGGTCTTTTTATTGGGTCCCCGGCCATTCGGGAATAAAAGGAAACGAAGAGGCCAATACACTGCCAAAGAGGGCACACGAATATCACTCATTGGCCCAGAAGTCTTCTGTGGTATGGGTAAATGTACCTATAAGAAGAGTTTCTGGAGAAGGAAAAAGCCGAGAAAAGAACTCTGACGGAATCTCCCAGGGATGGATAATTCCACTAAGTTCCTTCGTAACTTTGAAACAGCAACATCCAAAAGATATCTGATCTTGGTGAGAAACAATTACACCTCCTCACTGGCTTTCTTATGGGACACTGCCGCCTCAGAAAGCACCTATCGAACACTGACGAGTGTAGGTTCTGTGGGGAGAAGGAAGAAACTCTATTCACCTAGTCACGGATTGCTTTGACATTGCGAGCCTAAGAAGAGAATGCCTTGAGCGAGAAATTTGTAAGACTGAGGAACTAGCTTCGTTGAAAAACCTTCACAGATATTGGATTTCATCAGATCTCTGGAACTGAAAGGCGAGCTGTAGAGGATGTGGTCAGAACAGCTATGTAAGGGGGCACGATAGACCTTAAAGTCGCAGTGAACTGTAACCATCTTTTTAAATATAACTAACTAAAACCACCAACTTCCAATAAAAACGAAAATGATGAGTGTTCCCACAAATAGATCAATAATTCTCCCCAACTCCCCAAAGAATGAAATTCACATTTGTAACTCTCGAAGCCATAACTTTTCAACGTCATCCACAAACATTCCTTCAAATCCCCCAGGACTTTGTTTCCGGGAATGCCTCATCCTTCCTATCGACATCCAGAACACACAGAATCAATTGGGGAAAGAGCCTCTTTTCTCTACATTCGTATCATAGCGAAAAACTCCAGAAAATACATCTTCCAGAACTCGAGCACGAATCGAATCAACTTATCGTAGATCATTCA
>CM024242.1:6438259-6497652 GCA_013421045.1 Propylea japonica | reverse complement strand
GTAATCAAGTAGTCACAAGAATGAAAAACTACAGAATGCCTATGCTTATGTTACCTTTTTTGAATCTGCAATAACTGAGCAAGTTTTTAAGATTATGTCTACCAAGGGCGTCCTACATTTTTTTTTACACTGTAGCTCATCAAACTTGAAGGAATCTTATTTAGTTTTCAATTTTCTTTGTAATTCACGAGTTTCTAACTTTTTATACTAGTTTGATTAATTTAAGTCTTTGTTTCCGATAGCTGAAATATCTCATGTGAAATTAAAAAAAACCATATCTAAATACCTCTCCATTTGTAGAAATGGCACTAGAAAAACTAATCGCACTTGGAAATTTTCTAAAAATACGAAAACCATGAATATCTCCGAAACCGTGGAATTTTCATTAAGGTCAAAATTTGGATTGAGTTAGACCACGACAGTGTCTATCTATAGTTGCAGGCTTATCCATTGTTTTCGGGACACCCCTGTATAATTATTTTATTATTCTTCTATACAGATCAAATAATTAAAAATTGTTTGAACATATTTTTTCGTTCAATAGGAATAAATTGTATTTCAGAAATATTTTACAGGGTGTCCAGCGATAGACGTCAATAAATTATTTTTAGATTCCTCAGACCTGTGCCTATCCAAAAATACTCCATGTATGTAATGCGATTTTTTGTAGTTCAGTTTCAAATCGACCCTACTTGCCTCTGTAATGTAACTCTTTTCTAGTATTAGTATATATATTATGAACTACAGAAAGACAATTTCGTTTGATTGCACCTGAAACTTATTATTCATATCTCACACACAATTCTTGAAACTCGTTATCTCAAAAGCAATTCCCATCAAATGGAAGGAATTTATTACAACTAGGTTTACCACACAAACATTTCACACCTTCTTCAACATCTTTATTATCGTTGAACGGCCCATTGCCATAATTAAAAGTTATTTCGTTATTTATTTCAATATCTTCCCTCGCGAATATGCCAATTTTGGAAAATTTTATGTACCCTTATAGCAACTAATTCGCAATTACATTCACAACTATGATTAATATATCTGCCAATATTTCCACTTTCTGTTGGGGTCTATAATAGTTTTATAGACTGCATCTCCAAACTGCTCTTAATACAAAACAAAATAATTCATTGAATATTTGCACTTATAGATAGATATAAAAGTTTTGCCATATCAGGAGTTACAATTCTTCCTGCATATTCACATATAAATGAACCAGAAGGAATAAAACTGTTTGTTTTCATGGCTAATCCCTTGCCATCCATTTTAATTATTTCTAAGCTATTCGTGGTCCACACTGAACTAACCTATTTCCACACAAAATTCCTGAACATTTACAGTTGTTGTTGCACTCATATATTGGTTTTCCGCTTAAATCCTAACAATTGTATAAGATCTGGGTCCCTTACGATTTCTGAAATCATATTTTGCCCCCCGCTTCTCTGTAAACATGAACAGATATCTGGCATACATTTCAGATTCACAAGAACATCCACAAAATTCGTATTCTAATGGGTGTATTCAGAACATATCAAAGATTCCGGTAAATATTCGATATTGGAATCCACATGCTCGTATGAATCTTTGAAATACATTCAAATCTTTCTCATCATCATCGTCAAATTATCAAATCAAAATAAAATATTAATATTATTGTTTTGTTTTATTGTCACCAGCCACAGAGCTCAATATGAAAAAAGGTTTAAAGACCTTTTTTATTGGGCTCGCCTCTAGGGCATGTACCCAGATCATGGTTGTGTTATTGAGAAACTTTACTCGAGACACACAAACGTCCATGACCTAGCCGGGATTCGAACCCGGGACCCCTGGATCCCAGGCCAAAGTGCTACCGCCGCCGCACCACGGGGCCGACAGGCTCAATATGACATATGTAGGTTTAGGTTATGTCAAAACTCATAGAGTAAATCACACAATCGCCGTTAATTTTGTCAATTTTTTGGTAAAAACTTAATTGTTTATACCACATACAACATCCTGATAAAGTATATAAATGCAATTTGAATGACACAATCCATTTATTTGCTTTTTTTATGGGCATAACGCACCTCAATGAAATGCTTGATCGTTGAATTACGTAATATTCTGTGCTCGCTGTCAATATTTCGATGTTGTCAAACATTTTTTTATGACAACAAAAGTTGTGTTTCTTTGTGAATACAAAATAAAATAAATATAAATCGAGTTTGAAACAATTTGTATGTTGTAAAGGTGTGTGAAGTGTGGTATAAAATGCCTCCAAAACTGAAATTTTCAGAAGGAGAAAGGGTTCTCTCTTTTTCACGGCCTTTGATATATGAACAAAATGCTTGAAATCAACAATAACCAAAGATAAGCAAGTGAAATACTTTATTCATTATGCTGGATGAAACAGAATTGGGATGAATGGTTCCTGAAAGTAGAGTATTGAAATACAACGAAGCTAACGTGTCCCGTCAAAAAGAGGTACAGAAAGCCCACGGCAGCTCAGCCCGAATAAAACTAAAAAAACCAAAAAGCAAAAGACGGAGTTATCCAAAGATGGAGACTCCAGGGCTAGTACAACCTAATAATGAAGTATCAACAAAAGGAGGTAAAACAAAATTCAACAATGGTCCATCAAACAGTGGTCAAGATTCTAATTCAGATGCACCAAAAAAGAAACGAGGTAGACCTGATGCAACTGTTGAATCAGAAGAACAATTCCTCAGTAAAGTTGAAATCAAAATCAAGATTCCAGATGAATTAAAACCTTGGCTAGTAGATGATTGGGATGCTATAGCAAGATTGAAAAAGCTTGTCCAGCTTCCTGCTAAAGTGACTGTTAATCAAATTCTTGAAAACTATCTAGCATTTAAGAAGAGTTCTAAAACAAACAATGTGAGTAAGGAATCTGCTTGTTTGGAAATTGTTAAAGGTATCAAAGAATATTTCAATGTAATGTTGGGAACCCAACTTTATACAAATTCGAGAGACCACAATATGCAGAAATTTTACAAAATCATCCAAAAAAGCCTGTGTCTGAAATTTATGGAGCAGAACATTTGTTACGTCTATTTGTGAAATTAGGAGCTATGTTAGCTTATACACCATTAGATGAAAAAAGTATACAATTGTTGTTAACAAGCATTCAAGATTTCTTAAATATCTTATAAAAAATAGTGCACAATTTTCAGTATGCAACATTATATTAATGCAACCCCAGAATATCATAGAAAAGCACTGTAATATTTTTCATAAGATGAATTTAGAACTGTTTATATTGAACATGAATTTTTTCATATTCGATTGTGAAATATCACTGCAGTTGTTAATTTGATCTTCTCAAATGGAGAAATGATTTGTTAAAATCATTATTTATTATGTAGACTAGTAATTATTTTAGAGTAGTACCGAGACAGGAATATCGTTCTCATATTGTCATCATTTTCAAGAAAGTTGTGTATCTTTGATTAATAAAATTATTTTTAGGTGTTGACCATTACGTTGTATCGCTTTTTTTATATGATATTATAAATGAGTTATTATGTGAAATATAATCATGAAAGTTAGAAAATATAATATAATGATAACTGGATTAATAAACCCTAGACTGAATATACAGGATTCAATGAGTGTAATGTAGCTCAATTAATGATTTATTCAAAATTTTTCACTGAGAATTGGGGGCATTGTACTCAGAGTATGTATATGAAGAATTTATATTTGATCATTTCATTATGAATAAAGAACGGTTAGTACTTACATGTTTCACTTAGGTCAAGAAATGGAATGTGTGTGATGTAGACAAATTTTCACATAATGAAACAATATTAAACCATACTTGTTTGTAAATTATCCCAAAAATACTGGTTCAGAAAAAATTTTATGATGCCACATTGTACTCCTGGTCTGTTCTATGTGTTTAACAGGGCATCACATGAACGTGTCAAAAGACGATCTAGATTTATTGTCAAGTTGGAAATTTATTATAACACTTTAGACCAAGCAATAGAGGTTTTTTAGGTGACAAAAATACTACCTGAAATCAATCATCAATTTTTTGAAAATTCATAACTTGGTCAATTTCTGAGATGAAGCGTAGTTGCCCTGAATTTAAGTAGTTTTTAACATATACTTTTTTGGTGCACAATTACAAAGCTGTCGGATAAATAGTTTTTGCACATCGCAGTTTTCCGAATTCGACGTACTTTTTTCAAGAAAGTCGTGATACTCGGCTACTTGTCGGATTTGAATTTTACAAAAAGCATTTTAAAGAAATAAAATTCTTCGAATCGTTTATTCTCTCGATTCCGACATTTCCCCTCCCCTCTCTTTCCGTAGTCCAAGGGGTGATTTGACACAACATGAAATAAATTTATTTTGAAAGTATTTTATGCGAAGATAATATTTTTTCATATGCCGTACATTTTCGTTGGTCTAAAGGGGAAAAAAAGAAAAACTCAATTTTTTTGTACTAATTTTCATAGTCTTTTCTTGATTCTAGGTTCCTAGTTAGAAACTATGTTGAATATGGGTTTGTATTCTATTCATTTATACCAAAATATAGACATATTGTCACTGATAATTCCAAAATACAACATATTTTTGAGAAGTTCTCATGACACTGAAGTTGGCAGTAAAAAAATCATGCGACAAGGGGGTCTGCTAACTTCAGTGTCATGAGTACTTCCCAAAAATATGTTGTATTTTGAATTATCAGTGACAATATGTCTATATTTTGGTATAAATGGATAGAATACAAACCCATATTCAACATAGTTTCTAACTAGGAACCTAGAATCAAGAAAAGACTATGAAAATTAGTAAAAAAATTGAGTTTTCTTTTTTTCCCCTTTGGACCAACGAAAATGTACGGCATATGAAAAAATATTATCTTCGCATAAAATACTTTCAAAATAAATTTATTTCATGTTGTGTCAAATCACCCCCTGGACTACGGAAAGAGAGGGGATTGCAACCCCAGATATTTTCCCCTTGTCGCATGATTTTGTACGGCGTTGCGAAATAATGGATTAGAAGTAGTATTGAAATAGTATGACACAGATGCCGTACAAAATCAAATGACCAAATTTACCCTGGTAATTGTCGAAACAAAAAAAAAAAATCGACTTTGTGGCTCCACATTTTTTTACGGCACTACCCGTTTTCTTATTATTTTCACGGATCTATCGATGGTAAGAATGCCGTACAAAAATATGTGACCAAATGTACCCACTCTACCTGTACTTTCGAATTCTCACCTGCACTTACTTGGACAGCTTACAAGTGACGGCATAGTGCTGAATCTTATTATTTTATGCTCTTATATTGTTCTAGATAAGTCACCTGGTGGTTCAAATGACCCATAAATTTTCAACAGGGCCTGTAGTCTATAGTTGTAGTTATACTCTCCTTTTTATTCAACTATAATTGAACAATTAAATTAAAATTCTATATACATATTATTAATATTTTATTATTCAATCTCAGAAACATTTTAGTAATCAGCAGCTGTCTTAGAAAGATAATCTCTCTTTCCAATATTTGAAGCTTGCTTATTCTGTAAAGCCTCTAATTTTGGACAATCAGTAATCCTGTGCCCCAAGCCACCACAATAGCTACAACCTCTCTCGTCACCTAGATCCAAATACTTCTCATTCTCTGAGCAGAGTTCCAATAGGAAAGCTGGTACTTTCTGCTTAGCTTCTATAAGCAAATGTTTTAGGTCCAATAACACAGACTCATCATTAGACTTATTTATGAACGTAGTTGCTAATCCCTTGTTTCCAGAACGCCCCTTCTTCTATACGATGGACATAATTCTCCACGTCATCAGGCATATCATAGTTGATAACATGTTGGATATCTGTAAAATCTAATCCTTTCGAAGCAACATCGGTAGCTACAAGAACGTCTTTCTTTTTGTTCCTGAAAGCTTCAACCTTGATCGTTCTTCCTGGTCTTTGCCTCCATGTATAGCAACAGCTTCAACTCCCTTCAGCAAGAGGTATTCATGAATTGCGTCAACATCTTGCTTTTTTTCAGCAAAAATCAAAACTGGAGGTGCTGTCTTCTGTAGGCAGTTCAAAAGGTATACTATTTGGCTTCTTGTTTAACATACTCTATTTCTTGTACTACATTAATTGAAGCAGCTCCTGCCCGGCCAACATTTATCGTTACAGGTTTGACAAGTGCTGACCTGGCAAAATTTTGTATTTTTTTCGGCATAGTGGCAGAAAAAAGAAGTGTTTGTCTTTGGCCTCTGAAATATGAAAAAATCGTTCTAACATCTTCTTCAAATCCCATATCTATCATACGATCTGCTTCATCCATGCACAAGTACCTACATACTGATAGACGAACGGTTTTTTTCTCTAACATGTCCATCAAACGACCTGGTGTAGCCACCATAATATGGACACCTCTTTGAATGTATCTATTGCTTCTTGTATTGGCATTCCCCCAATCGTTAGGCAACACCTTATTTCTGGCAAATTATGTTTTAAGGTGTAAGAACAAAGTACTGAATTATGTCAAAAGTTTGTGTTTGCCAATTCTCTGGAAGGACAGATAATAAGCCCATAAGGACCCTCATTTTTTACGAAGGGTAATTTATACTCTTGCTCTAAACAGAACATAATCAATGGTAAAACAAAAACTAAAGTTTTACCTGAACCAGTGTATGCAATACCAATCATATCACGTCCTGATAAAACAGTGGAATACCTTGAGCTTGAATAGGAGTAGGTTTATTATGTGTTTGTCTTTTAACCCCATTATTATACTTTTGTGTAATCTCATATCAGCGAATGTTTTCAGTGGTGGTGGTATATCTTCTCCTTCAGCCAGAATTCTCAGTTTCTGCCTCAATTTGTCATGTCTACTCTGAGGACTTTCTAGAATGTATCTAGGAGGTCTCCAACTGTTTTGATAGGATCATTATATTGGATTCCTTCGCTAATTCTGAAACACCCATCAAAGCTTTCTTTTCAGCAACTATTTCTAGGATTTCTTCTTCTTTTTTTAATTGTCTTTCTACAGCACTAACTTTTTTAGCTTCTGCGATTTTTTTCAACTCAGTGTGTTGGTCTAGCAGAGATACTTTATTCTATTCTTCTACTCCATAATTCTTCCTCGTTTCTATCACTATCACTTGATTTGGATCTTTGAGATTCTACTTCCTTTAACTGTCCTAGTTTCATTAATTTCTGTTTTTTTCTTTCTTTAACTGGAACATAGGGGACGTAATTGTCATCACTGTCCGAATTATCCATTTCTACAGTTCTATATCTTTTAATTGGTTGTTGATTATGGTCCATTTTAACTAGTGATCAGTATTCAATTCATAGGTAACATATTGTACTAATACTAAAACTGAGTCAATTCAATCAAAAGTCTGGAGATTTCAGTGTCAAATTTTAGGTTATGTTGTTTGTTTTTCTGTCAGATTGATAGGTGAATATTGCATAGAGTTTTTCTTCTTCTTCCTTCACTGTGCTTGACAGCAGGCCGCAGGGCCATCTACACATTGAATATTTCTTTTTTACTGAGAGAGAGAGATTTGTTAAATTGATAAGAGTTCACTCTATATTAGTATTATGTGGTTCTCTGATAACTCGGAAGCTCGTCAAACGAGGATGGGTACATTTGGCAGCGTTGACTTTGTTCATCGTTATGACAGCAACTACTGCCAATCTCAGATAAATAAACAAATGCCTACTTTGCGTTCAATAATATGTGAACGGAGTATAGTTTACCATTTCAATATTGCAGTTGCATTCACAACTTCACATATCAATTATCATACAGGGGTGTCCCAAAACTCGACGTCAACCCGGAACCGGGTGAAAGGACAAGTAATGCTGGTTGTCAGAAAGATATAATATAAAAAAATTATTTGCATGATTTTAAAATAATAGGCATTTAAAAAAACACAGAAAATTCCACACGCCGCGACAGTCTTTTCACTCCCGTTGCCACAAATATCAACTTTTTTTTGCTGTGTAACCCTGAATAATGCTTGTCTAAACTGTAATCAAAATTTTGATACCAGCTGCTCGCAAAAATTCGTCCCAAGTGTATAGTCCATTCACGAAAGGTTGAGCCGTCGGTTGGCCATGGAAATTTGGCATATTCCACTGTGTATATTGAAATTTTAGGTTATCTTCTTCATTTTCTTGTCAGATTGATACGCAATGTTGTCAATATTGCATAGAGTTGTCTGAGAACTCGCAAGCTCGTCGGACGAGGCCGGGTCCATTCGGCAACGTTGACTTTATTTTACGTTATGACAGCAAATACTGCCAATTTCAGATAAATAAAAGTCGAATTTTGGCGAGCTGTGGTTACATGTAACTATCTAACTATCACGTGATCATTTGACAGAAAATACGTGTATTAACTGTCAAATGATCACGTGATAGTTAGATAGTTACATGTAACCACAGCTCGCCAAAATTCGACTAAAGAAACGCCTATTATGCGCTCAACCTTTCGTGAACGGACTATAGTTAGTATTTATTTCAACTACAGAAGAGTCGGTTTGCGACAGATTTTGACAACCAGAAACCAAAGGGAGGGGTCAGGGGAAGTTTTCTTGATATCCTCTTATTGGTTGAATTGCTGTCGCTGGTGACGCTACGAAGCTCTGAGCACAGGCTCAGGTCAATCGAATATCAAATAAACAACTTTCTTCAGGCGATAATATACTCATATAAAAAGATATCAGATTACCAAGACAGACTTGCAAAAATTTCAAATGCGGATCTGTTCAGTAACTCATATCCCTACCTGTGATATGTTTTTCCTCTAATTTTCTTCTTATCTGCCTCTTCTCTGCATGCAGAAAGCCTCACAGCACACGATACCATTTTATTGTATATTATTATGCAGAAAAAATCAGAATTTAACTAGAAAAAAAAGGCGCAAGAATCACAATTGCTCCAAAAAATTCAACGATTGTTGAATTTGACGTTAAGGTGGTAGTAATATGGCGGATCTGATACCACGTGTATCCAATGATGGCAACTCCATACATTGAGTTTAAAAATATGTTTTTAAACTCAATGATAGTATCCTATCTTATTCTCTCTCCACTCGATTCCATGGACCTATAATACTAACTGGACGTCGAACTTCCTTTCTGTCAACGTAGGAAAAGTAAGACAAGGGCCGCCATTTGCAGTTTGGGATGAAACTCGAATATTTTGATGTTCTAAGCCATCTGTGCTCGAATTTTTTTCGTTGACAAATTGACACCTCTCAAATAAAAACCCAAACTGCAAATGGCCGCCATTTGCAGTTTGGGTTGGTTGGTTCGACTTGAGAAGTCAATTTTTCAACGAAAAAAATTCGAGCACAGATGGCATAGAACATCAAAATATTCGAGTTTCATCCCAAATGCAAATGGCGGAGCTTGCCTCCACTTTCTCTACGTTGACAGAAAGGAAGTTCGACGTCCAGTTAGTATTATAGGTCCGTGAAATCAATGCTTATTGATTATAGATGGCGAAAATGTGAACAATTTTGAGGCAAACGGCGGCCTTTGCAGTTTGGGTTGGACTTGAGAAGTGTCAAGTATCCGAGTTTCATCCCAAACTGCAAATGGCGGTCCTTGCCCCACTTTTTCTACAATGACAGATGGGAAGTTCGACGTCCAGTTCTAGGTCCTTGCTTGAATCATCAGCATTTCATTAAATTCATCGGCTTGGAATGGAAGTCGATGGATCCGATGAGCCATCGATGCAAGCTTCGGTGATTTAAGAACGAGTGACATTTTCAATCGTTCAATAAACACACCGATTTGATGCAACCGTGGTTGAAGTGCTGAATCAATAGGCGAATGAAAGAACACTACAAATGTAGTTTCAGCTGAACCTTTATAGTTAGAGCCCGTGAACCCCAGACCTTCGTTATTTTATAAAAGCTGAAAATTGTCTACGCATGCTCCCAAAACAGTAAGAACGATAGACCATTATGAAGTTCGGGTTACCCGGCTTTGGCAGGTAAACGATATTAAAGGGGTGTAAAATACTGATCTAGTTTCGTCATTTTATAAAGTGTGATTTTTTATATTACCTTCAGGAAATCATTTAAATTCACGTCATTATTGCCAGACACTTACTATATAGCCTATTCGTTTTGAGATATTTCGTGCTCCTGAGTAACTCAAAAGCTCGAAATACGGCTTCCCATTGGCTGCGCACAAGCACTGTGGCAACCCCTTGCCAGACACCCTTAATGTTCATTAAATTATATGTAATTCTACTTACGTTATGGTATAAAAGCTGATTTTATATATAATACTTGGGTAATAATTAGATAATGTTTTCTCTTTAGACAGACATTTTTGATAGTGCCAAGCCTTTGACAGACAAGCTTGTAGTTTAGCTGCAGGTGCGAGCGCGAGACAGTATATATGAGTGAGTGCGAGTAAGACGACATGATTATAATGACTTATGCAAATAATTTTTTGGTACAGATTTATATAACTTATCATTTAAGTGAATCTCAAAAACATCTGAAGAAAAGACATTCGAAGCCACAACTGAATAAAATTGTTAAAATTTTAATTTATTCTATTAACAATCTAACTTAGTTGTAGCATTGAATGTCTTTTCTTCAGATGTTTTTGAGATTCACTTAAATGATTAGTTATATAAATCTTTACCAGAAAAATGTATTTGCATAAGTCATAATCATGCCGTCTTACTCGCACTACTCATAAAATACTGTCTCGCGCTCGCACCTGCAGCTAAACTACAAGCTTGTCTGTCAAAGGGTTGGCACCTCAGATTTATTTCTTACTCTGAGGTTGGCACTATCAAAAATGTCTGTCTAATGAGAAAACATTATAATTATTACCCAAGTATTATATATGAAAATCAGCTTTTATATTATAACGTAAGTAGAAAATATATAATTAATGAACATAAGGGTGTCTGGCAAGGGGTTGCCACTATAGTAAGTGTCTGGAAATTAATGACGTGAATTTTAATGATATTCTGAAGGTAATATCAAAAAATCACACTTTATAAAATGACGAAACTAGATCAGTATTTCACACCCCTTAATACCGTTTACCTGCCAAAGCCAGGGTAACCCGAACTTCATAATGGTCCATCGTTCTTACCTGTGTTGGGAGCATGCGTAGACAAGTTTTCAGCTTTTATAAAATAACGAAGGTCTGGGGTCCACGGGCTCTTGCTCTATCAGAACCTTACCTCATTGACAAGCTTCTCCAGTTCGAGAGCAGCATGCATCGCCTCCTGGCCAGTACTCCATTCCTGCTTCTCTGGGGCAGATATATCGGTGAAAACAACGTGTCCTCCCCTTTTATTCATATACTCGATCAGTTTCCAAGCATGATCAGTTTTCCTTGCTGCATTCCTTGAAATATTTGCTGAAACCAGGAAGAGCAACATCGTCTCTGTCGAAGTACGCGGCCTTAAAACGAATACTCTGTTAAATATAACGAGATTGTCCAAGGTTCAGGATAAATTGGCTAGACATTAAACATGACTATATCGTGGGCTTGGCAATAATTCGATAATAGCAAAGATGGATTGTCTTAATTTGTTCAGACGTTTTTATAATCTAAATATAAATCATCAGTCGCATTAATCGCAGCTGTGAATACAAGGTCTGTCTATTAATTTAGACAGCTAGGAAGTACTACATAGCGAAAAAAACAGAACCAAAAGCCACCTTGAAGAAGTCTCAGAATTGACCACTTATTCAGGATGTTCAGGATGTCATTTACACTCAGCTCCTTTCCACGGCAGGTATAGTCCGTTCACGAAAGTTTGAGCGCATAGTGGCGTTTCTTTATTCATCTGAAGTTGGCAGTATTTGCTGTCATAACGTAAACTAAAGTTAAGATGTCTAAAATATTTAGACATCTTAACTAAAGTCAACGTTTCCGAATGTACCCGGCCTCGTCCGACGAGCTTGCGAGTTATCAGACAACTCTATGCAATATTGACAACATTGCGTATCAATCTGACAAGAAAAATAACATCATAACCTAAATTTTAATATACACAGTGAATATGTCAAATTATAATGGCCAACCGACGGCTCAACCTTTCGTGAACGGACTATAGATCTTAACGCGTAAAGCTCGATACTACATTGAATCCTTAAGGATGTTTTATTCTTCTGAATCAAAAACAGGAGAGATTTTCCGAATTGAATAAAGAATTCAAAAATGATTGTTAGTTAGAAATATCCAGTGGCGTACCATTTTTCAAGTCAAAGTTCCAATATCTGCGGACAAAAGTTTTAATAGTACCTATGTTGTTATTATTTTTTATGCAGAAAGATCTTCTGAAGTATGGCACATTTATTCACTAACACTCTGATGTAGATAGGTGATCATACCAAGAGCAGAAGGTTTTCTACGTTTTGTTTTGACCACGATTTCGTCATCGGTGAGTCGAACCCTACCATTTGAAACCATTTTCGGCTCAAAATTCTTAATTACAGACATTTGGGCAAAACGATTTAGCACTCGTTTAGGAGAACGAACTCTCAAAAGTCATAGCAATTGTACAGTGTGTAACAGCCAAATGGAATAATTCGATAACAAATAAATGAGAGCGAGCAGGGAAAAACGCTTGGACACGTAGATTTGTATTTTTAGATACGCATTTTTACAAACAAATATTATTATATAGGGTGTGTCATGTGACAGTGGCCTATACCAACTTTCATATTTTAAATACAACCCCCTGTATATATTTTTTTAATTCTTCAGAAAATTCCAGACATAATTCTAGTACAATGTCCGATACCTATCTTTAACTGTTTCGGAAATATTCAGTGTTTTCAGATGTATTACAAAAATTAACATTGAAAAAAAATTATTTCATTTCGCAAATAATGTAAAAAACAATGTATTTCAATGTAAGAGATGTTCAAAATGTTCGCCGCGAACGTCTTGTGAAATAAAATAATTTTCTTTTTTCAATGTTAATTGAACACTTAATACAGTAGAGACTGGATAATCCGGAGAACGATAATCCGGATATTTACTAGTCCGGATTGCCGTCTAGATTGTATATGTCCTTATAATCCGGATTGCAAGACCCAATAATCCGAATTTCCGATCGTTGCATACGTGGTTTACGGTTCTAACTTGTCGTAACTCAATTTCTATGACGACGATCGGGCGTTCTTTTGGTATATAATAGTGCACAATGGTATAAGACAAAAAAAGTCAGACAAGAATAATCAAGGGCGGATATAGCTTTTTTTCATGGGGGGGTAGTAATGATTCAAGATCGATAAATCAGGTTCAAAACTTGAAAAAAATGTAATCAAAATATTTAGGAGGAATGATATAATAAAAAAAAATAGTAGTAAAGTAATAGTAGTAAAAAAAACAAACAAATGAAAATATGTGTACCATGTTGCGTAGCTTTTTCAAAGGTTTTCGATATTCATGGGGGGGGTAATTACCCCCATTACCCCCCCCGTAAATCCGCCCTTGAGAATAATTAATTAGTGGAATGGAATGTTTCTACCTCCAAACCATACAACTTTGATACAGCATATTATGGACCATAATGATATTAAATTAACAAAACTGAAATACCGAAAAAGCCTTTTAGCACATATTTTTTCGATCCTCGAAGAAGGGGATAATGTTAGCAAATGCATTTAGAGCATAGATCAATTCGATGCAGTCTGTTTATTCCATAACTCATGGCAATTACTGATATTCAGCTTCTGAAAGATATACAGGAGAAAGCTATTGTTCAGCATTCCTTTTCCCTTACAGTAGAAAACGTAAAATATCTAATTATTCCAAATAATATATTTGTTTTATGATTTCGATAATAAAGCCTATATTTATTTCAACCGTTTTTTTAAATTGCATCTTTACTAAATTGTAAGACGCGGTATTGCGGATTCCTCATTAATCCGGCCATTCCTTGCATTAATTGATCCGGATTATCGAGTCTCTACTGTATTGTAAAAAACAATGTATTTCAATGTAAGAGATGTTCAAATGTTCGCCGCGAACGTCTTGTGAAATAAAATAATTTTCTTTTTTCAATGTTAATTGAACACTTAATATTTCCGAAACAGTTGAAGATAGGTATGGGACATTGTGCATGAATTAGGTCTAGAATTTTCTGCAGAATCCAAGAAACTAATAGTACAGGGGGTTGAATTTACAATAAGAAAGTTGGTATCGACCACTGTCACATGACACACCCTATACAGGGTGTTTCCTAAACATGCGGCAAAAATTCAGGGGGTTATTCCTTGGACTATTTTAAGCATGTTTTGTCCTTTGATGATTTTTGAAAAACCTCTTTGTTTCGAAGATACAGGGCGAACAACATTTTTCATATTTTCAAAATTAATAATAGTTTGAATAAAAATGCGTACCGCACTGTGTTTACTAAGTAGGTACAATTCATTTTTAATTGTTTAATTTAACATTCCAATTACTAAAAACGGCCAGTTTTTTACTTAAAATTGATAAGTTCAGATGGTAAAGGAATACAGATTAAACACGGTTTTCATTTGAATTCGTTTTTTTTGGCTAGAGGTGGTCATTTTCAACAGTTTTTGTAGGTTAAGTTAAATTTTCATGTAATTTTCATAATAAAATGTAATTATCTAAAATTTTGTTTCTCCTGTATCTTCGAAACAAAGAGGTTTTTCAAAAATCATCAAAGGACAAAATATTCTTAGAATAGTCCAAGGAACAATCCCCTGAATTTTTGCCGCATGTTTAGGAAACACCCTGTATAATTATTGTTTTTTAAAAAAAATGCGCATCTAAAAATGCAAATCGACGTGTCCAAGCGTTTTTCCCCACACGCTCATATTTATTAGTAATCGAATGTATTCCATTTGGCTGTAATAAAGTTATCATCATAACGCTGCTAATCGAATAATAATTTGCGCGTTCTAAAAAAACTCTATCTTGGAATGTGCACTGACTAATCAACCAAATAAACATTTATTTTTAGAGGCGTTAAATTATGCACTTATTTCTTATTGTACATAACAAAATCCATGTCTGCGTCATTCGCTGTCCTGTACAATAGAAAAATCAATAATCGATTCTCTGTTAACCTAAAACTGCGAATAATAAGGAAATTTTTTGTTGATACGTTTAAGTTAATAACGATTGTTTAAATATTCTGATGAAATGTTCAATGAGTTTTCTATAACTTACCAAAGAGACATAAGTATAACTGGCGAAAAATTCCATGTTTATTTGTTTATTGATGGCATCTTCACAATCTTTGTGAAAATTTTGACGCACTTGTGAATGAGACATTTTTATGAATTACTCGGTCCTCTCGAAGTTTGTTACTGAATGACTGTAAGTTTTCCACTATTGCATAGGCGGTTAAGGAAAATACACGAAACAAAACTATTTTTTTTAGCCTCCTGATTCCCTTAGGCAACACACAATACGAAGATTGGAATAGGGGTAGTATTTTGACAAAGCAGTTTTCTTCATTAGTGAAATATACTATTTATAAACACTTTACGAAATGGTAGATGGTTCTTTTTCGGAAGACGAAATGCACCCATAAAAGAGCTAAATCATTGCTTAAGCACTTTAATCGTTGCAGAATCGCAGAATGACTGTATTCTTATTTTGCAATTACTTGAAGTATGAAGTATCAGCCCTTTAGAGGCATTTCAATAATCAAACCGTAATATTTCTGGTTTTCACCCACTAAACATTATCGGTCGGTATCGAGATCATTGAATATTCTTTATTCAATGATCGAGATAATGAACGATTTGAAGAATTTTATTTCTTCTTTAAAATGCTTTTTGTAAAATTCAAATCCGACAAGTAGCCGAGTATCACGACCTTCTTGAAAAAGTACGTCGAATTCGGAAAACTGCGATTGTGCAAAAACTATTTATCCGACAGCTTTGTAATTGTGCACCAATAAAGTATATGTTAATAATTACTTAAATTCAGAGCAACTACGCTTCATCTCAGAAATTGACCAAGTTATGAATTTTCGAAAAATTGATGTTTTTTTTCAGTATTTTGGACTTTTCTCGGAAACTAATTATCCGCTTGAGACGTGTCATCTCTTATTTTTTTTGTTTTTGAATTCTCTACAAAAAGTGCCTCAACAGCTTTTCGATCAGATCAATACTTCACGTTTTATAAGCGAAAAAGCAAATTTTGGATTTTTTTGGCTATTTTTCGCTTCTAAAAAAAACCTAAGACGATTCAGGAGTGGAATTTATCATGAAAAACATGTAGAAACTACCTTTTGCATGACTGCACAGTCAGATTTTAGGTAGTATTTTGTCACCAAATCGACCTTTCGATAGCTCTATTGCTTGGTCTAAAAGCTTATAACTATTGTGTTTACATAGGGCAGTGTATCATTTGTTCATGGGCTTTATTTAGTACACAATCGATTGAGGGAGGACAAAGATAATCAGAAATTGAAAAAAAAATTACTATTTCGACTATGATTTATTCGTGAGTAACCTTTGCAATGCTCTAGAACTCAAATCAAGAGGAGTCTTCTTCTCTGCATTCCTAGCATCCAAACTTGCTCCATGGTCAACTAACAATCGAGCTTCTCGTTGCCTATCCTCTTCACACGCTAAATGTAGAGGTGTATTACCATAGGAATCCCTCGGATCAACTTGAAGATCATCAAATGTAAGAAGGAATTCCACAATTTTTGTATTTCCTTTAGATGCAGCCCTATGTAGTGCTGTTGCACTTCTTATATCAGCTATGTTGATGTCGGCTTGGTTTTCCAATAATATTCTACAAATCTAAGGTAGTCATTAGTATTTTATTGTTTTCATTATAAGTATAGTTATCTACCTCAAGCCATCCTTTTGAAGCTGCATACTGGAGAGCTGAATGGCCACCAGAAGTTTTTTGATTTACATTACATTTGTTTTCAATAAGGAGACGAACAACTTCTAAGTGTCCTGCAGAACTGGCTAGTATAAGGGGTGTATTATCATTATCATCCAAGGCATCAACTGAAGATCCTAATTCAATTAAATGTGATACTAATTTCACATTTCCTCCAACACAAGCCCAATGAAGAAGTATTCTTTTATTCTACAAACAAAATAATGTTACAGCATCTACCCAGATTGGAGAATAAGAAACAAAACTACCTCATCCACTTATCCAATAAACTTGGATCTTCTTCCAACTTGTTTCTTACAAGATCGAAATCTCCTTTGTGTGCAGATTCAAAAATTGAGGGTTGTCCAGACATGTCGCTTTATTTTCAAAGTTGCTAAAAAATTTAAATTATATCTAGAGTAGCAGATTATGATGACAATCAAATTTTTTTTCGAACATAAATGATCAGAGAATAAAAAATAAAGTATTCTTCAGAGACAGGACAGGATGTTTCATGTCTTTGGTATTTTTTTTAACTCTGGAATCGAAAGCCCCCTCTAATTTTCTTCAACTTTTTATAAAATATTTTATCACACATCTCCAACTCGTGAATAACTAAAGGTAATGCAAAACAATTTGAGTTTGAAAAGGATGGTCAAATTTGGTCATAGAAATTTGATGACTCAATTTCTATGCACCAAATCAACTGATTTCCAAAAATCACAAACCGTCAAAACAACTTTTCTACACTGAGTTTTTCTGTTGATGTATTGTTTTGTTGTTCATTTCCGATAGAAAGTAACGAATAAATATCAATCTTTTTAAGGAAAATATTAATTTTACGAATGTAGCAAATAGATAACCTATTTACTGATACCTGCTGTCACATCTACGTTGAAATTTTATTAGTGTTAAAAATATGGAACCGATGTTTAGAAATGAGGATGAATCTATACCAAAGGAAAATATACTTGAAAATAATGTTTTTTATGGAGTACACATTCCGAGCGATTTCCAATCCATTAACATAGACTGTACGAATTCCAATCCAAATGTTTATAGCGATAAGAAAATAGTTTTTCAACTTTTAAAAGAACATAAGAGAGCTAGATTTAAAGCTTTCAGTTTATATCAAGAAGCTGTTGATTTTTCCATGCATGGAATTGATAACTCCAACATTTCATTAATTGACTCTGTATCTGAGAAAAAAGAATCAACACAACTAGTGGGTGAAAAACAAAGTCCTTTCAAATGCCCAAAGTCTCAGGAGTTAGTTTTATTGCGAAAAGCTATTGAAAAAGGGGCTTATGATGAAGTTAATCACATTATATGGAAAAACCCTCGATATCTTATCAGCAATGGAGATACTCCTTCGATCTTACAGGGGGTTGTGAAAGATTTAGATATTAATTAACTATTCATTTTTATTTTATTTTCAGGAAGGCTCGAGATATAATGCTCTTCATATTGCAGCAAAAGCAAAAAATTGTAAAATAGCAGAACTGTTATTGAGTACTGTATCTAATGTTAAGTTTGTTAAATTATTATATGGAGATGATAACCATGAAAATGCAAAAGAAAGAGCTAAAGTATTTGCTGATTTATATTTGAATACTCCTGATAAAGCTTTAAATGAAACTCCATTACATTTTGCTGTTAAATTTGGTGCAGTGGATGTGGTTGAGGTGCTAGTTTCCTATCCTCAATGTGATAAGACCGTTAAAAACAAACATGGCCAAACACCTGCTAAGGTAAACATAAATAATACATCCTCTTTTCTTCTGACAATAATATTTAAACTTTTAGATGATCTGTGATAGATGCGAGAACACAGATACAAAGCTCAGAAAAAAAATCGAACAGCTTCTTGAAGAGACTTATTATGTTCCAGTGTTACGTGCTGAAGATAATAGTTTACCACCTAAAATTGGAGATCCTTTTTCACCGGAAAATCCACCGGTATGTTAACTTTGCTTTTATGTGGATTTTTAATGCACTGCGCAAAAAAATTAATGCACATTCTGAAAATCTCAATTTTAATGAAAGTTAACTCTACTTTTACTTTATAACTTATTTTTTTATGTTCTCTCAGGAAGGTTTTGAATTAAACAAGACACATTAAATTGAAGAAAAATTCAGGATTTCACCGAATCTTATGTGAAAGAAGAGAAATAAACAATTTTCAAAATACTGGAATGCTGATAAGTGATTTAATACTTGGTATTTCCACCCCTTGCGTTAATTACAGCTCGGCAACGACGGTTCATACTCAAAATGAGTGATCTTAAAATGTTCTGATCTAATCCTTCCCAGATTTCTCTGAGTTGGATTCCTAAGTCATTAAGAGTAGCTGGATGATTTTCTGAACTTCTCAGCCTTCTATTGAGGTTGCTCAATTGGATTGAGATCTGGACTTCTTGCTGGCCATTCCATTTGAGAGACTTCAACCTCTTCAAGGTACTCCTGAAAGATGTGCGCACGATATGGTCTGGCATTATCGTCCATAAAAATGAAATTTTCACCAATGAATGGGGCAAATAGCACTTCATGCTCTTCAAGAATGTTCCTTGTATACCTATCAGCATTCATAGCTCCATTATCAATGACCACTAGGTCTGTGTGGGCAGTCAAAGATATTCCACCCCACACCATAATCCCCTGAAACCAGTAGTACTCAGGAAATTGCACTGAGCATATCTTTCATGTGGACGTCTGTATACAAGAGAACGTCGATCACAATGGTAAAGGCAAAATCTAGACTCATCTGTGAAGAGAATTCTTTCCCAATCAGCCTCTTCCCAATGGATATGCTCTCTCGCAAAATCCAAACGCGCCCTTCGATAGGCTGGGGTAAGAGCTGGGCCTCTTGCCGCGACACGAGGCCTTACATCATATTTCTGAGGCGATATCTTATTGTCTGAGTGCTAATATGCACCCCATGAGTTTGCTCAAGCTGATTTGAATGGGCGAGCGGTTGCAAACAGTTGTTTCAACGAAGAAACTCTCAAGTAACGTTTTTGAATGGCAGTTGTTACTTGTGGTCTACCCTGTCCTGGTCTTCATTCATACCTGTCTCCCTGCAACATTCTGGACAAACTTGTATGGGAAACTCCAAACCTTTCTGCAATTCTTGTGTATGTCTACCCTTCTTCTCGCAAAACTACCACTTGGGCACATTCCTCTTGGGTCAAATTTCGTGTTTCGCGTTGCATAGAGTGTAGAAAATCAAACGGAAGAAAAACTATTGATCATTAGAATTGATCGAGGAAAACTGATTTCAGAATAAAGCCAATACATTGAAAATCTGATAATCTCTTTTTTTATTCCTGCTGGGAAAAAACATCTGTATTGAAGAAAAACGTTGAAAGTGGATAACATATGCATGCATAATAGGCTATTTGACTATTTCAAAAATATGTCACTGCTTATTGATATTCTCGAAGTTTAGAGCGAATTAATGCCTCTTGTAATCTCAGTTTTATGAAGAAACGACTTTTTTTCCTTAAAATAGCGAAAATAAATGAACCGATTCCGGCTCGTAGTCACGTGATCGAAAACGTTCTATGATTGGCTGCATGCCTCGTGACGTCACAAGGTAGTAAACAATCAGTCCGGTCCAGTACATGCTTTGCAAATGCGTTCACTGTTTCTTTTATGATTATTTGGTTTATGAAAAAGGTGTTCAAAATTTTGATATGGAGGCTAATTTTGTGAAGGCTGATAGTGGAAACCTCCCTAAAGTTGATGCGAGTATGGTCGCTTTATTCTTTAAAAACAATCAAAATTTTTATGGTGCAGAAATGAAAAACATTAAAACGGCAAGGTGAGTGTTGTAGGACCAGCATTTATTTATACAATATTGCATGTTTTACATAGTGAACGAAATCTATATTGTGCTGTCATATGAAATGTTTCAAATTTTCGATTATTTCAGGTCTTCAAGGGAGTCTTATGGAGACGATGCCATAGGTTATGTACAGCTCCATCGTGAAGGAGATCATTGTACAATAAAGTGCAAAATATCCCCGGAACATAAAGTTAAGGCATCATCCTATAAAGTTACTCTGATAGTGGACGAAAATAAAATGGAAATTGTTAGTTGTGAGTGTCATGACTGTGCAGCTTCAGCTGGGGGCTGTAAACACGCAGTTGCTTTCTTAATGTGGACTCATCGACGAAGTGAAGAACCTTCTTGTACTTCTGTTGAATGCTACTGGAAAAAACCGAAAATGTCCGGAATAGGAAGTACCATAAAATATATTTTAGCCCAAGACCTCACTGAGAAGAAGGCTCAACATCATCCAAGTAATCGAGCTGTTTTGACAGAGTTTTTGGATTTGGCCAAGAAAAGGAAACTTCAGAATTGTGAGTTATTAAAGCATGAAAGAGATTTTAAGTATTCTGATATTCGGCAGTACTCAATGCATCATTTTATGATGCAACAAAGTGAGGATGTGAAAAAAGATGTTGAAAAGTTAATAGTGTCGATGATGAAAGAAATTGATCAAAATACCGTTTCCTACATTGAAAAAGAAACAAGGCAACAGAGTAAAAGTACCATATGGTACGAGATGAGATATGGTCGTATCACTGCATCTAAAGCATACGAAGTAAGTCGATGCAAAACAGTGGGTGGTTCTCTAGTGCAGAGCATCATGGGAGCTAAAACACCTGACACAACTCCAATGAAACGGGGAAGGACTTTAGAACAATGTGTTCTTGAAGTAGTGGCTGCTAAATTAAAAGTGAACATCAAACCATGTGGACTTCATATTTCAATACAGAATCCAATGGTTGCGGCCTCTCCAGATGGCAAAAGTAAAGATGCTTTATTTGAAATAAAATGTCCAGCTAATGAAAAAACAATGGCCAATTATATAAATAATGGAATAATTACAGCAAAATATAATGCTCAAATTCAGATACAAATGTACTGTTCTGGTGTTAAAAAGTGCTATTTTTGTGTAGCTCATCCCGATTTTGAGCAATCAAAAAATGTGGAAATATTAGAAATTCTGTATGATACTGAGTATTGTAATGATTTAGTGGACATGGTAGTAACTTTTTGGAAACTGCATATATATCCTCTTCTCTACAAATGTGTAAAATTAGAATAATATAATAAATGTTGATGTCTCTCATATTTCAAGTTTATTCATGTTTCTCCTTTCACATAAGTGGAAAAATTTATAGTATTAAGTTCAATATGTTTCAGTCAACAAGTAACCTGTTTCTAAGTCAAATAATTTATTATATTAGTTGAAGTGCAATTTGAATAGAATGATTTATAAAATATAGCTGAACATTTTCAATGGATGTCAATTTTTTTATATCATTTATAAGATATTTATACATATATGATTCGACTAAAGAATGGTCGCAAGTTCAGAGATTCGTTAGTAAGGGAATCGGCCTGGTTTACACCAATAATACTCTTGTTTTCTTAGCCGAGCTTTCTGATTTATGTTAATCCTTCAGGGCATCTACAAGGATACAGAAAAAACAAGAGTATTATTGGTGTAAACCATGGCGATTCCCTTATTAACGAACCTATATCTATTATTTTTTTATTAAAAAATCATTCTATAGTGAATATTTAAGATTAAAATGAATTAGTGAAACTTTTTCATAAAATGCATATTATTCAGGTTTGATTATATAATGTTTTACTGAAAAAAGGATGGAAAAAGGAAATTGGACATTTTGCAATAATACATAAGAGAGTGGATGAGAACTTTCTACAATAAAAGATCTGAGAAATCAAATTTATTGAAATCATTTAATAAGTGAATCCTGCAAATTTACAAGAGCACAAGCTATGATCATTATATCATCCAGTAGTCTGAGCATATTCAAATTTATTACAGAATGTTGCTTCAACATATGAAATTCCCTTATTCTCCTTATTACTCTTTCTACATGGATTCTCAAACTAGCAATTTTTTTTGTTTCCCTAACATCATCTCTTGATAATTTCACCCCAGCCGATACACTTTGTGGACGTATTAATTTCATTCCTGATTGATTCAGTAGCTGTTCTACATTTTTAAAACCTCTGTCTGCTAGAATACATGTGCCTCTTTCTAATTGGCTTAAAAAACTACATTTCTCCAAAATGATCATATCACTAGTCCTACCACCGAA
This sequence comes from Propylea japonica, assembly GCA_013421045.1. NCBI lineage: Eukaryota > Metazoa > Arthropoda > Insecta > Coleoptera > Coccinellidae > Propylea > Propylea japonica. Next base: position 6,474,638 of record CM024242.1, on the reverse strand, counting down.
TCCTGGAGAAATATAGTTTATCAGGCCGTTTGGGGTACACGATATTAAATATTTGATAGTATTCCCTTTTTTATAATCTGACCAGCTTAAGGCCTGATGAAGGGCCTTAGAAGGTTTCTGTATGTCTATCTCTAGACAATCTATAATACAACTTACATCATGAAAATTATTTCGGAATGCAATGGGTAAATTTTTTTTGACAGCAAATTTATCCAATGGGACTATAAAAGGTTGCAAAACACTTTTTATGAGTGGAATATTTTTTAGGAATATCTTACTTCCATATGATACAGAAACAGAAAAATTATCTTCAAGTTCTGAAAATGTGGTATCCAATCTAATTTTCTTGAGACAGAGTAGAACATGCTGCACGGGTATTTTAGTATGTTTAGTTATTAAATCTATAATAAAATAACATTCTTTTGAGATACCGATGTACAGCAAAGGCTTTCTATAAATGGTGTCTAAAGTGATTTTTAAATGTTCTGATTTGAACTTATCTATATCAGAACCTGAAGAAACTGTACTTGATTTTTCGGATGATATTTCGTAAGAAGAAACATCTGTTGCTGATTGTTCATCACAGCCTAATGGTAATTTCTTGACTTCACTCACTTCACTCTCAACAGTTATGTTTTTTTCTTCAAGGTTTGGCTCTACTTTACTTGAAGGGGATGTCTGTGGTAACTTGAATGGCGAGACTGCTGTATTTCGGGTCATACTCTTGGTCTGGGTACTTTTGCTTCTAAATGCACTCTTCATTTTAATCTGGACTGATTTATCCATTGTTACAACGGGTACAGTCTGTGTCGCCTTATCATTTTCAAATGGTGTTTCTGAAAAAATTATATTTATGAAGAAAAAATAATCATAAAAAATGCTCATTGAGTGAAACCCTTTTCATATACAATGTCTAGGTAAATAAGTAATTGAAATGTAATGTTAAAATGCATTGGAAAAACTTGTATACCTGCAGATTCTAAATCATAAGGATCTTGTGAAACTACATCCGGTTCATGTATTTCAGCACTTTCGGGACAATTTACTATAGATTCATGGATTTCAGTAGTTTTGGTACTATCTTGTTTCAATTGTTCCAGTAGTTCGTGCTTTCTTCTTTTAGCCAATACTGTGCGACTACTACTAGCATCACTTTCATTCAGCCTCTTACAACGGTCCTGCTGGCAATGGAATTTAGAAGGATATACCCCTTTCACCATCAGTATTCTTTCACTGTACCCCATTTTATATTGCAGGAAATTAGCCATATCCTTCTCCATCTGTAATTATATAAGAGTATTGAGATATATTTCAAATAAGTCATATGCATAATTTGAATTGATACAAATATTTCAGCTTTCAAAATAGTTGAAAAAACATTAATTTTCTAACCTGAAAAATTTCGAATTATGTTGTTATAAATTTATTGCAATCTGTATTCATCATTCAAAAGGTTATTTTACTTACATTAAAATGATCTTCACAAAAAAAAACCTTAGAACCCTCTGAAACATCTTTTGGATCCCTACGAGCGAGTTGAAACCATTTCCTTCGTAGTTTATTATCTGTTGGTACGGGCACAAAGAGTTTATCAGGGGTTTTTATTGTTGTGTTCTTACACTGAGGTACTGCACACCATTTATAACCCATTTTTGATATATTATAATTCCCAAAATTGCAATAAACGAGACGAAACACACTCTATCCCCTAACACAAACGTTAAAATACTACCTTGTGACGTCACAGTTATCATCTCAAGGTCAACCTTGCCAAGCTTCCGTTCGTGGCGGGAAATTTCGAGATTTGAATTTATTTGCTTTTTTTTTACAGTAAATGGAGTTATTTATAATAAAACAAATTTAATATGGATATAAAATGCAATAACCAATAATATAAAACCATTTCCCCAAAATTGTCAAATAGCCTATTCTGATAAAAATAATTATCATTGAGAACACCTTCAGTTGTAGAATAAATTTGAGATTTCCATAATATGCGTTAATTTTTTTGCGCAGTGTATTTTTAGCTGAATGTCTAATTGGATTTGCCCTAGCAACTTCAGAATATTTTAGTTCATAAAATTTTGTCCTAGTTCACTTTAATTATTAGCTCTCACTAGTCACTGCTAGATAATGTGTTTTTGAGCGCTCGTTATATTTGAACGACTGCTATATTGTTTTGCCTAAATGTCTGTAATTTTCTAATTTTTTTTGTATTGTATATAAAATTCGTTTTTCCAGAACTCAATCGAGAAAATTCTAATCAACACTCTCATGAGCCATTGAAAACAAACTCATTTCACACAAATACAAAAATAACTGTGTATTTCCCCATTGACAAAATTCGAGTATAAAATTTTCATAAAAATCGCAAATTTTTCCTCGAGTTGGGAATACAGCGCGCCGAACTTGGGTCACGAACCCGATTCCGGCCGCCGACTACCTACTTGAGGACCGCCTCGAGAAATTTGTCGCGCACATGCCCCAAGGATCATTCACGCGTCAAACGACTCGCCTCCTCGCTGCTCTTCGCTTCGCGCCTCCTAGGTGAGCGTCTACCCATTTGTTTCAATGCAAACCTCTCCGGCGGAAAACGACGCGTTCCTTCCGAGCGCTTCGCTTCGTCCAAGTGCGCGTCTAATATGCCTCGCGTCTAACGATTCGGCTCTTCGCTTCGCGCCTCCTAAGTGAGCGCCTACCCATTTGATTCAGTGCAAACCGCTTCGGCGGAAAACAACGCTTCGCGCCTCTTCGCCCAAGTAAACGTCAACCTTTATGGTTCTCAAAAAACGATTTCAAAGAGATGTTACAGATACTGAGAGTAAAATATGCGATATAATTAGTGTTGGGATCACTCGAGTACTCGATTATTCAAATAATCGACACTGCTCGATTATCAAAAAAACCGCTCGTCACTCGATAATCGAAATGAGTCTCTTCAATTCGATTTCTCGAGCGACGGGTGATATCTGAATAATCGGGCTGTGTCGGTTATTTGAATGGTTGAGTACAAGCCCTATATTCGGGTTTTCGCCCGGCATTAACCATAGATAATCGCGATCTTTGAGTGAATTCACATCCGATAGTTCTTATTATCATTTTCACCAAACTTGCATCAATTTTCGCAATTTTTGTATCTGAAAAAACATTTCCAGAAGTAGACACGGAAAGTTTCAATTGTTTGGCTGGTCTCTTGAACGGTATAGCATTTCCGGAAGTTCCAGGATAAGCTAAATTTTGTGCATTTTCATTGCTACCTGAAGAAACAGTTTCACATGGTATTGTTTGTTGTTCTGTAAGTTTAATGTCGGATGAAGCCGGTTTAAACGCTGCTTTAAATTTGAAGTACTGCCATAATAAGCCAAAACTTTTCTACAGATAATATTGCAAGTCGCAAATTTCTTATCGTTATTTTTATGGAAATAATTCCATACAGCGGATTTCTGTTTTGATCCCATGATAATCATACAATACGACACACGCGAGCTTAAATTTCGAGGGCAGTAGGTATAAACAAAGTCGCAAGTCACAACGCAACGAACGTAGAGGCCGTACAGCGCTGAATGAGCGACAAGCGGTTAGCATGATTGATCGCTTGCAACTCGGGCGATTACTAATATAACCAAGGGTGGGGATCAGGCGAAAAATCGCTCGATTATCACTCGGTTATTTGGATCGCTCGATCATCGAGTACTCGATTATTGGAAGTACTCGATTATTCCCAACACTAGATATGATGGTCTCCGCTTGTAGAAGTTACTTGAGTCAACTAGCTACCGGTCTCCGGTCAACGCTGCCAGTTTCCAGGAAAAAGGCCACTATAACAAAGCTTCTCGATTTAAGGCTAATATTCTTGCCCAAACGAACTGAGGAATTTTCCGGCATTTTCCACGAAATATTTAAAATATTACAACTTCGAATACACCTGCGTTCTCCTGATCAAGAAAATTTTTTTGCTGGTTCACTGTTTTCATTTGAGTTATAAGATACACAAAAAATTCACATTCAACAAGTTGAGAGATGACAGGGGAGAGGTCAAGACTTTTGACGATGTGTGTATTTCATACCAAGTCTGTTGCATTTCGTATAGATATTTAAGTAGGTCGAATAATTTACACTCTAAATTTCATAGGTTTCAACACACATCCCTCTAGTCCCAGGCTTGAAATTCAGGCATATGCTGGTCCAATGAATAAAGAAGGTGCAGAACGTTTTCGTAAAGTGTGGAAAACTCCTCCAAGATCTTTGAAATTCAACACTCCAACAAAAATTTTGAACTGCTCACTAGACAGTAGTGTGGCTTCTTTGAAATACAAGGATCCATTGAAGGGATTAGAACTTGTTGGGAAAACTTTAGCTAGAGAATATGACATCACCTGGAAGGAATACTGGCCCTTTCTAGATAGCTTCGTCGATATAGCATCTGAAGAAGGCTTGATTTTGTTGGAAAAACACTTGAAAGAACGAGTTTTAGACACATCAACTTCTATGCTGTCAATGAATGACACAAGTGTAGGTGGAAAGAGTTCCTCAAATCTAAGTACCATTTCTGAGCTTTGTCAGGCATTTCAAGCAATTCACTTGAATTCAAGCAATCCTTCGAACAGTTTTCAAGACGAGTTGGATTCCAAAATTTCTAAGAATTTTAGTCCCTTTTTAGGATTAGAAAGAGCATGTCAAGTTTTTGCAACCCGGTTTTCCAATAACATTTCTAATAATAACAACAGAAGCCTTATCAATATTTAGATACTGAAATGAAGCAGCTAGAAGTAGTCATCTTGAGTTATATGAATGACAATAGATTTTCTGACGTAGATTTCAACTGTGTTCATTGCAGATTATCATATTTAATCGCTGATAAGCTAACCTCAAAATTCGATAATAAGAAGATTATTATGGAAAAAATAGAATCTTTGATAGAACTTTGTTCTCAATCATTCGATTGTTTTTTGGTGGATGATGAGGGGTGCTAATAACGAAGACCCCATTACTATTAGAAATGGTACTTCTATTAGAAAACAACTCTTGTGTCTCGCACATTCTATTTATGATCATTTGAATAAGAATTTGGAAGCCTATTGTGATAATGTAACAGAAAAAGACTGTGTTAAAATATGGAGTAACTTGACTCCATGCCGATGTGTTCTATATCCACGAAAACCAAGGAGAAATTCCAATTTACAGAGAAATAATTCCAGAAAATATAATTCAGGAATCGCAACAGACACTGTAAGGAGGCTTTTTAAAACTGAAGAGGAACGTAAGTACACTTGTAAACTCATGTAAGAAATTCAATACCCAATGAATTTGAATCGATCGAGTGCAACAAACAACGAAATATTGTAGTCTGGTCTATTTAGAGTAGACCAAAAAATGAGAGTGAAGTTACATAAAGTCCCAACAAGCTGAATTTCTGTGAAGTTGTTCAAAACATAATTATAAACAATGTCTAAAAGTTCCCCATCATTCCCCTGTAAGGAAAAAATTTAATTCAAGGTCAAAAGTCAAAAAAATGAGTTTTTCGCGATTTTCAGCAAAACGGTGAGTTTTAGCATAAAAGTACCTCAGACAAAAATTGTAGATCATAAAATTATCTATAAAAAATGTATCGATACTTTTTTTCTTACGAGCCACCGTTTCTGAGATATAACGATTCAAAAAGTTATAACTACGCGCTAAGTACACTACCTCATAGGTGGCGTGGAAACGTGTGCATATTATGACGATAACGACTTTTATTACTTTTTGAATCGTTATATCTCAGAAACGGTGGCTCGTAAGAAAAAAAGTATTGATACATTTTTTATAGATAATTTTATGATCTACAATTTTTGTCTGAGGTACTTTTATGATAAAACTCACCGTTTTGCTGAAAATCGCGAAAAAATCATTTTTTGACCTTTGACTCTGAATTAAATTTTTTCCTCACAGGGGAATGATGGGGAACTTTTAGACATTGTTTACGTGGATCAATAAGTCCCGAGACTAACCCAGACATGGCGCTCGTAGTGAACCAGTAACCACGTCTTTCTAGAGTACTAACCTTTACTTGAAACGTGTCAAAATTTTAAGTCGATCAGACCAGAAACAGCTGAATAATCGAGGTTGGAGTAAAGTCGGTTTGTAGTTTGTTAAAAAAATGGAAAAAAACCAAATTTCGTGTTCTGATAAAACATTATTTTTTAATTGGTAAAAACACCGTGCAAGCAAAACAATGGATTGAAAAATCTTACCTGGACTCTTGTCCATCAAAAGCAACGATTTGTCGGTGGTTTGCCGAGTTTAAACGTGGTCGTACCGACACAAATGAAGCGGAACGCTCGGGCAGACCTGTGGAAGACGTTACACCGGAAAATGTGAGTAAAATGACAAAAATTATAATGAAAGATCGTAAAGTGAAGCTCTGTGAGATTGCTGAGATGACACAGATATCATATGGAAGTGTATTTAGTATCCTTCATGAAAAGTTGAGCATGAAAAAGGTTTTTCCCAAGTGAGTGCCGCGATTGCTTTCTATGGGACAAAAACAGCAATGAGTCTATGATTCAGGAAGCTCTTTATCGCTATTTACTCGCAATAAAAAAGATTTTTTGTGTCGTTACGTGACCATGGACGAAACACGGATACATCACTACATACCAGAGTCGAAGCGGCAGTCATCTGAGTGGCGCACAGCTGGCGAAAACCGTCCGAAGCGTCCGAAGACGCAGCAGTCAGCTGGCAAAGTCATGGCGTCAGTTTTTTGGGATACCCATGGCGTGAATTTCATTTACTATCACGAAAAAGGTAAATCGATCAACAGTGATTATTATATTGACATATTGCTGGTGCGTTTGAAGGAGAAAATCGCAAAAAAAACGACCGCACATGCAGAGAAAAAAATCCGTTCACCAAGACAATGCATCCTGTCACAAGTCGATGAAAACAATGGCAAAATTGAACGAATTGGTATTTGATCTGCTTCCCCACCCCCCCATACTCGCCAGATTTAGCCACCAGTGACTACTGGCTCTTTGCTGATCTTAAAAAAATGCTCCAGGGAAAAAGTTTTGGCTCAAATGAGGAGGTCATCGCTGAAACAGAAGCTTATTTTGAAGCGAAAGATAATTTTTTTTATAAACATGGTATTGAAAAATCGTAAAAGCGTAGGAACGATAGTATCACCCTAAAAGGTGATTATGTTGATGAATAAAAAAAAATTTTACAAAAAAAATGTGTTTTCATCGTTAGTCTCGGGACTTATTGATCCATGACGTGTTAATTATGTTTTGAACAACTTCACAGAAATTCAGCTTGTTGGGACTTTATGTAACTTCGAATGTTTAAATAGACCGGACTATTGTTCTTGCTTTGAGATTAAAACATTAGCAAAATTTGTTGTTTCTCCCATTTAAGTGTCAATTTCTTTGGGCAATTATCTCCTAGTATGAAGATTTTCACATATTTCTTGAGTGTTTTTTTGACGACCAGTAATCTATTCCAGCAGTGGATAATTTGGACCAAGATATTTTGAATGAATCTTTTTTCACGCCGGATGCAAGTCCTAATTTGTCAGAAGATGAGGACGATGATGATTTCGATGATGCAGATAGTGGAAGTGATTATGATGTATACATTGACGGGTAAGAATAACCATTAGTTATGTCATTCAAAAATTTAACTTACACTAATCATTACAGGAAACTGCCTTCTAGAACTGATGATGCTGTTTTCAATGCATTAATATATTCTGGTTGCCCTATAGAAAAAGAAAAATATCCAAATGTTTATTTGTGGAAGCATAACGTGTCCCAATTCACAGAAGAGCAGAGGAAAAGGTAACTACTTTTTCTCTGTGATTACAAGTTACTATTTATTTTCACTATTCCAATTGAATACTTCCATGGTAGCTATGAAATATAGATTGTGAACCGAAAATTCTTGATAATGGGTCATTAGTTGAAAGATTATATTAGTTATTTATGTACCAAGTGCGTTATATGGATCCTAACGCCCGGAGGAAAACATTCGGCCCGAGGGATGAATGTTGCCCGATGGGCGTTAGGATCTAATAACGCTCGTGGTGCATACAAGATTTTATTTTTCACGAATATATCATTTAATTACAATAAAATTCGATTGCTCCCATGTTTTTTTCCATTTAACTTTCAGTAGTAACCATGGCATTTGGTAATATTTTGAAGTCGTTATTGCTGTCATCATTTTATTAAGTGAATGTCATTACTGTTTTCGTTGTGAGCGGGCGTTATGATCCATAATGCCCGCTAAAATGCCCACGGGCATAATGAGTGTATTTATAGCAACCGTTTCTAAGGTAAAATAAACATATAATGTACAAGTGAAAAATAAATTATTTTTAGGATGTGTGTATAGTCCGTTCACGAAAGTTTGAGCCGTCGGTTGGCCATGACAATTTGGCATATTCCACTGTGTTAAAATTTTAGGTTATGTTGTTTATTTTCTTGTCAGATTGATACGCAATGCCGACCTCCGGTGGCTCAGAGGTAGCGCTCTGGCCTGTGGTGCCGGTGGTCCCGAGTTCGAATCCCGGCGAGGGCATGGACGATGTCTTGGGGGGGTTTGTGGCGTCCTACAGCGCAATCTAAATACTTGATATTGGGTACATAGCATAATTGAAGACCTCGGAGCAATAACCGGGTAACTCCATTTTCATGAAATGTTGAGAAATGAGGAAAACTTCAGGATTTGCCTGATTTTTGCGCCGAAATATACATTTAAGTAAGTCCATTTTGATTGAAACTCCTTACAAAAGCGCTGGATTTGCCCCATTGTTGCACCGAAAGTTGCGTACGTTGGATATTAGCAGATTGAATATGATATATCGGTATCATTAGAAAATGGAGTTAGGTTATTGCTCCGAGCTCTTCAATTGCTGAGCCCATGGGTGTGTGAATGAAAAAAAAAATGATTCGCAATGTTGTCTATGAACTCGCAAGCTCGTCGGACGAGGCCGGGCACATTCGGCAACATTGACTTTATTTTACGTTATGACAGCAAATACTACCAACTTTAGATAAATAAACAAACGCATACAATGCGCTCAAACTTTCGTGAACGGACTATATATTTATTTCCATCGATTATGAAATGTTATTCATATCTTTTCAGTTGGAGAAATAAAAAAAATCTGGAATGTTTTTCGCCTTCTCCGCCAAGCAGCACATCGACTCCAGTGAAAGCAGTAATGACAAGCACACCAACAAAACCTTGGTTGAGAATAACAGGACAGAATTCCCCAAAAAGAATAAGGCAATCTTCACTTTTAAATGGTATCTGATGCACTGCGAGGACATTCATTTTATTGTCGATATGAAGTTGGAGCATGATGTGCCTCTTCTTCACCAAAAATGTGCTGTTGACGAGTTTTACGTACTCGGTATAAACATTATTGATCGTTAAGCTTAAAATTTCTGATGTTTTTTACATAAAAAGCTATTAGTTATTTTAAATATTGTATAAATCCATGTATTTTTATTTATGAAACAGTTTATAACATTGTGTTGAGAAAAAATAAATTTAGTATTTTCTGACTTTCATGTTCTTATGTATCCATTCACCACTAATTTATTTAATCTTGAATTGATAATTGTGATTCACTGTGCATTATACAGAGTATGCTTTTCTTCGTCATTGAAAATTTCTCTCAAATTATCCTTTAAATGCAGTGTTAAAAGATATTACTGCGCCAAACGATCAGAATTTAATCTTATATCTTATGTATAAGTCACCCAAGTCACTACAATGGATTATTAAGAATTATTTATTTTCATCTAAATCTGGTTTGTGCATTCCGAGTGATACGGATGATGAAATCCTGCTCAGGATGAAATCTTTGGGATTTACAGTGATTCTGTATTTTCTCATTCCTACAGTTTTTGACAAATTCGAAAGCCAATTTTGTCCAAAATGTAACATAAGCATCTGAAAATAATAAATATAAAAATTTTTTCTGTTAAAACAACTGTTTATACTGAGGAAAAAAGTTGAGTACCTACGAAAGTAGAAATAATTGATTATTAGTATATTACCGAAAAAATGATGGTCGATGCCAACATGAAGAGTTTTTGAGAAACCCAAATTTCATCTTCAGTGCTATTTTATTCATTGTTCCAGTCCACAATGCCATATTTTCAAATAACGATGGTGGAGGTTTATACGTATATGTCTTCTCTGGAGTGAAAATTGAATTGGTTTTCTAAAAATTTCAATAATCATTTGAAACTTAAAGAAAAAAATAATAAAATACTCACCTTTATAAAATTATAGAGAAAAGATTTACCATAAGATTTTGATACACAAAGCACACATTTAAGTGATTCAATGATAGTAGAAAAATAGGCTTGGTGCTCTTTGTTTAATATCGAAAAATTCACCACTTCTTTATCAGAAAAACTTCCTGAAATTCCATTGATATAAATAAGCACTGCCAAACAATAAATATTCGAAATGTTAAACTCACCACTGCAAGGAAAAATACATCCACATGCTTCTATCGAGATAAGAAAAAAAATAGAAATTACAAGACTTTTCAAAATTAAACAGATCATTTTGAATACTTTTTACTGATTATCATCATACTGACATTTTAATGAAATTAAAATTAGACACTTTTTGACAATTCTAGTAGGAAATCCTGGCTGTCTTCAATGAATTTCATTTCACATAATCTGTTTACAAACATCATTCTCCTGATGAGAGTGTGTCCCTATCCTGATTCTCAAATTGCTTTTCTTTTGTTTGCATAGAGGGGACTATAACTGTTCCTATTGTTTCTAGCTTGTCATGAACATCCGAAATTGCTTCAATTCTCTTCTTTATATTGTCTGGTGTAACTGAATCACCTGAAATGTAAATGTGCCCTCTTAGATTCGATTTGAGATGGGTATACAGGTTCGGCAATTCACATTGGAAACATAGGCCAAGCAATAGAGGTTTTTTACTTGACAAAAATACTAACTGAAATCTGACTGTGCAGTCATGCAATAGGTAGTTTCTACATGTTTTCATGATAAATTCCACTCCTGAATCGTCTTAGGTTTTTTTTGAGAAGCGAAAAATAGCCAAAAAAATAAAAAAATTTTGCTTTTTCGCTTATAAAACGTGAAGTATTGATCTGATCGAAAAGCTGTTGGGGCACTTTTTGTAGAGAATTCAAAGACAAAAAAAATGAGAGGTGACACGTCTCAAGCGGATAATTAGTTTCCGAGAAAAGTTCAAAAAACTGGAAAAAACAACAATTTTTCGAAAATTCATAACTTGGTCAATTTCTGAGATGAAGCGTAGTTGCTCTGAATTTAAATAGTTATTAACATATACTTTATTGGTGCACAATTACAAAGCTGTCGGATAAATAGTTTTTGCACAATCGCAGTTTTCCGAATTCGACGTACCTTTTTTCAAGAAGGTCGTGATACTCGGCTGCTTGACGGATTTGAATTTTACAAAAAGCATTTTAAAGAAGAAATAACATTCTTCAAATCGTTTATTCTCTCGATGCCTACCGATAATGTTTAGTGGGTGAAAAACGGCGTCAAACAGGCTCGAATGCATCAAACTAGTCGCGGAGTGGGAGTCGCCCACTCCGTAGTAGTAGAAACTACCTATTGCATGACTGCACAGTCAGATTTCAGGTAGTATTTTTGTCACAAAATCGACCTCTATTGCTTGGTCTAACATAGGATATTCAATGCATTACAGAGAGAGTATTTTGCCGTGCATCAGATGGAGAGTAGTTTCTCGTTTCTCAGTCAATCTCAGTTGAAGTGGTTAAAAAGAATACTAATATTGACGAATTAGAAAGCATACGATGAGAATTGGCCTAACATAAATTGATGAGTGTAGATTCTGTGGGAAGTAGGAAAAATCTCCTGTTCACAGTCACAGAAAGTTATATGATCCTTGCATCTCAAGTCGAAGTCAATTATAGAACCTAGGCTTCTTGCAAAAGTTTCATAAGGCAATCTTACATTGTGCAGCACGATATTAAATCTGTCTTCGAGCTATGTGGTCAGATGGATAAGAAAGGGTCGGAGAGAGCTAGTGGAATCAGCATGGCAATGGCAATCCACGCAACAGGAGACATAGGTAGACCGGAGAAAACAGGGGATACGCCCTCTTAAGTAGTGGAAGAAGGAGCAATATAAACAGAGAAGATACAAAAAAGCAACGGACCAAGAAAACACTCATACTCTCGCCTGTTGATTTAATTTGCAGCATTCATCATCTTTGAATTGATATCAGCTTAATAACTGATATTCTATTAGAGTATTCACATGGTACTTGTTATCAGAAGTGAGTAGACTGTTGATAGAGGTAAACAGAGTAGCAGTCCAGTATACATTTTATACTGGAACAGCTAGTTGGTATAAATACAGAAGATAGAGAATTCTTACTTTCATATGTGTATAATCTCTTCAAATTGATTCCCATCATCTCAATCTGCACTTCTGCCAGCTCCCTCCACAGTTCCACACTTACAACAGTGTAACAGCTGGGCCTTACCTCTTTCAACAAAGAACTGAGTGCTTCGAGAGTTTCAGATCTCCTCTTTTGAACGTTATACTGCGAGTCTAGGTCTGTTTCGTAAAACGCTAAGAATCTATATAGTTCACTAAGATCTAACACTGCATTCACGTATTGTAGGGGATAATCTCTCAATGTATAAAAACTGCGTATCTGCTTTAACCAGTTTTGGGTGTGAATGAAAAGAGATCTAGCTTCTAAGGTGTTTGTAATGTAGTTTGCTGGTATATTTGGGACTGTTACTTCTAAACCACGGAACATATGTTGTTCTAATAGTTGGGGTTGCGTGGTCTCTTCGTCCTTTATACTTTCATTATCTGAAAAAAGTTGAATTTTTATCAGGGTCCAACAAATTAGATGAGGAGCGATAAGGCTAAGTAGACCTCCCTGCTCCTACCTAGACCTATAGATCTATTGTGCAATCTTGTGCTGGTTGTCATTTCGGTAGTAAAGCTGTAATAAACCTTGCTCCTTTTCTAGGTGCTTAGTAGCTCCGCCCATGTCAATAAACACAAAATAAAGTGTGGTAGTCTTTTTCCCATGAATAATTCCAAAGCAGGTGTTCGGCTGTCCAAGACATAGATCCTCACTAATTGTCAAACTGTGAAGATTATCATCAGTATAATGTTGAGGCCGTTTGGTGAAGTATTTTTGCACTGCCAACAATGTGTCTATAGTGCAGAGTTGATCATTTTGCTAGTGGATCCAACTTTTAGGCTACGTCCACATAGGCAGGAGGCTTGCTTAGCGCCTAGAGCCTAGCGAATTATCTAACTAGTAGCTTATTAGTAAAACGAAAGTTTAGAAATGTACGCGATCTGCCGCACTACTCGAATGGTGCCTAACCGGTCGATTAGCGACTATCCAAGTAAACAAGTCGCTAGGCTCTAGGCGCTAAGCAAGTCTCCTGCCTATGCGGACGTAGCCTTAACAGTTTGCTTAGAGTCTTAAAGCATAAGTTTACTTTGCGTCATCATATTGCAACCGATTTTTCTTTGGTCGATTCCCATAATTTGGAGATATCAGATATTTCTTTACAGATCTTGGTTAGTTGATATACTTATATAACACTGGCTTGTCAAGTAGTCTTAACTCGTTTTAATGTATGAGGGCGTTCTCCTCCTAAGGTGCCATCAGTTTCTTCAATTAATGTAGCCTAGAATTTTGATCCAGTGAGAGTGCTTTTCTTATCCAATCAGGGCATAAGCATTTATCCTATCATATACAAGGATTCAATGCTTTTGAAAAATCAATTACAACGGTCCAAACTGAAATTCTGGCAATGGTGAGATGTGCCTAAGTCTGCCTTTCCCTAAACAATGGTGCATGGAGCCAGAATTTGCATTGTTGCACTGAGACGAGTTAATGCCGTTGATTGTGAATCAAGAACCATTTGGAGGAACAGTGAATAACAACGAGCTGCTTTCAGTTTTGGTATTTGCTCTCCAGGACATTTGAGGGAAATGAGAATGATGCCGCTATTACAAAAAAGAGCAGCAAACACTCCTTCAACCGAACCGCTACCCGTAGGTTGGGTATAATCTTTACTAATTACATCTCACTGAACTCGAATCTCTATCAAAATAGCTACGGAAACCACCACGCATAATGCCATTGCAATGTGTTGGCGCAAACCTGACCTACTTTACTTACTGCCAAGGCACTAACGTCATCTGCCAAAAGCGATAGTCTCCTAGGAAATTGAACAGCTTTGCGGAAGGTGACATTAATAAAAGAATGTAATTGTAGGATGGTAACGTATACTAAAACCTCATTGGTCGCAATGCAGAAAGGGAAGTCTTTCTTCCAATCGATCCCAATCTGATAATAGCAATAATGCCCTAAGGTGTGAGACAAAAAGTGTGTTTGTTAAAATGTCTTGAACTGGTTTGGATGATGTGTGAGTTCCATTTTACAAAAATAAATAGTTAAAGGAATCTTTTTAAACATATTGGTGACACTTAAAATGTATAAAGGAGTGTATAGTTTCTCGTTACCATTTTCATAAATTTGTTCCAAGAGTTTCTTTTTGCTAGCACTGAACAAATGGAGTCCATAATGAATCCAGGCTTTACTCAAAGCTGCTTTGGCTTGTGGTAACTCACTGTTAGACTTAGGGTCAGTGGCTTTTTCAGATAATAGAACATCAATTGAAGCTAAGTAATATCTGGGAACAAGATTGGAAAAATTTAAAACAAATTAAAGGGTTTGCCCATTTACATATCTGATTTGCCATCGAGAAACGTACAGAACTGATTGGTTAAAGAGGATGTGAATTTTGACATCTTATGAGTTGTTAAATATGGTAGCGTTCATTATAGAACAAAAATATATGGCTAATGCGGTCCTCTCTTTTTCGGTTTTCATCTGAATTGTTGTGAGAAATGATTATTTATGAAAATGTTTTTACATTAACGGGTGAAGTTATCATGTTTAGAGAAGATTTATCATCTGGAATCATGCAAATATAAGTAATACATCAAATACTCGTAAATATTGTCTCTATGAGTAAATTAGATAAGGTGGTTATAGACCGGAAGTGGCCGCTACGCGCACGCGTTTTAAATAGGGAGACCCAGCGAGTTAGAGGCCTACAACTCCATGGGAACCTTAGATTATTTACAAATGTTAATAATCTAAGATGGGAACCCAGAAGTGTGCTCCGCTGGGCCTGAAGGAGCTCCATAGATAGAGCCCTAAAATCACCAACGCACATTTATATGTGCGTGTTTATACATAGGGATGCCCCTACGCGTGAATAGTACTGCATTGTAATCAACCAAGCTCTACAGTGAGATGCAAAGCATTTCACTACCGCACTGGAGTGAAGTAAACAATTGGTTAGATTTTCATTTCTACAATTCTTGAATATAATACATACAACATTTTCTTAATTTTGCCTTAGCTATAATTACCGGAATAGCCTTAAGCAATAAACTGCTACCAAATCAGTAAAATAATCCAGTTTATGAACGTCAAGTCGAAATGAAAATGTAAACACATCGCATCAAAAAACTAAACACTAACAGACGATGTTGCCAAACTGACAGAATTGTCTGTAACAGACGCAAGCCGTTAGTATCACATTAGGGGAGCGGTAAACCAATATTCCCAATACGGAATAAACATACGGCACGTGTTCGCAACGCCGGAATGCATAACAAATGCAAAAAGATAACTCTAGGTTTATTTTTTACTCTGAGGTTCACGGTCTCTGGTTTTAAGCCCACCACTGACACCGAGTTTGACATGGATGCAGGATATATTGAGACTACTGTCTGAATTAGTTCATCGTAGGTAGATTCCCACCATTAGACAGTGAGAAGAGTATATCGCTAATAATTTAACATAGGAATACACCTTTACGCAATGACCTAGTTCCACATCCACTCAGTTCTGCACCGATCTCTATACGAAGAAAAATCTGGATTTTCGGGGTAGATTTACCTCCTAAAATCTAAATATTTCTCAATTTCCAGGTAGTTCCCATATTAATTACGTACACTGCCAGTTACCTAGCATATATCCAATTATTAGACGTCAAATAGATAGTGACTAATCGGCAACATTTAGTAACCCAAGGCAATATGCTCAGATCATCCATTTCCAATTGCTTCTGAAGATACAAATGTTCCATGAAAGCGTGTAGGTCGTGAAAACCTAGCTTGCCGTATATCCAACCCAACATTTGAATATTATTCAACATAAGTTTGTTGAATTTAAAACTGCTTATGTTAGGGTCTGGATCTTCCATCTTGAACAAATCATCAGTGCTGAAAAAATATCTGAATTTATTGAATTCTAGTTTATAAAAGGGACGATACATTTTAAGATGCAGAAATTTTTATCTCGGAAACAACAGATAAAATAATAAATTTCTAAAAAATATTTTTCCTACGTACCAATATACTATAACGTTGCTGTCATACTCTTTATACATAATATTCTCTAATAGTTTCCTTGCTTCTTCGAGCTTCCTTCTTTTGACAAAAGATATGATAAATGATTAACTATGCGTAAATACAAAAATATAATATAATCATGATCTGCATAGTTTCAATGAGTTCTAGAGTGGATTGTAACAATAGAAGTGCATCTGAACTCGAATCGTATAAAAGCTTCAATTTCGCTCTTTCATAAATCAATGAGGCTTTCATCGAAAGGAACTTTATGAACTCTTGAGAGGAATTATTAATCTCTAGAATATATTCCTCAATTTTCTTAAGTAACTGATCGAAGTATCCATTAATTTCCTCCATTTTAGCAAGGCTCGTATCTTGTTCAGTTTCATGTAACTTTTTTTCCTTATTAAGATGGACACTCAATTGGTCGTATATTCTTCTTAGATCATTAAATGTATTTGCATTGATTGAATCAGTAGCCATTATACTATCTTGTAAAATATGATTTAAAATTTCAAGACACTTCAAAATTTTGAATTTTGACGTGAAAGCGGCAAAATGTCGTTATAATCACATGGCTTACACGGATTTTATGTTTTATATACTCCGTTCACATATTATTGAGCACAAAGTAGGCGTTTGTTTATTTATCTGAAGTTGGCAGTATTTACTGTCATAACGAAAAATAAAGTCTACAGTCCGTTCACGAAAGGTTGAGCGCATAGTAGGCGTTTTTTTATTTATCTGAAGTTGGCAGTATTTACTGTCATAAAGTAAAATAAAGCCAACGTTGCCGAATGTACCCGGCCTCGTCCGACGAGCTTGCGAGTTATAAAACAACTCTATGCAATATTGACAACATTGCGTATCAATCTGACAAGAAAATAAACATCGTGACCTAAAATTTTAATACACACAGTGGAATATGCCAAATTTCCATGGCCAACCGACGGCTCAACCTTTCGTGAACGGAGTATATAGTCCGTTCATGAAAGGTTGAGCCGTCGGTTGGCCATGAAAATTTGACATATTCCACTGTGTATATTGAAATTTTAGGTTATGATGTTTATTTTCTTGTCAGATTGATACGCAATGTTGTTTATATTGCATAGAGTTCTCTGATAACTCGCAAGCTCGTCGGACGAGGCCAGGTACATTCGGCAACATTGAATTTATTTTACGTTATGACAGCAAATACTGCCAACTTCAGATAAATAAAGAAACGCCTACTATGTGCTCAACCTTTCGTGAACAGAGTATACGTTCCGAATGTATCCGGCCTCGTCCACCGAGCTTTCCAGTCTAGATCAGAGAATTCCGCGATTTATACAACTTTTTCGTAATATTGATAACATTTCCTATCAATCTGACAAGAAAATAAACAACATAACCTAAAATTGTGATATACACAATGGAATATGCCAAATTTCCATGGACTACTTTGGCTCAAGAATATGTGAACGAAGTATAGTCCGTCCACGAAAGTTTGAGCCGTCGGTTGGCCATTACATTTTGGCATATTCCACTGTGTATGCTAGAATGTTGTGTTATGTCGTTTATTTTCTTGTCAGATTGATACGCAATGTTGTCAATATTGCATAGAGTTCACCGATAACTCGCAAGCTCGTCGGACGAGGCCGAGTACAGTCGGCAACGTTGACTTTATTTTACGTTATGACAGCAAATACAGCCAACTTCAGATAAATAAACAAACGCCTACTATGCGCTCAAACTTTCGTGAACGGACTATACATGATATGTTTAAAAGTAATGGTGGATTCACTGTTTTGCTTTTGTTTCGAACATTTAGGCTATTCGTTTTGTAGAGTTTCGTGCTCCTGAGAAACTCAAAAGCTCGAATTACGGGTTGCCATTGGTTGCGAACAAGCACTGGAACAGCTCAGGAGCACGAAACTCTCCAAAACGAATACTATAATTGTAGCGATAAAATTCGAGATATCTGACAGCAGAATTTGAATTTCATTAAATTTTTGTCACTGACTCAACCTAAAAAGTAAAATTTGAAATAACAATGATGTGAGCGACGTACGAATTGTAGCGGCGATAAACTGAAGTATAGCCCATTGTATTCAAAATGGGGCAATATCTCAGCTGGCTCTAATATTTCAGTTTTATATCTGAAAAGCTCTTATTCGCATTCTATTTCATTCAAATGTTTTATTTTAACTGACCTCTAATTTTCAAGTTTTGAAGACGTTCTTTTAGGTTATCATGTTTACAGTAAGACAGCTTTTGGTTCAAAGATCTTCCTATGAAAATTTTCTCAAGTTTTAACCCTGTATATCCCTGCATTCATTAACGTTAAAAATTTCCTAATTACTTGTGACTAGTTGTGACTTGTCATTTGGATAAACATTAAAAATGACTCCTTTTTCAATATTTTATTGAACATTCAACATTTTATAAAGGTTAAGATTAATATAGTCAAATTCTTCCACTTATCAAATAATCTTAAACTTAAAGTATCACAGAATTTGACTTATACAAAACATAAAAAAATACTAAGCCACTAAACTTCCACAGAATCAATAATTTACCACGATGAGACAGAAAATTCAATATTTTCCATATTGCAAGCTTTATTAGAAAATTATATGCATATATTCCCAGCGAGTAAGATTAAAGTCAGCAATATGAAATGTTAAAATTTTCGTCCAAAACATAATAATTCTTTGGAATTAATACCTTGCTTGGTGTGGTTCGCAACTAAATATACAAATAAAACATTAATCGATGATATAGGTATTTCATCTTCAAAAGGAACAATTATTCTTACTTCGTACCAATTGATTATTATCGAAGTCGTTAAAAGGAATGTTTCACTTTGAGCACAAGAAACAATTTTTGACACAAAAATATCACAAGTTTATAACATGGTGCCGTATATAATCATAAAACCAAAGTATTAAGTTACCATTGATTGTTGAGAATTTTTTCAAATGATCTTTCCAAAACATTTTTGGATTTCATTTCATTTACATAAAAAAATTCCTCAATTTATATGCTCAGTTTTCAATTGTGGTCACTTAATTTTGTGAAACAATTAAAAGAAAACTCTGAAATGATTTTGCGATTAGTGTCAATCGCGAAAACAAATAGTTTATTTATATTTGTTAAAATTAGAAGGGTGTTTGCTCAACCAACAAAAGATAATTTAATTAGTACAAAAATTATGGTACTGAAGTTTATTAATTCAAAAGTGAATGAGAAAACATAATTTTGAATTTGAAAGATCTTGATTACACAAAATAATTAATGAAGACTAGAAAAATACTACAGATATATTAGTTGAATATCAAACAAAAAACAATACATTCATAACAAAACCACTCATGCTTGCACGCGTAATGCTGCCTCAATCAATCTGATTTGTTGACCATTTTCCAAAGTAATATTATCTGAAGAATATATTCACAAAAATGAAATATTTATGCAATTACCAGTGGCTCATCGTCTGAGAAACCCTGAATTCTTGGTATGTCATCCTCCAAACCATGATTATCATCGAATGTTGCTGCATCTGATCTCGTATCATAATGGGAGTTTGTGAACCGTGAAAAACTCTTTTGAAGTCTTCGGTGCCTCACAAATAGAACTCCGATAGCGACAGAGAGTAAAACAAAGAGGGTGACAACACAGATTATGACTGTGCTCACGCTATTTCTGGTTAATGTTACGGATTTCTTAAAATCATTGGACATTGAAACTCTTTCCGACATAATGGAACTGAAGTTTTCGAAAGTTTTCAATCTGACTCCGAAAGTGTACATGCTGCTTGTGAAGTTGGTATAAATGAATGGTGGTCTATCAACGGTGTACTTCTCGGAAGTATTTTCATCAAGGATATTACCTGCAAGAAATATTTTCAGTTAAAGGTATAATACCAACATTATCACAGTGTTTTTAAACTCTGAATTGCTGCGCAGAGGAACAATTATTGATTCAGTGATTTTCTGCATAGATGGCACCAGTCTTGTTCGTTAAACCAGCGTTTCCCAACCTGTGGGGCGCGCCCCCCTGGGGGCGCGAATGAATTCGAGGGGGGGCGCCAACAACCGGCCCCTGCCCCAAACGGTTCTTGCATGGCTCGAATTAGAACCACTTTACTAAGTAACGGGGGACGCGATGAAATTTGAAATTGAAAATTGGGCCGCGAATACTGAAAGGTTGGGAAACGCTGCGTTAAATGTAAAATCATTATTATCAAAAAACCTTTGAATTGTCAACTGACACAAGGAGTGGTTTGACACGTTCTTTTTGAAATATAATAAATTTCGATATGCCTGCAAGAGTGAAAACGTGCTGTGTTATTGGATGTGAAAATCGAGATGCAAGAAGGTAATTATAAAATTTATATGTATATTCTGTTACCTATAAGAATTAAGATACTCGTAGTTTTCAAAAAAGTTTTTCATGTATTGAATAAGTTTAGTCGGTAAATACTCATATTTTGTATTATTGAATTCATTATTGTTAGTTTTTGAAAATGTTTTCAATGCAAGCATTAGTTTATTGATTAGATATTTATGAAATAAATCTGTATTCTCAATTGGTGATACCTATTTCAGTTAATAAATTTTTATTCTATACAGAATTTGATTATTGATCCTCATTTCTTGATTCCAAAAGAAAATCAGATGAAAGTTTGTTGCAGGTATTATTTTCATGGAAATAAATTTCCTCATTCATCGATAACTTGCACGAATCCAATTCTGATTTCCTTTTGGAAATTGAATCTCAAAAAACTTTTTGCCTCTTGTATATGGGTGTACCTACCTATTCAAAAGGTGCACTACAGAATTCTTTTTGAGGCAACTTTACGATACAGATTCCTTTTTCAATTGAGCTATTTTCACGAATTAGTAATGTTGTACAAAAACAGATGGCGTTGAAGCTTGTTCTACTAGTGTCTCATCTATTCTCCGTTTAGTTAGTCTATGCATTCAACAAGTTGAGAGTTGATAGTGGGGGGGCTAGACTTCCGACAATGTGTGTATCACGAGAACACACACATATGAAACAGGAATAAAATCAATCTAAACTTACCAGGCGACACCATTACTTCATATTTGTATGCTCCAACAAGTTTCGGAATATCTCGTTCTTGCCAATAGAGTACGTAACTACCGTTGTTCTCCACCCACACTCTGACCTCGTATGGCGGTAATATTGGAGGGATACGTACACAACAGGAGCGCAAAACTGGGCATCCTGTTCAGAAGTTGATACGCTTACATTATAAATGCCGCCGTATGAAACGTCAAATACGTGCTGTATGTATGGGGTTCCTTTAACATTCTTCAGTTTAAATAATTTTGTTTGTTTGTGATCTGCTGATATACTTGTATCTGAAAAAAATTATTGATATTCAATTTAGTCCAAGGACGATTGGTAATCATGAAATCAAATCTACAAACACACCAATTCGTTCGGAGCAAAACAGGCAGTAGCAAAAATGTACGCTACGCATGGCAGGAGGCTTGCTTAGCACCTAGAGCCTAGCGAGTCAACGTTTTAAAATGTACGCGATATGCAGCACTACTCGCATGGTGCCTAGCTGGTCGCTTAGCGACTATCCAAGTAAACAAGCTTCTAGACTCTAAGTGCTAAGCAAGCCTTCTGCCTATGCAGACGTAGCCTTATAACCATGTTGCAATTTTCCTATTCACCACTTTGCATAAAAGCTATAGTCCGTTCACGAAAATTTGAGCAGTCGTTTGCCCATGGAAATTTGGCATATTCCACTGTGTATATTGAAATTTTCGGTTATGTTGTTTATTCTCTTGTCTTGTCTTGATTGATACGCAATGTTGTCAATATTGCATAGAGTTCTCTGATAACTCGGAGCTCGTCGAACGAGGTTGGGTACATTCGGCAACGTTGACTTTATATTACTTTATCACTGCATATACTGCCAACTTCAGATAAATAAACAAACGCCTACTATGCGCTCAAACTTTCGTGAACGGACTATAATTATAGTTCGCGTTCTGCAATTACATCGGACGTGTCGGATTGCTCGGAATCGTTCGGTAATTGCGTCTGGATGTAGGGGAGGTAAATCTGTTTCGTTCGGTAATTGACATCTGGACCGTCCGGATGAAATCTTTTTGCTCGGTCTCGAGAGACGGAGGAGAAAGATTAATCTGTTAATGTGAGGTTAGGTGTTACTTGTGTTAAAACAACAACAACAAGATAATCCACCTATTAGTACCTAGTTTTGATTTGTTCGCTACGGATTCTAACTATTGGATTGCTGTATGTTCGGTATTTTATTGCTGGCCGATTTTGAAATGGATTTGCGAGAATAAAAGCAACAAAAAATATACAAAATCTGCGTAAGTGAGGAAGAATTTACTCGATTTAGTAGACAAAGGAAATAAGTGTATAGAGAATAGATGATCTTGAAGAAGTGATGTAATTTTTATATTGTTTTGAAATATATATGTATTAAGAAACTTGTAGTTCCTATGTAAGATTATGACGAAATTGCAATAAAAATAACTTATTTTGCTAAAAGTATGTTCTATTATGTTCTGTTATTAATGCTATACCTGGATCTTCTTGAAATCCTGACATTTCTATCAAATTCAATTCGCAAACTGTGAATTTCTCTCTTTCGAAATAATTTTATCTTCACAACAGATCTGGAATTCGAATTTGATAGCACAATAATTATAGATAAATACATTAAATATCAATAACTAACATCTGCAAAATGATTTTTTCATTTCAAACCGTCCAGGAAAAGCTTGGAAAATGTATTTTATATCTTAATCTTGAAAAATGTAGTTTGTAGTTGTAAACAAATACCAAAACAATCCTAAGACGTCGATTTGTCAGTTGTCAATCTTTTAGCTCTAGATCGTTCGACAATTCCAGATTTGTCAGACATATCTGCAGTCACGTGACAAAAAATCTGTCCGATTTGGGATGTAATTGCCGAACGCGTCTAGGGTACGGAAGAGGAACTTGCTGATTCAGAAATGTGATTAAACAAAAAATTATGCAAATATAAATTAAATTATATGTGTTAACAGAACCATAGAAAATTCAATTTGGAATATTGAAAAGGAGAATCTATATTGTATGTATTTCCATAACAGGATATCCGATTCTAGTGAAATAATTCACTTCGTGAGTGTAGACCGATATACTGATAGTTCATGCAAAATTTCGAAAGGATCATCAGAGCCATAGAATTTGAATTTTTTTAGTTATTAAGTTTTTACATATCTCATTTTCTGAATAATTTCCAGAATATAATTTCGATTATGCTGAGGTTCTGCCTTTATATATTTGGTATCAATCTCAAGTCCCATGTAAAATTTAGAGGTTATAGTCTTATTGCTCCACCAATGAACGAGCGCTAAAATGATAACATTCACACTGCTTGACATATTTTCATGAAATTTTGGATATAGTTTCAAACCATAAAAGAGCGCTTTCTGCAGGAAATTATTATCTTTATCCTACCAGTGGCGTCCGTAACGCATCAAGACTCAATATATTCAGATAAAAAATGATACGGCACTGGTTTTTACAACCATAAAAATTATTGTAGAAATTCCTGTTAAATTTGGAGCAAATTTGCAGACTTGCATTCAAAAAATAAAATACATTCTTATGTATGTCTTGAGTTAACAGACATGCACAAACACGAATTTCAAGCAGAATTTCAAAGTATGAACCATTTTGCTGAACATATAATTCACATCGACGTCTATAATTTTAAGGACCCTGTATCGGAGGTATAGTCCGTTCACGAAAGTTTGAGCCGTCGGTTGGCCATGACAATTTGGCATATCTCACTATGTATATTAAAATTTCACTATATTGAAAGCAGATAATAATAATAATCGAATAAAATCAACCAATATTAAATCATACTTCGGAGCTAATTTCGTCTTCGTTCAAGACAAAAGCAAGAAAGTGGTATCAAACAAAGCACCTATGGATGGCCATTTCGTCCTGATCAGCACAGGATAGCTCCGAATGATACAACTTCGTTCAGGCTTCATGCTATGGAAGAAGGTTTTCGTATGGAACTGGAGATGGCGTCTTCGGTATATATAAAGAAGATGCCTTTTCGCTGTAAGTTCTTTCTTGGAACTTCTAGTTCCATACGAAAACCTTCTTCCATAGCATGAACCCAGAACAAAGTTGTATCATTCTGAGCTATCCTGGTGCTGATGAGTCCTAATAAGGACGGAGAATATTGGTTGATTTCAATCGATTAATATTATTCTCTGCTTTGACTATTTTGATATTCATGGCGATGTTATGCGTTAAACCTTCTTATTCTTATTAAAATTTAGGTTATTTTGTTTATTTTCTCGTTAGATTGATACGCAATGTTGTCAATATAACATAGATTTCTCTATAACTCGCAAACTCGTCGGACGAGGAAGGGTACATTCGGCAACGTTGACTTTATTTTACGTTATGACAGCAACTACTGCCAACTTCAGAGAAATAAACAAACGCCTACTATGCGCTCAAACTTTCATGAACGGACTAAAGGGTGGGTAGTCGCCTACTCACAATTACGATAATTACTGACCAAGTCAACTCTAGAAATCTTTCAAAAACGATTTTCTTTCAGATTATTTTGAATAAATCTTATCATAAATGAAAATGTTATTAGAACTAATCTAACAGAAAAAATAATACTCACAACATAGCCCATGCTTTCCGAGGTCTGACAGGAAGGTTCCCATTGCAGTCTCATTCTGAGAGGATTGCCATTGTCTTTGTTGACCTTTAAATTCTTTGGTGGTGCTTTGGGATCTGGAGAGGTGGTAAGTTCAATCCAATTTCTTGAAAGAGGACCGTATCCAAGGGGACCGACAACTCCAACGGTGAATGTGTAAGTTTCACATGCTCCCAATTGTGATATAGACACAGAAAGATTGGACGTTTCAACTTTAGGTTCTGCAAATGAAAATCTCAGTCAATACTTATTCATACTTTGACCTAAATCGGTACAAGTTTTTTAATTATTATTCCGAAATTTAATTCGTCATAACTAGAGATCGGATTATATGCAACATAAAAACGTTGTTATATGCATGCAGATACGCATGAAATATCGCCAAAATAGGCAAAATATGCACGAAAATATGCAGAATATACAATATTTGACGATGAATTTGTGGAATTAAAAAAAAAGAAAAGTAATTTTCATTTCAAAATCAACATATCAATAACTCTTTAATATTTTTTAATAATATGGCATTAAAATTTAATTTGATGTTTTTGTAAACGTTTACAATTAAATATTGTTCCAAGTGTTCGATTGTTTAATTTTGCCTTCGATCAGTTCGATCATTTTGAATATTTTGTATGTGGAAAAGGTTCACTTCACATCCGCGGACGTAACTGTTGATAATTTGAACCTTAGCGCTATGTTCTTCCTTACAGTTATGCAGAATATGCAATATTGACGATGAATTTGTGGAATTAAAAAAAAGAAAAGTAATTTTCATTTCAAAATCAACATATCAATAACTCTTTAATAATTTTTTAATAATATGGCATTAAAATTTAATTTGATGTTTTTGTAAACGTTTACAATTAAATATTGTTCCAAGTGTTCGATTGTTTAATTTTGCCTTCGATCAGTTCGATCATTTTGAATATTTTTGTATGTGGAAAAGGTTCACTTCACATCCGCGGACGTAACTGTTGATAATTTGAACCTTAGCGCTATGTTCTTCCTTACAGTTTCAGGTAAAACTTCTGCCGTCCCATTATTAAAACTCTCGATGAGAGGGAAAACTTCGAAACCTGGATTTCCTTTCAAACTTTTCTTGAAGTTTATTTAGAAATGCCAACGGCAACGTGGAGTTCATTATTTGGATACTTTCGTAGCGCGCAGCTACTAATACTGCGTTCCGGAATTCAATAAAACTGATTCGCAAATCTGACAAAAGTCACAATTATTAGTATTATTACTCAATAGACCTCATATTTTATGCAAGTAGGGGAATAGTAAGTATTCTACCACCGAACTCTACTATTTCTTCAACCAATGTAAACCAGGCTTAAAGAAAGTCTGATCACATTGGTATATTGAACTACTAAACCAGGTACCTCTACTACACATCACTTTAAGCCTCTATATTAATGTAATAATATCTTCATTAGTATAATACCTTCAAATAGCAATATCAATAAGATCAGAGCAATACAAATCATACTAGTATCAACAACTATGAATCCCACCGCCACAAATAACCAAACATTTTAGATGTCAACTAATTCACTATTTAAATAAATATGCGGCATTGTTAACTTTACTCGCTTTTATTAGTGGAACGCGAGCTGTAGTAATTCCGTTCACTCGGAAAAAAAAACCTTCCCGACATGAAAACGTATTATTTAAACGGAAATATCTTGGAGCGGAAGTGGAATAATCCGACTTTTCTATTTGACGCTGCATCACTTTCAAACTGATGCAAAATCAGTAACGCAGCGTTCCTATTGGTTGATTCGGTCGAGGTCATTTCTTCAGTTAATCAGTCAAATAGAAAAGTCCCAAAACTGGATAGTAAACTTCTGTGGAATAAGCATGTCGATGTGTGCAGACGTCTATGCGGCAAAAATTGGGGTTGTAACCCAAAAAATACTGCGATGGACGTGCGTCATGATTGTGAGACATAATCACATATGGGGCAGTAGCCTGGTTTGCCAAGGCAAGTCAGGTAAGTACGAGGAAAAGGCTCGATAAAGTACAGAGGCTTGCCTGTGTGTGCATCACTGGAGCTATGAGAACGTGTCCAACTTGGGCACTTGAGGTCATTACGGATCTCACACCTCTACTTCTAGTGATCGATAGGGTAGCCCACGAGGCTATCCTCAGAATATCTAAGGAAGGTACAGGTAATGAGATAATAAAGAATCGGAGAGTCTGGTCCTCTCTGAACTACATCTCATCTGCGAACCTCCCTAGAGATGTAATGATGAAGAAAGTAAGCACTGAGAAAAATTTCAGGACATTGCTAAGTAAAAGAGAGGAATAGGAACGGGAATACACATCTATCTATCTATCTATCTATAACCTCAAAGAAATTACCGTAAAATGGTATACAGATGGTTCCAAAACCTCTACAGGAGCTGGCGCTGGGATATACGGGCCTAGTACTAAGTGTGCACTGTCGCTACTTAAAAATCCAATTAATACTTACTGTCAAATAAATCCATAGCTTCGATACCATAATAAACTCCATATATCCAATCAGCATTTCTGCTATCATGGACCTTTTCCCAGGATATATTCGCCTGAGTAGATTTAATTGATCCACGGATGTTTCCTATTTCAGGAAGAGGTTTACCTTTCGTTAGATGAGCAATAATTACTGCGGGACCGGTGAAATGTTTCTTATATGCATAAATCTGCAAATAATAATAATCCTTGGTTAGAGAACAATAATTGAAACTCAAATATTAATGAAAATGCTCAATATTAGAAAGAAGGGGTTTACTGATTATATCAAAATTAGTGTGAAATTTAAGATATTTTGAGAATAACCTCAGAGGGAATTGAAAATTCAAAACTCTTAAAAATACAGGGTGATCCAGATCGTAACCAAGAAATTTTAACCACTTATTCTACATGAAAAATAAGCCCTACTTTGACGTATAAACCTATGTCGAGAGAGACCGCCAAACCGGTCCCTTTAAATTTTTTAATAAGTCGACAATAGTGCTTTCAAATGGACGATTATATAAATCATAAAATTCACATAAGTTTCTGAAAACCTTGTATGTGAAAGTTAAACCAATTAAATGATGTGAATGAATAAATTGAAAAAAAATAAATAAATGAAGTTGAAATAAACTGAAAAAAAGATAAATGCTCTTTTTGTTCAGTTTATGTGTTTTTCTATTTTATCTCGTCGTTTTCTTTTCAATGAACTTCTAACACTTACTTTGAATTGATGAGTCACACCAGGAGAAAGATTGTTTATGGTGATTTTGGTATCCTTAGTTGTTCGAGGTTCCAGTTTAGGATAGGCATGGTTTGTCACGATGACATCTATATGGAAACCTTCTGGTTGTACTCCGGTATAATTCCATGCCAAACTTATGCTACTATTCGTAACTTCCACAACAGTTATGTTTTCTAAGCTGTTCAGATTAGTATTCTTGTCGAAGGTGAATGTGACAATTTCAGATTGCTTACTTTATGTAAACCATTATGAGCTGTGACCTGAAGAGTAAGATAACAAATAGTTGTATTATATGTAATAATAAAGAGATATTGCAGTACTCAATACAGCAACCGTTATACATATTGACAGAAGAGACTATACAGAATAAATTCAAGCATTTGCACAGGACTGCACAATACGATAAAGGTTGCTTTCATATGAAGATGTCCAGAAACTGATCACATATTCCACCCCTTTCATTATACAGCGATCCAAAATTCAAACTCTAACAAGCATAGCGAGACCTGCTTTCGAAATTACAAATCCATAGATTTCAGTATGATCTTTTTCCCTTTCCAAATATTGAAGAATAAATATTATAAATATCAAGGTGAATTATTGTTTGATAGGCAAAAGTGTAAAAATAGCTTTTAGCTAAACTTTCACCTAATAAAGACGATTTATTATTATTATTATATATGGTTTACTGCAGCAGCATTCTTCGTTTCATTTTATTCTTTAAATGAGCCACGTCAGATATATGAATATCTTCTATCTGCAGTTGACAACGGTGAATGCCCAAAACTGATATTTTTCTACATATCGTCCACAATGTTTACGATCTGAACTTAATAAATAATTCGATGGGTCCATTTTCATGATTCTTCAATCCAAAGAACAAATAAATCAACTCAAACACTTGGGAAACACCAAAATCTCTCGTGGTTTTGCTATGATTTACATAGAAAAGTGAGGTTGTTGTACCACCTGGTCAAACGTGCACGAGGCCAAACAAATTTTCGACTATATTCGTCATTTATCAGCTTTGCCAAGTCTATGTTTCAACAAGACCTCCACTCACAAAGGATACTTGGAGTACGCCTATGAACTGGGCGTTAAGGATGAGTGCTGAGTAGCCTTATCGGAGTAACACTTGGACCCTCACCTTGAGGGGCGACTATGAATACGGTCCTTAAGTATTCCTTAGGATATATCCATTATACCTATAAAACTATATACTGCTAACGTGAAATAAAAGTTGAAGCAATCTAGTTGCCATTTCCGATGGCCCTTCAACCATCTGCGCATGTGCAAACTTGAAATTCGACAAGACGTGAAAATTGAGGTTATGATTTTCAGTTATTTTTATTTGACAAGTCATAATTTAAACCATTCGAGGTTATGTTTTGGCGCCTGCGCAGTGAATTCTAAGGGCCATTGTACCACGTGATCGTGCTTCAATGTGTAATAGAGAAGTGGGACCCATGTAAGCAGTATAGACATGGTTGCCACTTTAGTAGAATTTCTACTAAATCTGGTGGAATACGATGTCGATCTAGTGACTGAAATTTGAAACTGGTAGTTGGTAGAAATTCTGGTGGGCAACGAAGTAATTCTAGTGGATTTCTGGTGGTTTTTGTACAGGGCTGGATTTTAGGCTAAGCATCTCGCATCTGTTGTCATTGGTACGGAAGATTTATGCGAGTCATATAGCGTGATTACGTGTATAGTCGTGTATAGTCCGTTCACGAAAGGTTGAGCCGTCGGTTGGCCATGGAAATTTGGCATATTCCACTGTGTATATTAAAATTTTAGGTTATGTTGTTTATTTTCTTGTCAGATTGATACGCAATGTTGTCAATGATGCATAGAGTTCTCTGGTAACTCCCAAGCTCGCTGGACGAGACCGGGTACATTCGGCAACGTTAACTTTATTTTAGTTTATGACAGCAAATACCAACTTCAGATAAATAAACAAACGCCTACTATGCGCTCAAACTTTCGTGAACGAACTATAGTAGAAATCTACTTTTTAGTAGAGTTCATGCTGTCCGGTACTAGACAGTACTACATTCGCAATCATAGATAAATAAACTCTTATTAAAATTTATTTATGTTCGCAAAGTTTGACTCCTTTGGGTGCACGCACAAATTACTTATCGATTGTGCTGCCTCTATACATATTTTCTTGAAATATCCTTCCGCGTAGATACCTGGACTTCGGTGGTGAAATTGTAAAGTAGTCTTAAAATAGCTTTAGAAAATAAATAAATTTTCGAATAACTCGCTCACTTTTCAAGAATACGTCCTCAGAACGTGAAAAATTTAGTAGAAATCTGGTAGATTCAGGTGAAAACAATTTAGTAGAATTCTGGTGGATTTCATTCCTTCATTTAGTAGAAAAACTGATTGTGACTTTTGGCAACCCTGAGTATAGAAGTTTATAAGTATATGGTTCCATTACAATGGTCTAATTAACAATTAACATCGTACGTACAGACCATGCGCTATTTGATATATGTGCAATATCTCTACAATTATACCTTTTATGAAGCTTAAAAATATACTTACAAAAGAAGGAATACGTTATATTATGCACGAACTCTTCGGACAGAATATAAGTTGTTTCATTTCCATTGAGGAGTTGCAAGTTTCTGGTTAAAGTTAGGATCGGGAGAGCGCATGCCTATTCGTAAGATTGTATGATGCCATTTGGCGATATTGGCCTATTCCAAGAAATCGCCACATGCGAACTGTCCAACTGTTTGACGGTAACATTGTATGGTTCCGATGGAGTACCTGAAAAAATTAAAAAATCAATGTAATTTTTAAAAATTTTTGCAAAATTTCAAACTCACCTTCTCTGGTACTGGATGTCAGATATTTAGCTGGCGGGAATATAACGCTGGTGTTCTTATTTCGCACATAAACAGTCATGTTGTATAACGTAAAAGGCTGCTGCAAGTCGTTGAATACGAACTGTGACTCATCACTCCACGACATATTTTCCATTTCTTTTCACCAGCTACACTTACTAGGCAAGAAATCCAATTTTATTGTCAATGGCATCGGCAGCCACCAGTAGAATAACACCACTGGATTCATTTTTGCCATCAGCGCCCATCTGAAGAACCTGAAAAAAAACATGTTAAGTTAACGATTTAGGAACCTAATTGATCATAAAATTATTTTTATGAACCACATTTTTGCACGTTTGTTCCTAGAACCTGAGTGTTAATCATTTCACCTCGAGTTCTCAAATTCAACAAACTAGATCGATTGGAACTACTTTCTGCACTGCGATTAATAAGTATTGTGAGTAACCAAACGATGTCGGCTGGCGTCAGGGTCTCGCCAGCCAGTAGAGTGGAGTAAAGGTTGACGCTCACTTGGACGAGACGAAGCGAAGAGTTGTTTTCCGCAGGCACGATTTGCACTGAATCAAATGGGTA
Source organism: Propylea japonica (assembly GCA_013421045.1). Lineage (NCBI taxonomy): Eukaryota > Metazoa > Arthropoda > Insecta > Coleoptera > Coccinellidae > Propylea > Propylea japonica. The sequence continues at coordinate 6,442,784 of CM024242.1, read as the reverse complement.
TACGCTCACTGGGAGGCGCGAAGCGAAGATTAGGATCAATCGATTCAGTGCAAATCTTGCCTTCGGAAACAACTCTTCGCTTCGTCTCGCGAGGCGCGAAGAGAGACGAAGCGTAAGTTCGCCGAGGACCGCGCACTTGGACGAAGCGATGCGCCGATCAGGTATTGAAAGAAATTTTTCCTGTAGGCCACAATAAATTTTTATTACCTTATTGCATGCCGCCCACACGCATGAACAAGGGTAGAGCTATTGTTATTTGATCATCAGAATCTCTGTAGTCCGCAGTAGTATTTCAATATTAAATAAATCCTCGTCGTCCTACCTTCATACAGAAATATAAAAAAAAACTAGCTGACCCGTGCCACTCCGTCGGGCATAATGTTAATAATCATTTTTTAGTACTGAGTGTTATGTTTTGATTTCTAACTGCCAAAAAGGAGGTTATACGCAGGTAAAGTTTGTATTTGCATTGCTAATAGAAAATTGGAAAGTAACTCTGCCCGAAAAAAAAACATTTGAGAGATTTGCGATAAACGAATTCCAGGAGGACCAAGTCGCGGGTAAAGTTAGTTTGGTAATAGTAATTTTAATTGTTCAAAACTTCTCTGTAAACTATATTGGATATAATGTTATCATTTGGTAGCAAAATATATTGTCTATCAGGAGTTCTAACGGAGATAAGCCAACATGTATTTGCCAATGGGAAAAACACGGCTTTCTCAGGTCAATGCCCACCAGAGATAATATTGTTTAACCTTGGGACTTGTTAATAGTGAGGGCAAAAGAGATCTCCACTGGAAACTGTTGCCTTTTAAACGGTATTTGTAAATCAGTGGGAATCATGGGTATCCGCGGAATATAGGCCAGTTGTCCCACTGCTGGCCCTGTGATAATGGTCGCCACGATTATATTGTCCCGTAACTCTTTTGTGAGCAGCATTTTCTCATTACACATGTTGCGGCGCTCAAGTTTCTTAATAGCATGATAGGAATGCCAACTTTCGTGAGGAAGTTCAAATAATTTAAAAATTCTTGGGGATAGTTTACTGTATCCTCAATACTACACACCTTATCAATAGACTTACAGTCCTTGACTTGACCGGGAATTTTCTCTAAAATGAGTTTATTTATTTCATTCACTGTAACGTTTCTGGGTGACAATATCGCCCTAGAACAAAGCCAATGATAATCTCTCTCCAATAAATTTTCAAGACCGGGATATATTGCATCAGTAAGTATTCCAACCTGTGCAATATGTATCCTAATGTCCCGTCAAGTTTAACATCATTGCTGTTGGTGTAAGAAGAGACAATTTTTCCTTCGCTAAAGCCGATACCAGACAATGCGTGTATTTGACGAATGTTCGGCATTGGCGGTGCTTCGCATAGTGTGTGGGCCATAGTGTTCGGCCGAAGTTGAGCTCCCACACACTACGCGAAGCACCGCCAATGTCGAACATTCGTCAAATGCACGCATTGTCTGGGACCGGCTTAAGATTGAGTAGTTTACGCGGAAAGTCGTCATTGTCGTTGTCGCTCAAATGGGCTCTCATGTTTGTTCGTAAATTGAGAGATGCAACCGAACTCCGTAAGTGAGATGATTTTAAACATGCTCTGATGATATCGCCGCGTGTTCCTTTTGTTACTACAGGCAGTGTTTGCCGAAAATCGCCCGCAAAATCAAAAGTAACGCCACCCATTACAGCATCATTCGTCCCATATAATTAAAGATATTTCTCGTAAAAGTTTCCCGAGTGGTCCATTTTTACGTATGGAACAAACTGACTGTTGCTCTAGTTAGACTGTAAGAGGTAGTCAAAGGTGGAGTGTGCTGTTTCCCATCATTTAACAGAGTAGAGGCAATACCCGAAGAGGCACGGCTAGTCCATTTCTCCCGGATTGTCTTACTTTTGCCAATACCAAATTTTGCAAGAAACGTTTTGCCAGTGCCTTCCGGGGCACCAAGAGAGAAAGTTAAACCTTTGTTATTAAGCACACTGTAAATTTTTTGCATCAAAAGCTTGTCTCTGGTCTTTGACTAATTTCGGTACATTTTCGTTAATAAAAACTGACAACTCATTGGTATCGTACGAACGTATCAGTAGTATGTCCGTTCCATTGTTATAATAATAATAATAATAATAATAATCTTTATTCCTGACTCTTAATCAACAAATGTTGGTGTCAGAGCCTTTTAAATTGTAACAAAAATAAACTTTAAATTCTAATATATATAACAACATAATTTTTATGATATCCTAGTTATTTTTACATACATTTTAAGGTTTTTAACAAATTGTAATAGTCATTATTTTCCACTAGTTCCCTGGTATTCTATTATATGCTGCAGTACTCCTATATACTGGCGAATCTTGTGCCTTGGTTGTTCTGGCAAATCTATTTCTCAGGGCCTCTTGCTTTCTTATCTGATAACTATGACATTCTTTTACTTGTTTAAGTCCTATTAAAGTTTTCAGTCTTCTGTTTTTCACTTTGTAAATAAGTTTTACCTGTTCAAAGATCTTCAATTGTTCTATATTCATAATTGTTGTTATGTGGCCGAATGTCGAAATTGTGCTAATTCTGTTTCGAAAAATTCAATCCGAGGACGTCTGCTGCATAAGGAGCCGATCACGCGACCACAGGTCAAAGATAACGCGACTGAGCTGCGCTCCCGAAGCGAGCACGAACGCGAACCGAATTAAACCGAAGCCATCGCGCGCCTTCTGCTGCTTTGGCTTCATTGAATAAAGAATACCAGGAAGGAGCATAAGGCTATTTTACTTCGTAGAAAGTTCTGAACGGAAACGGCCATATCCAGGCTCCAACAGTGACTCATCACTTAGTTATTCGCTGTCAACGTTTACTGTCCTGTGATGTCATTGTTGACAAAATATCAAACAAATGCTGGAGTAACATTTCACAGGTGAGTGTTCTAATACTTAATTGAGGATTTAGATAATATTATAAGCTTAAATGGAAGTATTTTATTCGAGTTAAATGTTGAGGTTAACCAGTGGTGCATAGGCGTAACAAAGGGTAGGGCAAATTCTATTTTTTAGTTATATCGTTTAGTTTCGGTTTTTTTATCATGATTTCGAAGTTCATTTTGGAAATAACCGTTAAATTATCATGATTATTTTGAAATAACAATATGAGGGAAACATAAATTATTTCACTGATTTATTTCTGTTCTAGATTTCCGAAAGATGAAAAGAAGAGAACGGCTTGGATCCAGTTGTGAATAAGCAAGATTTTATTCCTTAAAGTTCTAGTGTACTTTGTTCCTACCATTTTACTGAAGAATGTTTCTGTAGAACATCCAAACTTAAAGTCAGACTACATCCAGATGCTACTTCAACAATTGAAGTGGATCGACTGAAATATGTAAGTAATATATCATTATGAACACTCTCCAAATCCTATAGTATCGAAATTTTTTCACACAATTTGACCTTTTATTATGAACTGCTTGTTTTATTTTCATTCTGTATGTATGGGAGATATTTTTCCTATAACAGAATGCAATATGTAGGCATTGACATTTTTTGTGAAAAGCTTATGATCTATTTCAGGTGAAGACATTCAATCCAATAGTAACCAGGCACTCAGAAACTGGAGGAAAGTACCCAGGACCAGCATGTATCATTTTCTCCTGCCGGAAATTCCGAACCATCAACTTCTGCTATATATTGAACCTTTATGTACACCCTGATTATCAGTAACTCAAAAGCTCCAAATACGGATTGCTATTGGCTGCGCACAGGCACTGATACAGCTCAAGAGCTCGAAAACTCTTCAAAACGAATACTATAATTGTAATTTGCTATTGATCATTCAATTTTTAAATAAAAATTATCGTTAACTTATGTTTTTCTGTTCCCCAATGAGTTAATATGAATATTGGTAATAAAAATATTTTCATTTCAACTTTACTTCAAAAGTTTCAAAATTGTCCTGAATATGTTTATAAGAGTAATCAAAAATTTTAAATAATAATAGTAAGTACTCGTCCAAGCTAATACAAAATAGTGCATAAAAAACACATAATATACAAAGAAATCGGTAATATGCAATAATCAATTTCGTTTATACTGCAGTTATTAAAAATTGAGAGGTAAGTGTTCCTTTTTTTTATAATATCATTCCACATATTAATAAAGGTTCATTAAACGTCATGTAATTCGATCCAATCGACAGCGTTAATTGAAAAATCCGATATTGAAATGAATTATGATATTATTGAAAACAATGAAGAATTCAACCCGTCGAATAAAGAATACTACTAATATATATCTTCATTCAAAGGTTTTACCCCACGACGCCACTGCCTATAGGAAATAAGAGTCGGCCTCGGCCATATGCACGCTCCATTCCGGACATACGTTTTCATCGCTTATGCTCCTTCCTGGTATTCTTTATTCAATGTGGCTTTCATACGTTTTTTATCCGATTCACTTTGCAAAACCTTCTTATTTTTTGGTGTTTTATATAGCTTATGGCACTCACGAATAATGAGGCTTTCTA
>CM024242.1:6324922-6438159 GCA_013421045.1 Propylea japonica | reverse complement strand
AAATACTGCCAACTTCAGATAAATAAACAAACACCTACTATGCGCTCAAACTTTCGTGAACGGACTATAATTATAGAAATTATACAGGGTACGGAAGAGGAACTTGCTGATTCAGAAATTTGATTAAACAAAAAATTATGCAAATATAATAGTAGAGCACTAGAAAGATAGGTATGCCAGACAGGTGATTGAGTCCAACCATAGACTCGAAAATTACAGATAGTAATGTCAATTTCTCAGTATTGTGCTCTATTGTTAGTTGCGTGCTTTTTTTGAAGAATAGTTAATAGAAAGTATGTATTGATTTTTCATTCAAAACAATAAAGTTGGAGATTGACAGGTAAGCATAAGCATTTATTCGATTACAGATTTCATTTCATTCGAATTGTTCTGTAATTTCGAATCTGTGGTTGGACCCAGCATGGCTGTCTGGTATACTCCCCTTTCAGAGCCTTAATAATAGTATATTATTCAATGAGCGGTAATGCAGGTCAAAACACACGCAGATGAATTTTGCACACGAGCCGTCAGGCGAGGTTGAGCACATAGTAGGCGTTTCTTTATTTATCTGAAGTTGGCAGTATTTACTGTCATAAAGTAAAATAAAGTCAACGTTGCCGAATGTAGTCGGCCCTCGTCCGACGAGCTTGCGAGTTATCAGAGAACTATGCAATATTGACAACATTGCGTATCAATCTGACAGGAAATGAAAGAACCACCTAAAATTTTAATATACACAGTGGAATATGTCAAATTTCCATGGCCAACCGACGGCTCAACCTTTCGTGAACGGAGTATAGCTATAGTAGTTGTGAACGGGCCGGAGGAGATAGTATTGCTTTCTCGTTTGTTTTGTATGTAATTAATTGATAAGGATAATTTAGGTACAACTATCGCCGTAGTGAACGGCCAGAAGAGGATATTGCATTCCTCATTTCCTTTGCACCTTATTATTTAATTGGGATTTTCCGGTAAAGCTACGAAAAAGGTGGAAATTTCGTTAAAAGATGTATATATTTCTCAAAATATTTATCTTCGAAATCTAATAATCCATGTAAATAGAACAGAGCAGTATGTTCTGTGGCAGATGCTCTGTACCGTTCGTTTATTTACAGATATTACAGATTAATCTGTACGATCTGTGGTCACGTGACTAAAATCTCCGTCTGCTCGCCGAGGTCATTGCCGAACGGGCTTATTTTATTGACCAAGACAACTCAAGAAATCTTTCAAAAGCGATCTTCTTTCAGATATTTTAAATAAATCTCATCATAAATGAAAATTTAATTAGAAGTAATCTACAAAAAAAATAGTACACTCACAACATAGCCCATGCTTTCCGAGGTCTGACAGGAAGTTCCCATTGTAAGTCTCATTCTGAGAGGATTGCCATTGTCTTTGTTGACCTTTAAATTCTTTGGTGGTGCTTTGGGTATCTGGAGAGGTAGTAAGTTCAATCCAATTTCTTGAAGAGGACCTATCCAAGGGGACCGACAACTCCAACGGTGAATGTGTAAGTTTCACATGCTCCCAATTGCGATATAGACACGAAAGATTGGACGTTTCAACTTTAGGTTCTGCAAAATGAAAATCTCAGTCAATACTTATTCATACTTTGACATAAATCGGTACAAGTTTTTTAATTATTATTCCGAATTTAATTCGTCATAACTAGAGATCGGATTATATGCAACATAAAAACGTTGTTATATGCATGCAGATACGCATGAAATATGCACCAAAATAGGCAAAATATGCACGAAAATATGCAGAATATGCAATATTTGATGATGAATTTGTGGAATTAAAAAAAAGAAAATTAATTTTCATTTCAAAATCAACATATCAGTAACTCTTACACTCAGTTTGCAGGAACGTCCATTAAATTTTAAAGGTCCATCAAACTCTTAAACCTCCATTTATTACAAGGAACTAATGAAGGTTAAGGGTTTTAAATGGACCTTTAAATTTTAATGACGTTCTTGCAACTGAGCCTTAATAATATGACATTAAAATTAATTTGATGTTTTTGTAAACGTTTTACAATTAAATATTGTTCCAAGTGTTCAATTGTTTCAATTTTTGCCTTCGATCATTTTGAATATTTTTGTATGTGGAAAAGGTTCACTTCACATCCGCGGACGTAACTGTTGATAATTTGAACCTTAGCGCTATGTTCTTCCTTACAGTTTCAGTAAAACTTCTGCCGTCCCATTATTAAAACTCTCGATGAGAGGGAACTTCTAAACCTGGATTTCTTTTCAAACTTTTCTTGAGTTTATTTAGAAATGCCAACGGCAACGTGGAGTTCATTATTTGGATACTTTCGTAGCTCGCGGCTAGTAATACTGCGTTCCGGAATGCGATAAAACTGATTCGCAAATCTGACAAAAGTCACATTATTAGTACTATTACTCAATAGACCTCGTAATTTATGCAAGTAGGGGAATAGTAAAGTATTCTACCTAACACCGAACTCTACTATTTCTTCAACCAATGTTTACCAGGCTTAAAGTCTGATCACATTGGTATATTGAACAACTAAAACCAGGTAACCTCATAGGTACCTCTACTACACATCACTTTAAGCCTCTATATTAATATAATAATATCTTCATTAGTATAATACCTTCAAATAGCAATATCAATAGATCAGAGCAATACAAATCATACTAGTATCAACAAACTATGAATCCCACCGCCACAAATAACCAAACATTTTAGATGTCCAACTAATTCACTATTTAAATAAATATGCGGCATTGTTAACTTTACTCGCTTTTATTAGTGGACGCGCTGTAGTAATTCCGTTCACTCGGAAAAAAACTTCCCGACATGAAAACGTATTATTTAAACGGAAATATCTTGGAGTGGAAGTGGAATAATCCGACTTTTCTATTTGACGCTGCATCACTTCCAAACTGATGCAAAATCAGTAACGCAGCGTTCCTATTGGTCGATTCGGTCGAAGTCATTTCTTCAGTTAATCAGTCAAATAGAAAGTCCAATACTGGATAGTAAACTTCTGTGGAATAAGCATGTCGATACTGCTACTGGCAGAGCTAAAGGGCTCTAATGGTGTGCAGACGTCTATGCGGCAAAATTGGGGTTGTAACCCAAAAATACTGCGATGCACGTGCGTCATGATTGTGAGACCTATAATCACATATGGGGCAGTAGCCTGGTTTGCCAACCAAGTCAGGTAAGTACGAGGAAAAGGCTCGATAAAGTACAGAGGCTTGCCTGTGTGTGCATCACTGGAGCTATGAGAACGTGTCCAACTTGGGCACTTGAGGTCTCACACCTCTACATCTAGTGATTGATAGGGTAGCCCACGAGGCTATCCTCAGAATATCTAAGGAAGGTACAGGTAATGAGATAATAAAGAATCGGAGAGTCTGGTCCTCTCTGAACTACATCTCATCTGCGAACCTCCCTAGAGATGTAATGATGAAGAAAGTAAGCACTGAGAAAAATTTCAGGACATTGCTAAGTAAAAGAGAGGAATAGGAACGGAATAAACCGACTATAACCTCAAAGAAATTACCGTAAAATGGTATACAGATGGTTCCAAACCTCTACAGGAGCTGGCGCTGGGATATACGGGCCTAGTACTAAGTGTGCACTGTCGCTACTTAAAAATCCAATTAATACTTACTGTCAAATAAATCCATAGCTTCGATACCATAATAAACTCCATATATCCAATCAGCATTTCTGCTATCATGGACCTTTTCCAGGATATATTCGCCTGAGTAGATTTAATTGATCCACGGATGTTTCCTATTTCAGGAAGAGGTTTACCCTTGGTTTAGATGAGCAATAATTACTGCGGGACCGGTGAAATGTTTCTTATATGCATAAATCTGTAAATTATAATAATCCTTGGTTAAAGAACAATAATTGACGCTCAAATATGAATGAAAATGCTCATATTAGAAAGAAGGGGTTACTGATTATATCGAAATTAGTGTTTTAAATTTAAGATATTTTGAGAATAACCTCAGAGGGAATTGAAAATTCAAAACTCTTAAAAATACAGGGTGATCCAGATCGTAACCAAGAAATTTTAACCACTTATTCTACATAAAAATAAGCCCTACTTTGACGTATAAACCTATGTCGAGAAATGTTTCCTCTCCAAGATACGGGGTATTAAAATTAAAGAAAAAATGTTTTTTATTAATAACTTTCACACTGCTTAAAATATTTCTATGAAATTTGAGACATAGGTTTTGAGCGTGAAGGAGTACTTTTTGCATAATATCATATCTTTTCTACCAGTGGCGTACGTACTGCAGCGAGACTGAATATTTTCAAATTAAGGGAAAATCGCCGCTTGTTTTTTCCATAATAAAAATTTCTATTTAAATTTTATTTGGTTTGGAGCAAATTAGGTCTCTTGACTTTTTGTTCTACGAGGCACCGTTTCCGGTTGAAAAAATAAAACACATTCTCATTCATGAAGAAATCGCCAAATTTATAGATATGGTAAGTATAGTCCGTTCACGAAAGGTTGAGCACATAGTAGGCGTTTCTTTAATTATCTGAAGTTGGCAGTATTTGGTGACATAACGTAAAATAAAGTCAACGTTGCCGAATGTACCCGGCCTCGTCCGACGAGCTTGCGAGTTATCAGACAACTCTATGCAATATTGACAACATTGCGTATCAATCTGACAAGAAAATAAAGAACATAACCTAAAATTTCAATATACACAGTGGATTGTGGAATATGCCAAACTTCCATGGCCAACCGACGGCTCAACCTTTCGTGAATGGAGTATACATAATAATAAAACTATTTTTGTGAACGAAACGTGGCGATTTCTTCATGCATGAGAATGTGTTTCATTTTTTTATTCGGAAACGTATAGCAAAAAGTAAAGAGACCGAATTTGCTCCAAATTAAATAAGGATTTAAATAGTAATTTTTATTGTCGGAAAAACCAGTGGTGTATCATTTTTTTATCTGAAAATATTCAGTCTCGCTGCGGTACGGACGCCACTGGTAGAATAGAAAATAAATGATATTATGCAAAAAGTACTCCTTGACGCTCAAAACCTATGTCTCAAATTTCATAAAAATATTTCAAGCAGTGTGAAAATTATCAATCATGATGTGGACACACTAAGTCCAACTTATTGTGAACGTCGTCTAATGTTCATTTCTTTCCGCAACACTTTCCCGAAGCAAATCAATATTTTCTTTGAATGACCGCCACGGCTGTATTTGAAAATTAAACCAATTAAATGATGTGAATAAATAAATTGAAAAAAAATAAATAAATGGAGTTGAAATAAACTGAAAAAAAGATAAATGATCTTTTTGTTCAGTTTATGTGTTTTTCTATTTTATCTCGTCGTTTTCTTTTTCAATGAACTTCTAACACTTACTTTGAATTGATGAGTCACACCAGGAGAAAGATTGTTTATGGTGATTTGGTATCCTTAGTTGTTCGAGGTTCCAGTTTAGGATAGGCATGGTTTGTGACGATGACATCTATATGGAAACCTTCTGGTTGTACTCCGGTATAATTCCATGCCAAACTTATGCTACTATTCGTAACTTCCACAACAGTTATGTTTTCTAAGCTGTTCAGATTAGTATTCTTGTCGAAGGTGAATGTGACAATTTCAGATTGCTTACTTTTATGTAAACCATTATGAGCTGTGACCTGAAGAGTAAGATAACAAATAGTTGTATTATATGTAATAATAAAGAAATATTAGGTTTGTTCCAACAGCTGACTTTTGTACGGTAATTTGACGGTCACGAAACTGTTAGTAATCGATCTTATGCGCATGTCTAAACTTTGACCGTACAAGAACCGTCCAACAGTACTTGCTTCAGACCAGGGATCGAAATGACGATCACAAAACCATTCCACTCACGGTCCCGAAGCAGAATGGAACAAAAACGAAACCGTTCTCAAACGATACATTTTCAGTTGGAACACATTTTTATCTATTGCGCAGAATCCTGACGATCATTGTACGGTCAATTCTTGAGTTGGAACAAACCTATTGCAGTATTCAATACAGCAACCGTTGTACATATTGACAGAAGAGACTATACAGAATAAATTCAAGCATTTGCACAGAACTGCACAATACGATAAGGTTGCTTTCATATGAAGATGTCCAGAAACTGATCACATATTCCACCTCTTTCATTATACAGCGATCGAAAATTCAAACTCTAACAAGCATAGCGAGACCTGCTTTCGAAATTACAAATCCATGGATTTCAGTGCTTTCTAATCACAAATTGTGAATTATGTCCTTATTATTCAATAAAAAAATGGCACAACCAATTCTAAATTCAGCCACATCGATGAATGATCTTTCCTTTTTTTTAATGAATTCATTATGGAATTTGAGAGCTTTACTTTAAAAAAACCCTTTCCAAATATTGAAGAATAAAAGTTATTTATAAACTAGGTTATTAAAGACAGCGACTAATGGTCAAGATATTTTAATGCGTGAGCGGAGCGAACGCGTTAATAGTTCGAGACCATTAGTGGCTCGATTAATAACCGAGTTAATTACAAGATTTTTTCCGACGATCTCAACATGAATAGTGAATAAATACTTGATTGAAATACATTCTCGATTCGCACAAGACATACATTTGACGTAAAGGAATTTCTATGTTTCTATGTTCTAGTGGAGTTTTTGACATTTCTCGTAGTGCTTCTGAATACTTTGTGTACGGTTGGCATGAGGATTGCACATAAAATGGCTAAAAAATTGAGCATTAAAATGTGTCATTAATGCTCAATTTCGTACACATTCAAAAGCACCTTTTATTTCGAGGTCGGCGGAAAATATTATAAATATCAAGGTGAATTATTGTTTGATAGGCAAAAGTGTAAGAATAGCTTTTAGCTAAACTTTCACCTAATAAAGACGATTTATCATTATTATTATTATATGGTTTACTGCAGCAGCATTCTTCGTTTCATTTTATTCTTTAAATGAGCCACGTCAGATATATGAATATCTTCTATCTGCAGTTGACAAAGGTGAATGCCCAAAACTGATATTTTTCTACATATCGTCCTCAATGATTACGATCTGAACTCAATAAATAATTCGATGGGTCCATTTTCATGATTCTTCAATCCGAAGAACAAATAAATCAACTCAAACACTTGGGAAACACCAAAATCTCTCGTGGTTTTGCTATGATTTACATAGAAAGTGAGGTTGTTGTACCGCCTGGTCAAACGTGCACGAGGCCAAACAAATTTTCGACTATATTCGTCATTTATCAGCGTTGCCAAGTCTATGTTTCAACAAGACCTCCACTCACAAAGGATACTTGGAGTACGCCTATGAACTGGGCGTTAAGGATGAGTGCTGAGTAGCCCTTATCGGAGTAACACTTGGACCCTCACCTTGAGGGGTGACTATGAATACGGTCCTTAAGTATTCCTTAGGATATATCCATATACCTATAAAACTCTATACTGCTAACGTGAAATAAAAGTTGAAGCAATCTAGTTGCCATTTCCGATGGCCTCTTCAAAAAAAAATTGAGGTTATGATTTTCAGTTATTTTTATTCGACAAGTCATAATTTAAACCATTCGAGGTTATGTTTTGGCGCCTGCGCAGTGAATTCTAAGGGCCATTGTACCACGTGATCGTTGCTTCAATGTGTAATAGAGAAGTTGACCCATGTAAGCAGTATAGAAGTTTATAAGTATATGGTTCCACCACAATGGTCTAATTAACAATTAACACCGTACGTACAGACCATGCGCTATGTGATATATGTGCAATATCTCTGCAATTATACCTTTTATGAAGCTTAAAAATATACTTACAAAGAAGGAATACGTTATATTATGCACGAACTCTTCGGACAGAATATAAGTTGTTTCATTTCCATTTAGGAGTTGCAAGTTTCTGGTAAAGTTAGGATCGGGAGAGCGCATGCCTATTTCGTAAGATTGTATGATGCCATTTGGCGATATTGGCCTATTCCAAGAAATCGCCACATGCGAACTGTCCAACTGTTTTGACGGTAACATTGTATGGTTCCGATGGAGTACCTGAAAAAATTAAAAAATCAATGTAATTTTTAATCTGTTTATATCCATATACAAGGGTTATCAGAAGAATACATATAATTGAAACCCTAACCTGAAGACAGAAGCTTTTGCACGCTTGTTTATATTAAGAAAACGATCATTCAAATTTGAACATCCCGAGAGCCTTTGCTTCCATTCTAATCACGTATGAATTAATAGTATATTGTGCAACGAGCGTATAATGAGCTATTATTCACGACTACTGAATATTTTTCTTGAATATTTTAACATTTGGCGACCGTGACCAGACCCTTCTATTACAAGTGTGAAAAAAGTCAAGTTGACACATGAGAAATTTTTGGAGAACTTGTCATTGCATATTTAGTAATAAAAATTGCTTAAAGTGATATAATAAAAGAATCCACTCAGAGAAATCTGGGAAGGATTAGATCACTCATTTTGAGTCTGAACCGTCGTTGCCGAGCTGTAATTAACGCAAGGGGTGGAAATACCAAGTATTAAATCACTTATCAGCATTCCAGTATTTTGAAAATTGTTTATTTCTCTTCTTTCACATAAGATTCAGTGAAATCCTGAATTTTTCTTCCTTTTAATGTGTCTTGTTTCGTTCAAAACCTTCCCGGGGGAACATAAAAATAAGTTATACAGTCAATGTAGAGTTAACTATCATTAAAATTGAGACTTTCAGAATGTGCGTTAATTTTTTTGCGCAGTGTAGTTTCTACTAACATTTCATTGAAAATTAGTTAATTGACATAAAAAACTCTTAAGCTAACAAAATTTCGAGAAAATAGTAGAAAGGGTTAAACTTCCTCGGTCAGCACACTGGTGTTACAATTGTGAATGGAGTATACGAAGTAATATGGCAAAGAAGTATTTTTGCAAAATTTCAAACTTACCTTCTCTAGTACTAGATGTCAGATATTTAGCTGGCGGGAATATAACGCTGGTGTTCTTATTTCGTACATAAACAGTCATGTTGTATAACGTAAAAGGCTGCAAGTCGTTGAATACGAACTGCGACTCATCACTCCACGACATATTTTTCCATTTCTTTTCACCAGCTACACTTATACTAGGCAAGAAATCCAATTTTATTGTCAATGGCATCGGCAGCCACCAGTAGAATAACACACTGCTTTCATTTTTGCCATCAGCGCCCATCTGAAGAACCTGAAAAAACATGTTAAGTTAACGATTTAGGAACCGTCAGGCAGGCAGCACTGATCATAAAATTATTTTATGAACCACATTTTTGCACGTTTGTTCCTAGAACCTGAGTGTTAATCATTTCACCTCGAGTTCTCAAATTCAACAATCTAGATCGATTGGAACTACTTTTCTGCACTGCGATTAATAAGTATTGTGAGTAACCAAACGATGTCGGCTGGCGTCAGGTCTCGCCAGCCAGTAGAGTGGAGTAAAGGTTGACGCTCACTTGGACGAGATGAAGCGAAGAGTTGTTTTCCGCAGGGCACGATTTGCACTGAATCAAATGGGTAGACGCTCACTTGGGAGGCGCGAAGCGAAGATCTGAATCGATCGATTCAGTGCAAATCGTGCCTGCGGAAAACAACTCTTCGCTTCGTCAACCTTCAAGGTTGACGCTCACTTGGACGAAGAGGCGCGAAGAGAGACGAAGCGTAAGTTCTCCTAGGACCGCGCACTTGGACGAAGCGATGCGCCGATCAGGCATTGAAAGAAATTTTTCCTGTAGGCCACAATAAATTTTTATTACCTTATTGCATGCCGCCCACACGCATGAACAAGGGTAGAGCTATTGTTATTCGATCATCAGAATCTCGGTAGTCCGCAGTAGTATTTCAATATTTAAATAAAATCCTCGTCGCCCTACCTACATACAGAAATATAAAAAAAACTAGCTGACCCGTGCCACTCCGTCGGGCATAATGTTAATAATCCTTTTTAGTACAGAGTGTTATGTTTGATTTCTAACTGCCAAAAAGGAGGTTTATACGCAGGTAAAGTTTGTATTTCCATTGCTAATAGAAAATTGGAAAGTAACTCTGCCCGAAAAAAAAAACATTTGAGAGATTTGCGATAAACGAATTCCAGGAGGACCAAGTCGCGGGTAAAGTTAGTTTGGTAATGGTAATTTCAATTGTTCAAAACTTCTCTGTAAACTATATTGGATATAATGTTATCATTTGGTAGCAAAATATATTGTCTATCAGGAGTTCTAACCGGAGATAAGCCAACATGTATTTGCCAATGGGAAAAACACGGCTTTCTCAGGTCAATGCCCACCAGAGATAATATTGTTTAACCTTGGGACTTGTTAATAGTGAGGGCAAAAGAGATCTCCACTGGAAACTGTTGCCTTTTAAACGGTATTTGTAAATCAGTGGGAATCATGGGTATCCGCGGAATATAGGCCAGTTGTCCCACTGCTGGCCCTGTGATAATGGTCGCCACGATTATATTGTCCCGTAACTCTTTTGTGAGCAGCATTTTCTCATTACACATGTTGCGGCGCTCAAGTTTCTTAATAGCATGATAGGAATGCCAACTTTCGTGAGGAAGTTCAAAGAATTTAAAAATTCTTGGGGATAGTTTACTGTATCCTCAATACTACACACCTTATCAATAGACTTACAGTCCTGACTTGACCGGGAATTTTCTCTAAAATGAGTTTATTTATTTCATTCACTGTAACGTTTCTGGGTGACAATATCGCCCTAGAACAAAGCCAATGATAATCTCTCTCCAATAAATTTTCAAGACCGGGATATATTGCATCAGTAAGATGTTCCAACCTGTGCAATATGTATCCTAATGTCCCGTCAAGTTTAACATCATTGCTGTTGGTGTAAGAAGAGACAATTTTTCCTTCGCTAAAGCCGATACCAGACAATGCGTGTATTTGACGAATGTTCGGCATTGGCGGTGCTTCGCATAGCGTGTGGGCCATAGTGTTCGGGCCGAAGTTGAGCTCCCACACACTACGCGAAGCACCGCCAATGTCGAACATTCGTCAAATGCACGCACTGTCTGGGAACGGCTTAAGATTGAGTAGTTTACGCGGAAAGTCGTCATTGTCGCTCAAATGGGCTCTCATGTTTGTTCGTAAATTGAGAGATGCAACCGAACTCCGTAAGTGAGATGATTTTAAGCATGCTCTGATGTTATCGCCGCGTGTTCCTTTTGTTACTACAGGCAGTGTTTGCCGAAAATCGCCCGCAAAACCAAAGTAACGCCACCCATTACAGCATCATTCGTCCCATATAATTAAAGATATTTCTCGTAAAAGTTTCCCGAGTGGTCCATTTTACGTATGGAACAAACTGACTGTTGCTCTAGTTAGACTGTCAGAGGTTAGCTTAAAGGTGGAGTGTGCTGTTTTCCCATCATTTAACAGAGTAGAGGCAATACCCGAAGAGGCAACGGCTAGTCCATTTCTCCCGGATTGTCTTACTTTTGCCAATACCAAATTTGCAAGAAACGTTTTGCTAGTGCCTTCCGGGGCACCAAGAGAGAAAGTTAAACCTCTGTTATTAAGCACACTGTAAATTTTTTGCATCAAAAGCTGGTCTCTGGTCTTTGACTAATTTCGGTACATTTTCATTAATAAAAACTGACAACTCATTGGTATCGTACGAACGTATCAGTAGCATGTCCGTTCCATTGTTATGTGGCCGAATGTCGAAATTGTGCTAATTCTGTTTCGAAAAATTCAATTCCGAGGACGTCTGCTGCATAAGGAGCCGACCACGCGACCACAGGTCAAAGATAACGCGACTGAGCTGCGCTCCCGAAGCGAGCACGAACGCGAATCGAATTAAACCGAAGCCATCGCGCGCCTTCCACTGCTTTGGCTTTCATACGTTTTTTATCCGATTCACTTTGCAAAACCTTCTTATTTTTTGGTGCTTTATATAGCTTATGGCACTCACGAAGAATGAGGCTTTCTATTGGTGAAAGAATTTTTAAAATCGGTTCAGTAGAGATTAGCCCTTACAATTGGACAAATATACAAACACACAAACTTTACCTCTTTATAATATTAGTATAGATTATAATAAATCATTGATACGAAATGCTAATTTTCTCTTTAACCGATTGAAAAACAAAGCAGGTAGTAATCGAAATCCTTCATTCTGGTGATTTCAGGAAAAATACCTTTATCCAAAAATGTCTTTTTCACTGTCAGAAAATAATTCACTAAATGAATATGAAATACTTCATTAAGGAATTATTTTTTACACCTTTTTCTACGACAACATCCAAAAATGTCTTCTTCTTTTTACTGTTAGAAAATAATTCACTAAGTGAATATGAAATACTTCATGAAGGAATTATTTTTTATTCAATCAATTATAAATTAATTTATTATTCATAAATAGAAATTACATTTATTGGAATAATAATTGATGGTATAGTTTGAACAACGACTTCCAACATCAAATCCTGAACATGTTAAATGTTTGCTTATCATATATCCCTCGAAGGAATTATTCCACAATTTTCCATTTTATCAAATATTTCAATTTCTTTGGAAGAGGGGTTTTTCAATATTTTGTTGTATTCACATAAATAATACCTATATTTCAGACGATTTGAATTCACATTCACAGTTGTACAAATACAAAATGTTGTTTGAATTGTATATAAAATTCGTTTTTCTAGAACTCAATCGAGAGAATTCTAATCAACACTCTCATCATACAAAAATAACTGTGTATTTCCCCATTGACAAAATTCGAGTATAAAATTGTCATAAATATCACAAATTTTTTCCTCGAGTTGGGAATACAGCGCACCTTACCTGGGTCACAAACCTTCAGATATAGGAGTTTTTCTTACCGATTTGTGCAGTGACTCGTGAAAAGTCCAGTTAGCAGCTTTAACTCATTTTTGACAACGATAGAGTTTGTCGGTCCTTCCATTTTGAAGGCGCATTCAGTTTCTTTGGTAGTTTTTGCTTTTTGGTATGTTAGTCCAGTGAGGGTGTTTCTCTCTTTTTTTCCAATCATCGAACTCCACTAAAATTAGTATAGGTGATACCCAACACGAGGGCACTGGTTTCGATATTTTCTCATTATAATGCACAGATAAATACAAAATGTTGACCTTCTGGGATAACATTTTCGGGAAATTGAATTTCGAATTATTATAACTCGAAAACTATTCGACATAACTCAAAGTTTTAAAGTCTATAGCATATTCTGTTCGAAAGATTCAACAGACGATTGGCTGGACAGAATTACCTCTGAACTCGAACCTTTATTAATGAATTCATCTGAGTCGTTTAACACTACTCTCGGATCAAATTTAGAACTCCTAAGATCAAACGCGCAAAATTGATTATAATTTCAAAGAACAATTACTCACCTGATAAACTCTGGTAGAATTAGTGCAATTCAGTTCATCGAAACCGTTATTACAATCAATTTTACCATCGCACATCAAGGACAAGGGAAGGCAAAACGTTCCATCGCAAGGAAACAGACCACGAGCACAACTTGGTGCTTCGGGAATCTTGGGCAGATGTAGATCGCAATTCAGTTCATCTGTACCATCTGGGCAATCCTTCTTGTGATCGCACACCATTTCTTTCTACAAATAAAATAGTTATTTAAAATACAGGATTATACCTAATTGTCTCTAATCAACTGGATTTGTAAAACGAATTTATCCACGACTATTGTATAATTCACCCATTATACGTCTGTTTGCTCGGCCATAATAACACCCATAATCACAGTGAATAATGAGTAATTATTCACTGCTGTCAGATGCTTCATAGATTTAGCTTCAATTTATATTCTTCAAGATTAAGGAGAGAAAGATAGGAAACGGAGCGACTACGATGATGTTAGCGGCATCTATGTGTCAGGATTAAGTACTAAACTTCAGGAGAATGAATAAAATTAAAGATTGTAGAGGCCATTTGAAAACATTGCCATGATTGCACGTAGCGAACCTCTTCGTGGCTTCATTTTAGTTGCGTTTCGTATCGTGTTTGTGTTTATCCATATTGTGTGTGCATCCTTTGAAATTCAAAATGGTTTACGAAGCATATTGTATGCTGAACTGCAAAATAATAAAAAGGCCAATCCTGAACCTGAGAAAATGGAAATGTAGGTATTGAAACTCGTATCATGTATCTCTGCTTCTCATTGCTTTTTAATTTCAGTGCTCTAAAATGGATATTTCTGGGCGAAGGGATATTGATCTCTGCAGCTGTTACAGAATGTGCGGAATGCATTTTTCTACAGATCAAATAATAACAAATGGAGAAGCACTATCCTGGTGAAATTTCCATTGTTTTCAATTCCATCTTCAAATTGTGGTTTATTTTTAATTGTTTTTTGAGAATTCGGTAACTGATAAGAAAATTATTGATCTGTATTGAATTTCATTATATTTTTTGTGAGTAATGATTTCTTATAAAACTGAAGCAATACAATATCGCATTTCATTAATAGCAATTCATTTTAAACAATGTTTTTTCTGCGCTCGACGTCTAAGTTTAGTGTTAATCGAATTTAGCGCATATAATAGCAGTTTTCTGTATTGAAAAATGTATCATTTTCAGCGCCATCTATGTGTCAGAATTAATCCACTAACCGTAAGTTAGGACTATATAGTCTTTGATATTCTTCAAATCAATATTTATGCAGTATTCTAAATCTAAAGTACTCCAATTAACAAATATGGGTATACCTTGTTAATAGAGGGACAAATATACTTTTATCCACTCCTATAGAGTAATATGTCAATTATTAAACTAATTTCTATGTGCAATAGTAGCTATAACACAACCGTAGCATGTCTATGAACCGAAAGCGAGTGTTATAATAACACCCGCTAATAAAAATACCTAGGTAAAATGAAATTGCTTACAAAAAAAAATGAATAAAAAGCAGGATCGATCCGGAAATCTATTCAGCCATCAAGATAACGTTCTAGCGATTCATTCCAGATTTATTTTTGGAAAACGTAAATTTTTGAAGTTGCGAAAGTACTTGATTTGATTAGTTAGAGACTCTGATTTGATTCCCGACCACAGAGTACAGAGGTTTGACGGTTTGGACGAAATGTTGTCAATGCTTTTGACAACTGTTCAAAATTTTTTAAATGCAGATTAATTCGAATTTTACTGAAGAAGTCGTGGATAAAGTATAGTATTCAATTCGCGGTAATGCTCAAAACACACTTGATGAATTACACCACTCGCCTGACGGCCCGTGGTGCAAAATTCATCTGCGTGTGTTTTGACCTGCATTACCGCTCATTGAATAATATTCTATTATTATATCAATTAAAGTCATTTTGTAATAGAAGGGTCTTGTCACGGTCGCCAAATGTTAAAATTTTGAAGAAATATATGCAGTTGTCGTGGATAAAGTATAATATGCTATACGCTTATGGCTGTTTTCCACTCGATGATTTGGACCAATCTCCTACGACTCGTAGCCTACACTCCCCCATCTCGAGAATGATAGCTATCATTATACACTAGTTGCATAATTTACTATTATTACAAGATTTTTCTGTCAACGGCATTATGAATTGAGTATAAATTTCAATTGCTACTATTTTAATATGTAATTGCCATGGGCAACCCAACATATAGTATTCAGAAGCATACGAGTAATGTTACAACTGTACTGGAACTTAGAAATTTATATTATTTATATATTTTTAGAGTAGTTTTTTCCAGAAGATGATATTGATGAACGATTTTTTGTTAATATTTTCTATCACCTATCGAAATAGAAGACTCAACTCAAGAATGTTTTGCATACGATTCAGCAATCATTAAAAAAGTTACTTACAGCAATGCAGCTGCCATCTTTCCTGCATCTGAAATGCTTGTGATCGCACGTAACGGAACAATTAGCCTCATCTTCTCCGTTACCACAGTCTTCATATCCGTCGCACAGCCAGCTGCTCAAGATACAAGCGCCGGAGGAACACTGGAATTGGTTCGGTCCGCAAGATTTTGGTGGTGGGCTTCCTGAGACATGAGTTGGGGTTGGGGACGTTGAAGCTTCGTTGTTTTGACAGCCTTGCTCGTCGCTGCCGTCACCACAATCGTCGGAGTGATCGCATTTCCACCAATAGGGAATGCACTTGTCGTTTCTGCACTTGAACATCCATTCTGTGCATGTGCCGTTCTGTAAAGAAAGTGGGTTTCGATTAAAAATGGAAATTAATCTGGTATGATTTATAGCCCACTGTAAATACCTCAGAGTAAAAGAAAACCTAAAGAGGACCTCATGCATTTATTATGCGACCAAGTAGAATCTGTTTATGCACGCGAACAATTAGTCTACCGCTCCCCCACTCTGATACTAACGGCTTGCGTCTGTTACAGACAATTCTGTCAGTTTGGCAACATCGTCTGTTAGTATTTACATTAACGATTGTGTTTCCATTTCATTATATCATTCTGTATATAACACTGCATTGAAGCTTAACCTCTACTTGTTATTGATCAAGATAAATTAAAAAATGACCTCAGACCCTAGAAAACATTTTGATCTACAGGGTGTTTCCTAAACATGCGGCAAAAATTCAGGGGATTGTTCCTTGGACTATTCTAAGAATATTTTGTCCTTTGGTGATTTTTGAAAAACCTCTTTGTTTCGAAGATACAGGGGAAACAAAATTTTAGATAATAACATTTTATTATGAAAAATTACATGAAAATTTAAACTTAACCTACAAAAACTGTTGAAAATGACCACCTCTAGCCAAAAAAACGAATTCATCAAATGAAAACCGTGTTTAATCTGTATTCCTTTATTACCATCTGAACTTACCAATTATCAAAAAACTGGCCATTTTCAGTAATTGGAATGTTGTTAAACAAATTTAAAAATAAATTGTACCTACTTAGTAAACACAGTGCGGTACGCATTTTTATTTAAACTATTATTTAATTTTAAAAATATGAAAAATGTTGTTCGCTCTGTATCTTCGAAACAAAGAGGTTTTTCAAAAATCATCAAAGGACAAAACATGCTTAAAATAGTCCAAGGAACAACTCCCTGAATTTTTGCCGCATGTTTAGGAAACACCCTGTATAACAAGAGGTTAAGCAAGGATCAATGCAGTTTTATATACAGAATAACCTGGGCTGATTATCCTTCCTTTAACCAGGAATATATAGTTCGTTCACGAAAGGTTGAGAACATAGTAGGCGTTTCTTTATTTATCTGAAGTTGGCAGTATTTACTGTCATAAAGTAAAATAAAGTCAACGTTGCCGAATGTACCCGGTCTCGTCCGACGAGCTTGCGAGTTATCAGAAAACTCTATGCAATATTGACAACATTGCGTATCAAGCTGACAAGAAAATAAAGAACATAACCTAAAATTTTAATATACACAGTGGAACATGCCAGATTTTCATGGCCAACCGACGGCTCAACCTTTCGTGAACGGACTATAATTACAAAGCGGTCGAAATTTGATAATGAAGTGACAATTGAAACTATCTGTGACAATGTTCTATAGCTTTAATGTCGTTAGAATAAACTGTGATTCACTTATCCCCATTAGAGCACTAGAAAGATAGTGTAAAATATTATCTGGACTCGAATATTTCGTTCGACTTTAATGTAAACAAATATTCAGTCTAGATCTATATTTAGAAATCTCCCTGAATTCCACAGGGAAATATGTGTTAAACTCTGCCTGGCAACAGCCCCAAGTTCAAGTGGTACTTGAAAGGGTCTGTTCAACCTAATGTAACAGGTCAGGCAGTGCATTGGTAGAATTCGAACCGTGAACACATTCTCAAACAGAGAATAATATTTCAAATCAGTGCATTCAAAAGTTAAGGTATCACTAACTCAAAGCTGTGAGTTCTAGTGATCATTCAGTAGGTGTTAATTAAATAGCTTTTAGGTGGAAAGTGTTTAATTTCAATACCTCAAAAACATTATATTTTGTATACAGCAGAATATAAGTGTACTTTCGTGGTCCTACAACTTAGGACAATTGCTTATCTTCTATTTCAAGGGTCCCTAAAGACGGATCGAAATAGTCAAGATAACTTTCATAATCCTCGAGCTAGGATAATTTTCATGGTCCTTCGAGCCACCAATTCGATATTTTTCATGGTCCTTCGAGCCGGATATTCGATATTTTTCAGATAGGTATGCCGAACAGGCTGACTGGGTCCAACCATAGACTCGAAAATTACAGATGGTAATGTCAATTTCTCAGTTATTGTGCTCTATTGTTAGTTGCGTGCTTTTTTTGAAGAATAGTTAATAGAAAGTATTGATTTTTATTCAAAACAATAAAGTTGGAGACTAGACAGGTAAGCATAAGCATTTATTTGATTACAGATTTCATTTCATTCGAATTGTTCTGTAATTTTCGAGTCTGTGGGTGGACCCAGCATGGCTGTCTGGTATACTCCCCTTTTCAGAGTCTTAATTTTACTTGACAGTTCACAGGAATGCTCAGTCCATTCTCTATGTCTATGATATCAATGAATAATAAATCATATAATCTTACCTGAGCATGAAACAGGTCTGGAATAGTGGGCTTTTGTGGAAGAATGGCTACAGAGCAGTTGAATTCGTCCTTTCCTCCTACACAATCTTTTTCTCCATCGCAGACCCAGGCTTTATAAATACACGCGTTTGAAGGAGGGCCGCAGAAGAAGCGATCTTCAGAACATTGAGTTTGGTTGTTGCAATTCATTTCGTCAGATTCATCTTTACAGTCATTTTCACCGTCGCATTTCCAGTGTTCGGAATGCAAGTTGTACCACCTCCAGTGCATTTAAACTCATCATCTGCATTGAAAGTAACGATTGAATTATATGTGAACGTCAAACTTATAGAAACTTCCACCCAGTGGAAAAAAGTGAGAATTAATTATGTGTTCAAATAAAATTGATTGATGCATCCTCAGATTGATATAAGAACATATAGTACGTTCACGAAAGTTTGAGCATCGGTTGGCCATGACAATTTGCATAATTCACTGTGTATATTGAAATTTTTGATGTCATTTGTTTGTCTTATTTGTGCAAGTTGTCTTATATTTTTGACTAATTAAATGTAATTTTGACGAAAATAAAACTATTGGATTGTTGTATTTTCCTTAATAGAGCAAGAGCCCGTGAGCCCCAGACCTTCGTTATTTTATAAAAGCTGAAAACTTGTCTACGCATGCTCCCAACACAGGTAAGAACGATGGACCATTATGAAGTTTGTGTTACCCTGGCCTTGGCAGGTAAACGGTATTAAAGGGGGGTAAAATACTGATCTGAATTCGTCAAATAATAAAGTTTGATTTTTTGGTATTACCTTCAGAAAATCATAAAAAATCACGTCATTAATTGTCAGACACTTTATTGTGGCAACCCCTTGCCAGACACCCTTAATGTTTATTAAATTATATATTCTTCTACTTACGTATAGTATAAAAGCTGATTTTTATATATAATACTTGGGTAATAATTAGATGTTTCCTCATTAGCCAGACATTTTTGAAAGTTCCAACCCTTTGCCAGACAAGCATGTAGTTTAGCTGCAGGTGCGAGCGCAAGACAGCATATATGAGTGGGTTGGAGTGAGACGGCAATGACGGCATGATTATAATGACTTATGCAAATAAATTTTTTGGTACAGATTAATATAATTAATAATTTAAGTGAATCTCAAAAACATCTGAAGAAAAGAAAATCGATGCTACAACTAAACTAAATTGTTAGTAGAATAAATTAAAATTTTTAACAATTTTATTTAGTTGTAGCATCGAATGTCTTTTCTTCAGATGTTTATGAGATTCACTTAAATGATTAGTTATATAAATCTGTACCAAAAAATGTATTTGCATAAGTCATTATAATTATGCCGTCTCACTCGCACCCACTCATATATACTGTCTCGCGCTCGCACCTGCAGCTAAACTATATGCTTGTCTGGCTAAGGGTTGGAACTATTAAAATGTCTGGCTAGTGAGGAAACATTATCTAATTTTACCCAAGTATGATATATAAAAATCAGCTTTTATATTCTAACGTAAGTAGAATTACATATAATTTTCTGAACATTAAGGGTGTCTAGCAAGGGGTTGCCACGATATTAAGTGTCTGGCAATTAATGACGTGATTTTTAATGATATTCTGAAGGTAATATCAAAAATCACACTTTATATTTGTCGAAATTATATCAGTATTTTACACCCCTTTAATACCGTTTACCTGCCAAAGCCAGGGTAACCCAAACTTCATAATGGTCCATCGTTCTTACCTGTGTTGGGAGCATGCGTAGACAAGTTTTCAGCTTTTATAAAATAACGAAGGTCTGGGGTTCACGGGCTCTTATACTATAAAAAAGACGGCCGCGGCCGAAACATGTTGGAATGAAAATATATTTCGTGGAAAAGTAAATAAGTGTTTACTGGTCAAGAACCAAGATTGTTGATTCGTAATATGTTATGAGATCGAATTTTCCTCCCAAGAGCTTCCAAATATGCCAGTTGGGTTCAAATCTGAGCTTAGAGCAGGCCAATTAATTATTGGATGTCAACCTCTGCTAATAACTATTAGTTGGATGACACTAGTTTGAATAGAAATTCCTATTGATTGGAGTTTATAAAGAAGTTACATTTATTTCGTTTCAGTATCACTAAAAAAGCACGACGGTTTACAGTGAATTGTCAAATTTCAAAACAATAACGAATATATATATATGCTTTGTATATCTGATCATCGAATTCATTCAATTCATATGGCGCTTGGGGACTATCTATGTTCTTCATTAATCGATCTTAGCGTGCACCTAATCTAACTTATTTGAATATAATTTCATTAAAAAGTGTTACACTTACTTCGACAAGTGACAGGTTCGACAGCACTACAATTCAATTCATCTGAATTGTCCTTGCAATCATTTTGGCCATCACATTTCCATCTCATCGATATGCAGCGACCATTGCTACAAGTGAACTGATCTTTGGTACAGTTTGGTTTTGGGCAATCAAGTTCATCGGATCCATCTGTACAATCATTCGAATAATCACATCTGAAATATGAATATGTATCAATACTCCATTCAAATATTGAAAAGAACCTGGTTGCGTAAAGGCAAAAGCCTGTATAGAAGAGGTCCACGTGACGCACTGGATCACTCGGTGCTTTGTTAATAAATACTAGTGTTTGGATCACTCGAGTACTCGATTATTCAAATAATCGACACTGCTCGATTATCAAAAAAACCGCTCGTCACTCGATAATCGAAATGAGTCATGTGTTCTTCAATTCGATTTCTCGAGCGACGGGTGATATCTTAATAATCGGGCTGTGTCGGTTATTTGAATGGTTGAGTACAAGCCCTATATTCGGTGTTTTCGCCCGGCATTAACCATAGATAATCTTTGAGTGAATTCTCATCCGATAGTACTTATTATTATTTTCACCAAACTTGCATCGTTTTTCGCAATTTTTGTATCTGAAAGAACATTTCCAGAAGTAGACAAGGAAAGTTTCAATTGTTTGGCTGGTCTTTTGAACGGTATAGCATTTCCGGGAATTCCAGGATAAGCTAAATTTTGTGCATTTTCATTGCTACCTGAAGAAACAGTTTCACATGGTATTGTTTGTTGTTCTGTAAGTTTAATGTCGGATGAAGCCGGTTTAAATGCTGCTTTAAATTTGAAGTACTGCCATAATAAGCCAAAACTTTTCTACAAATAATATTGCAAGCTTCAATTTCGAGGGCAGTAGGTATAAACAAAGTCGCAAGTCACAACGCAACGAACGTAGAGGCCGTACAGCGCTGAATGAGCGACAAGCGCTTAGCATGATCGCTTGGAACTCGGGCGATTACGAATATAACCGAGGGTGGGGATCAGGCGAAAAATCGCTCGATTATCACTCGGTTATTTGAATCGCTCGATCATCGAGTACTCGGTTATTGAAAGTACTCGATTATTCCCAACACTAATAAATACGCTGCGTTACGTCTGACAAATCACAGTACGATACAAAGCAACCATCGAAAGTCCTCGTCTTGCTTGCTACTTACATATATAACATAAATATAGTCCGTTCACGAAAGTTTGAGAGCCTAGTAGGCGTTTGTTTATTTTTCCGAAGTTGGCAGTATTTGCTGTCATAACGTAAATTTCCATGGACTACTTTGTGCTGAATAGTACGTGAACCAAGTATACGTATAGTCCGTTCACGAAAGTTTGAGCCGTCGGCTGGCCATGACAATTCGACATATTCCACTGTGTATATTAAAATTTTAGGTTATGTTGTTTATTTTCTTATCAGATTGATACGCAATATTGCATAGAGTTCTCTGATAACTATGCAGCTCGTCGGACGAGGCAGGGTACATTTGGCAACGTTGACTTTATTTTACGTTATGACCATAGACATATAAAAGGATGGACGTCACTTGACTTTCACACTAAGTTTTGTGCCCCCAACATAAGAGAGAGAGATACTGTGAAGGATGGAGTAATATTAGTGTAGAGCATAGACTAAACTAAACTAATATCACTCCATCCTTCACAGTATCTCTCTCTTAATGTTAGAAAAATCACAGAACATAAAAATATCTATTGCGTAGACATCTACGATCCAATGTTTTTATTATATGTTCTGTGCTTCGCACTAATATTATTCTATCCTTGTCTGAAGTCAATATTCTCTCTCACACGTCCTGTCCATTCTTTTATAAGTCTATGGTTATGACATGAAATTCTGCCAACTTAAGATAAATAAACAAACGCCTATTATGCGCTCAAACTTTCGTGAACGTATTATATAGTCCGTTTACGAAAGTTGAGTCGTCGGTTGGCCATGGAAATTTGGCATATTCCACTGTGTATATAAAATTTTAGGTTATGTTAGTTATTTTCTTGTCAGATTGATACGCAATGTTGTAAATATTGCATATAGTTGTCTGATAACTCCATAGACCTAATAAAAATGGACACCGCATGAGAAAGAGAGGTCACTTGGTCGAATGTGATGGAGCTATTGTGGGCAATGTCATACTTGTTCTATGGGCAATGTCAGTTGAATTATATTCAACGCATCAACTCCTTGTGGGCAAAGCAAAGTCTGTGGTCACATAAATATTTGTTTACATCTTCCATATGATTTTGACAAGTTGCCCACAAACTTGCTTCATCTCTTTTCTTTTCGATATGATCGCATATGTCTTTCTCTCACTAATGTAGCCAAGTTTTCGATCTTCTGTTTAGGTCACGTGATTCTGCATCCATAGTAATTATAGATCTATGGATAACCCACAAGCTCGTCAGGCGAGGCCGGGTACATTCGGCAACGTTGACTTTATTTTACGTTATGACTGCAAATACTGCGAACTTCAGATAAATAAACAAACGCCTACTATGCGCTTAACTTTTCTTGAACGGACTATAGGTATTAATTCGACAACAACTGTCAAGTTTTGCACCTGGTGAACTCGAAATAACTTCGTACATCTGTTGCTATACCCATCTAGAAATTGTAATTCAAAATTGCATGTTTTTGATCGGTGGAATTAAAGACGAGGGAAATAATCAACTTAACGAAACTATTTCTATCGATTCGTGAAATATAATGTTCTACATATACTCACCTCCAAAAGCGCGGTATGCATTTACCATCGCCGCAAACGAAATTGAACGGTGGGCAGCTTTGCGACTTGCAATTCGTCTCGTCGCTTCGATCTGCGCAATCCGGCTCTCCGTCGCATCTCCAACCACTGGGAATGCACGAGTTATCTTCGCAGTGTGAAATGTTCTGGGGCGCAGGTACCCTTCTGTTTGGGGCACGTACCGTTGACCGAAGGTTTAACGTTGCCCGGACAAAGACAATCGTTGTTCAATCGTATCATGCCGTCGGGACAGAGGCAGGAGTGTCCCTCTTTCGATGGGGAACCTACGCAAAGGTAGGGGCAGGAGTTTGGAGTGCACGTGTTGTTGCCCAATTTGTATGCCGTGAGAGAAGACTTTGAGATCCATCAGGCCTACCAGTTTTTCTTGAATTACTTCGATATTTTGAAGGTCACCTACAAGTGATGAACAGAATTGATAGCTTATTGATTGATGAATACAACTTTAGTCGATATACAATTTGAAAAGAGACTTTAATTTCAGAAGATAAGTACCACGGGGTTTCGACCACAAGTTGCTTCACATGGTAGCGTGCGTGGTAAATGAGTTGAAGCTCGAAGGACCAGAATGGTGCTCCGTGAAGCCCTTGAGGGCTCTATTGAAAAGGGATCACCGGGCTGGTAGGGAATTCGCGGGGGTCCCTTTTTTCAAAAAGAGTTCCCACAGTCGTGAACAGGCCCACGAAGCACCACTCTGGGCTACATGGAGTCCTAGGTCTTCAAGTCGCTTGGATTTTCATTTTCCATTCCTACTACGAGGACGTAGCGGCCACTTTCGGTCGAAAACCTATTTTACTAATCTACTGAAGGGTTTTTCTAATAAGAGGTGTTATTTTGAATAGCACGCTATTTCGGTAGATGTCACGTTTGGAGCAGTCGTTTTTTGACATTTGACAAGTAGAGACTACGCCATTAATAAAAATGGAACGATACACGCTTCAAGAACGCATTAAAATTATTGAAATTCGCTATAAAAATGGTGAAAATTTGGCAGAGATCATTCCTAAAACTCGAATTTTTGGGTCGTCGTGAAGCACCTTGTCGGACCGCAATAAAGAAATTGGTGGAAAAATTCGAGCTGTTGGGACGAGTTAGTGATGTGTAGAATAAAACCCGCACGTCGCTCAAGAACAGCCGAGAATATTGCTGCTGTAGCCGAAAGTATTGAAGATAACTCAGGTTTGTCCATTCCTCGTCGTTCTTTGGAATTGGGCATTCCACAAACGTCATTACAACCGTATTTTGCATAAAGATTTGGGTCTTAAGGCTTATAAAGTTCAGTTAACACAAGAACTCAAGCCGGACGATCATCAACAACGTCGTGCCTTTGCTGATTGGGTCGTTGAAATGCATGAAAATGATCCGGAACTCCATCGAAAAATCATCTTGATTGATGAGGCCCATTTTCACCTCGATGGCTTCGTCAGCAAGCAGAATTGTCGCATCTGGGTCTCGGAAAACCCAAGAGTTATTGTTTGAAAAGCCTGTCTATCCTCAACGTGCGACTGTTTGGTGCGGTTTATGGTCCGGCGGAGTCATCGGACCTTACTTTTTCGAAAATGAGGCTGGAGCAACAGTTGCGTGAATGGATTGAGCTATCGAGAGATGATTAATGATTTTTTTTATGGCCGAAATTCGATAGTATTGATCTGGACAACGTTTACTTTCAACTAGACGGCGCTGCTAGCCACACAAGCAACGAAACCATTAATATTTTGCGGGAAAGTTTCCGGACCGAGTTATCTCTCGAGAGGTGATCACAATTGGCCACCGAGATCTTGTGATTAACACCTTGCGACTTCTTCCTGTGGGGCCACGTGAAAGAGAAGGTCTACGCCAATAGCCCAGCGTCGATTCAAGACCTCAAAGAAGGAATTCGTGAGGCTATCGAGGACATAGAGCAGCCACTTTGCAATTTGGTTATGGAAATTTTCATTAAAAGGATATGGTCCTGTAAGCGTGGTCGTGGTGGTCATTACTGGATGTTATTTTCCACTTTTAAATGCAAAGCTTCTTCTTTATAATGAAATAAACATCCGATCATTTATATTGAAAAATGGCATTTTTCTTTGAATATCAAAATAACACCTCTTATTGGAAAACCCTTTACTTTCCTACAACTTGATAAACTTACCAATTGTACTATCCTTATCAGCGGCAAATATCGAAATCCTTTTCCAATCGTCCCAGAACATGGTTTTTGAACACGGCAACAGCGAAAGGATGCGACACGACTTCACTGCCTTTGATGACGTATTTCATATCGTCGCCGTGCAGATCCGCCGAAGCTATATAATCCTGTTTCGCGTCCACCCAGTAGATTCTTTCGGCGATGTAATCGATCGTGATACCGTTCGGCCACTCCACTATCGGTTTTTTGAACAACGATTTCATATGCATTCCATCGAGGTCGGCCCTGTTGACAGATGGGTTTTCGGCCGACCAATCGGTCCAAAAGAGGTAGCCATGTTGTTTGGATGCAAGGCTATACCTGTAAAGAAGATAATTTAAAATAATAATAAGATCATTTCAATAACAGAAAATTACAGTGGAACTTCCCAATAGCGAACGTCTGCATTACGAATTTCTCTGTATAACGAATTTCGTTCAAGACATTGCACCTTGAATCCAAATTACATGTTGAAAACACTATAGTCCGGTCTATTTAGACCAAAAAAATGAGAGTGAAGTTACATAAAGTCCCAACAAGCTGAATTTCTGTGAAGTTGTTCAAACACACAATTATAAACAATGTCTAAAAGTTCCTCATCATTCCCCTGTGAGGAAAAAATTTTATTCGAGGTCAAATGTCAAAAAAATGAGTTTTTCGCAATTTTCAGCAACACGGTAAGTTTTATCATAAAAGTACCTCGGACAAAAATTGTAGATCATAAAATTATCTATAAAAAATGTATCAATACTTTTTTCTTACGAGCCACCGTTTCTGAGATATAACGATTCAAAAAGTTATAAAAGTCGTTATCGTCATAATAATATATGCACACGTTGTTTCCACGCCACCTATGAGGTAGTGTACAGGGTATCCCATTTTGGGCACTTTACGGGATATCTCCGTTATTTTTAACGTTAGCGGGATGCGGTTTTCGCGACAGTGTGCTACTTTTTTGTGAAACTAAAGATGGGCGCAATCAGTTTTTGCATAGCCCTCTTAGTTTTTGCTATACAGGGCAGAAATGAAAAAGTATCAGTTTTTAATCACCCCCCGTATCTCAGTTGTGCTTAAACTTGAAGAAATGGTTGGAACGCATTCCTATAGATTTTTTTCCGTAGAATCCAGTGGCGTAGTCAGTTTTTCAATTAAACTTTCCGTTTTTGAGTTATGGAGCAAATATATGTTTTTTCAAATGGGACACCCTATATATTATTTTTTATTCTTATCAAGCACAATCTGAGCTTTTCAAAAACATATTATTTTATGCATTTATTTTCAAAATCAAGCCCAAACTCAAGATTTTGTATTTCAATTGTCAATAACTAAGTAGTAGGCTCTATGACTGTTAATTAAAAACAAAAAAAATGTCAAAGCTTTGTCGGTTGGTTTGAAAGTTTACAGTTCTCTCAGTTTTATTATTTATTATATTATATTAATGATTCAGTTTTAAGTTTTTCTCATTATGGCTGCTTACAAAAATCACGAGAATATGACATGCTTGTTTGTGATGTAGATATATGTAAACATTATTTTCGATTACTAACGAAATCTTGACATTTATTTTTTATTTTTAATAACAGTCATAGCCTACTACTTAGTTATTGACAATTGAAATACAAAATCTTGAATTCTGAGCTTGGTTTTGAAAATAAATGCATAAAATAATATGTTTTTGAAAAGCTGAGATTGTGCTTAATAAGAATAAAAAAGAATATACAGGGTGTCCAATTTGAAAAAACATATATTTGCTCCATAACTCAAAAACGGAAAGTTTAATTGAAAAACTGACTACGCTACTGGATTCTACGGAAAAAAATCTATAGGAATGCGTTCCAACCATTTCTCCAAGTTTAAGCACAACTGAGATACGGGGGGTGATTAAAAAGTGATACTTTTCATTTCCGCCCTGTATAGCAAAAACTAAGAGGGCTATGCAAAAACTGATTGCGCCATCTTTAGTTTCACAAAAAAGTAGCACACTGTCGCGAAAACCGCGTCCCGCTAACGTTAAAAATAACGGAGATATCCCGTAAAAGTGCCCAAAATGGGATACCCTGTACTTAGCGCGTGGTTATAACTTTTTGAATCGTTATATCTCAGAAACGGTGGCTCGTAAGAAAAAAGTATTGATACATTTTTTATAGATAATTTTATGATCTACAATTTTTGTCTGAGGTACTTTTATGATAAAACTCACCGTTTTGCTGAAAATCGCGAAAACTCATTTTTTTGACATTTGACCTCGAATAAAATTTTTTACTCACAGGGGAATGATGAGGAACTTTTAGACATTGTTTATAATTATGTTTTGAACAACTTCACAGAAATTCAGCTTGTTGGGACTTTATGTAACTTCGAATGTCTAAATAGACCGGACTACTATTTAAAACGAAGTAAATTCTCTCTATAACGAAATATTCCAAGAACGAGAATATCACTCTTTGAATTGGTATTGGTAAAAAGGTATAAGGGTGGGTTTTTTTCCCTAATTATGCCGGAGGTAGGTAATAAATCCCGACCATAAACTAAACCATTACGGTGGGCAGATAGATCCTTCCGAAACATTGGATTCCGCTGGAAATGTTGATAATGACGGTTACTTTGAATGATTTCGTTAATGCCGATGTCAATTAATATTGTAGTAGCAATACGCCAAGCAACAGAGCTACAAATGATTAGTTTTTGACAAAAATACTACCTGGACGCCACCTGTGCCATTCCGTGCAGGACAGTCCGTAGTTTATTCCCACCATGTTTTAAACACGAAAATGCCATTTTTTTTTATTTGTTATTAACAAAAAACAACAAAAATACGCGTTCTTTTTAGTTTTTTCGTTGCAAAATGGAAACTATTGATGCAGTGATAACGCTGCAATGGGATGAATTGTAGAGAATTACATTGTGAAGAGAATGATGGGTCAAACGATCCGATCGAATAATTAAAACTGGAGAAAAGCGGAAAAAACGGAAAATTGCGTGTTTTTTTCTTTAACTCGTAACTCTGCCATTTGCAATATTAAGAACTGAAACTTCACACGATAGTAGCTATTGACGTGCAAATCATGTGTGCCAACATTGGATTCGGTCGGATAAATAGTTTTCACATAATTCCCATTTGAATTTTTTTGGACATATTTTCGCGGAGAGCTGGATGCGTTTGAGGTAGTCCGATTGAAATTAAAAAAATTGATTTGGAAAGAAGGCGTGATCAGTAACAAAACGTCTATTCTGATTTTTCAATAAAACGCGTTTAAATGTGTTAAAAACTAGTGAGAACATGAGGGAAAACGACTGACCGAGCGAGAGTGGTCGAGTGGCGAGG
This sequence comes from Propylea japonica, assembly GCA_013421045.1. Taxonomy (NCBI): domain Eukaryota; kingdom Metazoa; phylum Arthropoda; class Insecta; order Coleoptera; family Coccinellidae; genus Propylea; species Propylea japonica. The sequence continues at coordinate 6,408,971 of CM024242.1, read as the reverse complement.
GAATGAGCGAATCGAGGGGAAACGCCGCGGAAGCCAACGGTCGCCGAGTATAAGAATTGTTGCGCGGACAGCGCACCAAATTTTGTACACACTACACATATACGTTTCCCCTCGATTCGCTTATTTCCTCTCTACTCGACCGCTCTCGCTCGGTCAGTCGTTTTTCTCATGTTCTCACTAGTTTTTAACACATTTAAACGCGTTTTATTGAAAAATCAGAATAGACGTTTTGTTACTGATCACGTCTTCTTTCCAAATCAATTTTTTAATTTCAATCGGACGACCTCAAACGCATCCAGCTCTCCGCGAAATATGTCCAAAAAAAATTCAAATGGGAATTATGTGAAAAATATTTATCCGACCGAATCCAATTTTGGCACACATGAATTGCACGTCAATAGCTACTATCGTGTGAAGTTTCAGTTCTTAATATTGCAAAATGGCAGAGTTACGAGTTAAAAGAAAAAACACCCAATTTTCTCCAGTTTTAATTATTCGATCGGATCGTTTGACCCATCATTCTCTTCACAATGTAATCTACATGTCTCTACAGCTCTCTACAGCTCTAGCGCTTGAAAGGGCGCTATAAGCTCAGTCTTTTCCCGAGAGATGCGTAAAAAAAAAAAAAAAAATTAAAACCCACAAGCCTCATTCAGTTTGAGAACCCCTAACTCCAGTCACCCCGTATAAGTGATTTCCTGACAACGGCTGACGAATGCAGGCCAAACGTTTAATAGAAGAAGGATGATTGCCCAAATAATATATCAATCCTAATAAATAATAATGTTAACATAGATGTTCAGTTACCTCTAGGTTTCTTCAAAACGTCTGGTCCCAAGATTGTCCTTCTCATTCTTCCGCTATGGTGAATGTCGGTCCTGATTAGCTCGATCTTCGATCTCATACCATCAACGAAATAAAGGGTGTTAGAAATCCAATCGAATGCCATTCCTTCAATCGAGGCCAAATCACTGGAAACCATTATTTCAGGAACACTACCATTACTCAAACACTGTCTTCCGATGAGATCCAGAGCTATGTCAGCCCAAAAGACGCAGTTATTCTTCATATCGAAATCAATGGCAATAACGTTCTTCAAGTTCTTGACCGGTAACTCCTCCAGGGTTCTCGTGACAAGGTTAAAACGTGATATTCTTTCTCTCTGGGCGAATAAGAGGAAATCGTCTACCTCGACAAATGGACAGGGTACTTGATCTGGTAGATAGTGTCTTTCGAAACCGGCTCTGCAGACATCACCTTGTATTTTTCTGTATCCTTTGGTTCTGTTATAAAACTTTCCTGGACTACAATTATCAGGTACTTTGTAGGGGTCGATTAATACTGTTTTGTTTCTTATGCAGTGTCCATGTTTACTCGTTCTAACGAATCCAAAATCGCTGGAAAAAAATTACAAGTGTACTCATTCAGAATGGACATTTCCAATATCTTACGATGCTGCTTTTTTCATAGAACATTATAAGAATAGTTAATAACTTTTTCCATCGACTTCAAATTAGATATAATATAATAAAAGGTGGGATTAACATCCACCTTTCATTATATTATATCTAATTTTTGTTTAATTGAATTTCTGATAAGCAGGTTCCTCTGTCCTACCCTGTACAAAAAGGTTTGATTCAAAAAACTTAAGAGAAAAGATGGGCAGTAGAAAATATTATGAATCGATGAATATTAAACTTATAGTTCAGAGTTAGTCTAAGATAAAGAAAAAATGACAAACAAAAAAAATTCTTTGCCTTTAAGGAGGCTAACCTAACAAATTTTGAAACATAGATAAATTGAAAATAGTAATCATCGAAATGAATAAAATCTTCAATTTTTAGGCTCACAGAACCTTCTTCAGACGGACTGGGATGATTATTCAAGATGTTCTCAATGTGGGAAGAGACAGACCAGGTGCCGTATTCTCGAGAAGTGATATTCGAAAACGTATACGAAATACATTGGGCTGTGTGCATTTTTGTAGGTAAAACAGGGACTCGCGCAATGAAGTTCGTATACGTTTTCGAATATCACTTCTCGAAAATACGGCACCAGGCCTAATGAAACCGAAACCCGTCTGTCTTTTCCCTCATTGACAACATCTTGAATAATCATCCCAGTCCGCCTGAAGAAGGTTCTGTGAGCCTATTGAAGATAGTATTAATTTCGATGATTACTATTTTCAATTTATCTATGTTTCAAAAACAGAGTTAGTCTAGTCTATTTCTTAGAAACTTTATAGGTTTTCACTCCCAGTCTCTGAAACATAAATAATTAAAAAATGTTTGATTAAGGTGAAGTGCTCCTGCGAAAATCTTTGCACTTATTTGTCAGGAGCAAATTGGTCTTGAAAAAAATTGTTGCCTAACAGTAAAACTGGAAAATAAAACAAATTAAAAGGATATTGTAACGTTTCGGTGGCTATATCAGACACCTTCTTCAGACAAACTCTAAAATTCTTCAGAATTGTGTATTTTCTCATTTGTAATCTGATTGACATTGATAGTTGTCAATCTATAGAGATGTTGATTTATTTGATTTTGAAATTTCCTGATGTCACTTCCTTCCTCAATAAATCAATCCAAATACGATCTATTCCAACAGAACAATTGGCATAGATCGTATTTGGATTGATTTATTGAGGAAGGAAGTGACATCAGGAAATTTCAAAATCAAATAAATCAACATCTCTTCTTCTTCTTTCTCAGCAAAACAGCTTCCTCCTAGGCAACCCCCCTAGTTGAGGTTGCTGAATACTATGGACCAGCCAACAGCTATGCATCCAGTCTCTTCGTAGCGGGTTGGAAACTAACAGCCTGGCTCCCAGGGGTGCAGGAGTCTAGAACGTGTCTATACCAGACTGAGATGAGCTCTTGTAGTATAAGTAGTATTTCAATTATAGGAAGTAAGTATAGGCCTAATGTTGACAACTGTTCTACCCACGGAATGAGCAGACAGGAATGACAATCAACATCTCTATAGATTGACAAATATCAATGTCAATCAGATTACAAATGAGAAAATACACAATTCTGAAGAATTTTAGATTTTGTCTGAAGAAGGTGTCTGATATAGCCACCGAAACGTTACAATATCCTTTTAATTTGTTTTATTTTCCAGTTTTACTGTTAGGCAACAATTTTTTTCAAGACCAATTTGCTCCTGACAAATAAGTGCAAAGATTTTCGCAGGAGCACTTCACCTTAATCAAACATTTTTAATTATTTATGTTTCAGAGACTGGGAGTGAAAACCTATAAAGTTTCTAAGAAATGCAGAATCCTCCCAGAATATATTTCAATCGATATTAGTCTAGTCTAGTATGTTACTTGAATGTTATCGAGACCAGCTCTGATGTATGAGTTTGATATTTGTTGATTTTGATCGATTAATATTATTCTTTACTATCATATGTCATATTCAATCGATTATGATTATAATTATACTGATTACCCCTAAGCTTCCTTAAAGCTCCACAGAAGTTATTTATCGTAAGCAAAATAATAAAAAAAAATTACCATTCATAATCCAAAATATCACAGTTACAGGGTTCCATTGAAATTGGAGCGTCATAGTCTAGACCATTATAACAGTTGGAATGTGGCATCCTTCTTTGGTACGTTCTTTGTTGGCCCATTATGCAGGGAACATAGCTTCGTCCTGTTTCACTTTGGCTTGGGGACCATGATTTGTAGTCATCCTTCAAGTAAAAAATTCACTCATTACTAGTGTTGGGAATAATCGAGTGCTTTCAATAACCGTGTACTCGATGATCGAGCGATCCAAATAACCGAGTGATAATCGAGCGATTTTTCGCCTGATCCCCACCCTCGGTTATATTCGTAATCGATCGAGTTGCAAGCGATCATGCTAACCGCTTGTCGCTCAATCGCTCATTCAGCACTGTACGGCCTCTACGTTCGTTGCGTTGTGACTTGCGACTTTGTTTATACCTACTGCCCTCGAAATGAAGCTCGCGTGTGTCGTATTGTAGATTATCATGGGATCAAAACAGAAGTCCGCTGTATGGAATTATTTCCATAAAAATAACGATAAGAAATTTGCGACTTGCAATATTCGGTGCGATTCTGTTCGCACATTGCTATGAATCTTGTTATCCAAGCAATATGGCTATCTCCAAATTCATAGCAATATGACTACGGTATTCCGTATTCTGTTTCGACTGTTATAGTCATGTTGGTTATGAATTTCGCCTTAGCAATATGACTATGATAATCGGCAATCCAAGAGCCGGAACACTGTAATAAATGATATTTGAACTACTTTTTTGAGGTTTTGTTATGACATTTCTGTGTTTTCGAACATTTGTAATGAGATTTTCAAAAATATTGCGGAATAGGAAACGCAAGAAAATTCAAATGGAAGTATTGATAAACTTCCTAGAATATAATAGAATTAAAGTGATAGGAAAACCCACCTTTAGAAATATACAGGAGGTGAAAATCAAGTGGTTGAACTAACAAATTTTGTGAATGCAGTGTGAAATGGGACAAGAAAAGATTAAATGCTTCCTCTTAATGAAATATCATCTTTCAACTAGCTGAAGCATTCTGAAGAATAGCGTATTTCTAACTGTTTTTGTCCTGGGCAAGATTGTTATCCGTGTGGGCAAGTACTTTCGACCTTGCTAAGATAGCAATGCGGATAGCAAGGTTATGGCTAAATTGACAGATCATATTGCCACAGAATGGTCGATCAGAATACAGAATATTGCGGACCTTGCTATTGCTCAGTTGCAGGAACGTCCATTAAAATTTAAAGCTCCATTAAACCCTTAATCCTCCATTAGTTCCTTGTAATAATGGAGGATTAAAAGTTTAATGGACCTTTAAATTTTAATGGACGTTCCTGCAACTGACAATCACATGCTCAGTTGCAGGAACGTCCATTAAAATTTAAAGCTCCATTAAACCCTTAATCCTCCATTAGTTCCTTGAATAATGGAGGATTAAAAGTTTAATGGACCTTTAAATTTTAATGGACGTTCCTGCAACTGACAATATGATAGTCATATCTTTATCTTAGCAATATGGCTATTCGCAAACAGAATCGCACCGATTATTTGTAGAAAAGTTTTGGCTATTATGGCAGTACTTCAATTTAAAGCATCATTTAAACCGGCTTCATCCGACATTAAACTTACAGAACAACAAACAATACCATGTGAAACTGTTTCTTCAGGTAGCAATGAAAATGCACAAAATTAAGCTTATCCTGGAACTTCCGGAAATGCTATACCGTTCAAAAGACCAGCCAAACAATTGAAACTTTCCGTGTCTACTTCTGGAAATGTTCTTTCAGATACAAAAATTGCGAAAATTGATGCAAGTTTGGTAAAAATGATAATAAGAACTATCGGATGAGAATTCACTCAAAGATCGCGATTATCTATGGTTAATGCCGGGCGAAAACACCGAATATAGGGCTTGTACTCAACCATTCAAATAACCGACACAGCCCGATTATTAAGATATCACCCGTCGCTCGAGAAATCGAATTGAAGAACACATGACTCATTTCGATTATCGAGTGACGAGCGGTTTTTTTGATAATCGAGCAGTGTCGATTATTTGAATAATCGAGTACTCGAGTGATCCCAACACTACTCATTACTCTTCATTAAAATGTATATGGTCTGAATTTATTGTAGAACCAATAAATGATCTCCTCAACAGATGTTAAGTTTTTGCGCGCTTGTTCAGTGTTTCAGGATTCATTGAAGGGGTATTCGTGCACTGCGATCCAATGTAAAATTGAATGTCCTGTAATCTGGGCAGTTCATTGTAAGGTGAATAAAACACTTTTCCAGATGAAATACTTAAGTGATTTTAATGTCTCAACATGTTCCGAGCTAAGTAAGTAATCTAAATAATTTTAAATCAATATTTCGATACGAACTTTCAGTTGAATATTTGTAGTGCTTTATAATTCAAGATATTCGTTCATATCAGAGCGTAAGAAATTTGAATTGGCGCCGAATAGACCACGCCTCCAGTAATATCATTGGCTCGGAAGAAGTGAGGTCTAATGTATGCTATGAAAATTCCCCTAGTCAAAATGTATCTGCTCTAGTATGGTCTATCTAATCAATAAAAAATTTATACTTACTTTGGTACAGTTGTATTGGAAAGCCTTCAACAGATCCAATTTTATTATGATCCTTTATGATAGTCTGGTAATGACCCGAACATGGTGAAAAACCGTGGTATTTTCACCAGGTTCCGTCATTAGGCCATACAATCTCAGGTTTTCCTTGTAGAAGTCTGTCTGTTTCCAGGTTTCTCCTTCATCGGTGGAATACAGAATGTGTTTGGTCTCACCTCGACTCTTGTAATATTTCACCGCAGTCAACAATCCTCCATGATCTCCCATGTTTGAAGAAATGAAGTTCTCTCAATGTTTGTCGCCATGTCCATCCAGCGTCGTTACTGACGTAAAACTGCATAGTGACCCTTAAAGAATTGTTTTATTAGTGAATTCCATCCAAGATATGACATTTTCTTACTAATTAAGACATTTATATCCAACTCTAACCTTTTACTGTACCTTGTATCTTTCGCGCATCGCGTAGCGGGCGACTCCCACTCCGCGACTAGTTTGATGCATTCGAGCCTTTTTGCTCCTGTTTGACGCCGTTTTTCACCCACTAAACATTATCGGTCGGTATCGAGAGACTATACGATTTGAAGAATTTTATTTCTTCTTTTAAAATGCTTTTTGTAAAATTCAAATCCGACAAGTAGCCGAGTATCACGACCTTCTTGAAAAAAGTACGTCGAATTCGGAAAACTGCGATTGTGCAAAAACTATTTATCCGACAGCTTTTTAATTGTGCACCAATAAAGTATATGTTAATAACTACTTAAATTCAGAGCAACTACGCTTCATCTCAGAAATTGACCAAGTTATGAATTTTCGAAAAATTGATTTTTTTCCAGTTTTTGGACTTTCTCGGAAACTAATTATCCGCTTGAGACGTGTCACCTCTCATTTTTTTTGTTTTTGAATTATCTACAAAAACTGCCTAAACAGCTTTTCGATCAGATCAATACTTCACGTTTTATAAGCGAAAAAACAAAATTTTGGATTTTTTTGGCTATTTTCGCTTCTCAAAAAAAACCTAAGACGATTCAGGAGTGGAATTTATCATGAAAAACATGTAGAAACTACCTATTGCATGACTGCACGCTCAGATTTCAGGTAGTATTTTTGTCACGAAATCGACCTTTCGATAGCTCTGTTGCTTGGTCTATAGGCCCTAATCATTAAGAGCCCAAAACATAAGACTCAAAATATGAAGAAATACTAAAATGAAGTATTACCTTCAACGAGTTACCAATCACTCCTGTAGCCACCAGTAACCCAGGTGCAGATTTACTAGAAAGTATACTAATCGTCTTAGTATCAGGATATAGGAAAACTGAACTTCTGACTGAGATGTAGAGAGCAGTTTTTGTGGATATCGCAGCTGATGAGTTGGCCTTCGTTGTCTCTTTGTGGTGCTTGAATCAATCTCCAGGTGGCGCCATGATCGAACGTAATAACAGAACCCAGATTCTGAGGACCAAGATTCGATCCTTTCGGTTTGTTCACCACTCTCGAAGCGATGTAGATTCCGGATAAACCTTCTACTTTATACACATCGGCGAAAGTATCCTCTGCATGAGCCTGAATAAATGTAAATTAAACGATTACTCTGAAATTTTCGTTTATAACGACATCAAAAGACATAACAGGGTTTTTCATAATAGTATGTCACCTAAAATGCAACTTATCGAATCGTTATGTGAATGTTCAAAGGTGATTCATAGACTAAACTGGAACCGTATTTCAGTGTTTTTATAGTGAAAAAATTGACTCAAAGATGTTAAATTTCTGCAACTTCTGAAGGCCTCCACCGCTCAATCCACGGCCTCGCCGCAGCTGACGTTCACTAATATTCTTCTCACTACTCTCTGATGAATCTCACCAATTTCCTCTCGAGAGGCAATGACTGACCAAATTTGCACCTGGCTCCCATACAAAGCATGTTATGTCGAAAAATAAAGAACTATTCTTTTAAAAGTATAAAGTTCAATAGAGGCAACTATAGATTGTTCACGTAAATATTCAATAAAATAATAAAAACCAACATAAATATCACAGCATATAATAACTAAAGTAAGGTTAATGTTTATAAACAGAAGGGGAGAAGAAAATGTTAACATTGAAATCTTTTCCTCAGTTTTGCCTCTGGTAATATCTGACAGGCCCTGTCTATAATATTCATTGAACTGGGGTTGTACCACTAACTTCCTGCTGTATGTCAATAGATGGCTCCCCCAGTGAGTACTGGTCGATTTTAACACATCGATAACGTCATAAACCGAGCAATAAAGTTGCATTCTCATAAAAAAACGCTGGGAATTTAGATTAGATTAGATAGTGGTCGATCGGCACGTTGATTACCCTTCTGCACTGCGACCAATAAGGTCTTTTGTGCGTTACCATGCTAAAACTACGTTTTTCCCAGGAATCTAACCTCCTTAGCAAGCTGGTTACTTCCTTAGGAGACTTCGCTCTTATGTCGGCTGGCGTTAATAACGCGCCACCTAGTAGTAGTAAGTCTGTTTTGCGCGAGCGCAATGCATTGGCATAGTATGTGTTCGGTGGTTTCAGTGGCCGATTCACATAACCTACGAATGTCGGAGTTTTCTTTACCGATCTTGTGTAGGTGATATCTCACGGGACAATGCCCTATGAGAAGGCCGATTAGCAGCCTTAACTCGTTTTTGACAACGATAGAGCTGTTGAGCCTTCTCTTTGGGAAGATTCGATTAGTCCTTTGCTTGTCTTTGACCGGATGTGTTTATCCAGTAAGAGTGTTTCTCCCTTTTTCCCAAACGCCTACCTCTGCCCTAATCAGTGTAGGTGATACCCAACAGGAGGGCACGGGTCCGGTGAAGGGTGTGTTTGCTCCTCTTTTTGCAAGGGCATCAGCTCTTTCATTTCCCTCAATGTTCAACTAGCTTGTTGTACTTCGCCAGTGTTTTGAGGGACTGTTTGCAGCTCCAAATGGTCCTTGATCTACAATCAACGGCCATAAGCTGCCGTTGTGCCATATGACTATCAGAGGCAATACAAATTCTGGCTCCCTTGTACTGTCTGGACAGACAGACTTGGGCGCATCTTTCGCTGGGAATTAGTTGCATGCCTAACTATTATAAATGACAAAATAAAATCATACAAATTACTTACTGCATCAAAGTTTCATGCCAGGTATTATTAGGGAAGTAACATAGTACATCCTCAAGTGATAGAATGAATTCAACTTGTCCAAGTTTACCATCAAGATTATCAGAAACATATAAATGAGATACTGTCTTTCCATGGCTGACAGCTACTAAGGCTCTATTTTCGGAAACGTCCACGACGAAGTAACTCTTCTTCTCAAGTTGTGTGTCAAATATACATTTCTTTTGTGGACCAAATTTGTAGGAAACGTAAAGATCCACGTTGTCCTAAAACAAAAATATTCAATAAATATTATGCAGTTTAAAATGGTAAATCTTTGAGATAAAACTTAGAATATTTCGGATTGTATCCTCCGAGGTTTCTGAGGTTTTACTTTAACCGTCCAATAGTAAACGGTTCGATAAATATAACCAATCGATAACCTCTTGATAAAGGTAGCTGAGTTTCTGACGTCTTTTTCGGTTGTCAGTTAACTATCTATTCGATGACAGCTGATTAACGGTAGTCTCGCAAGTTCCTTCCTAGATCAACAGATGTCGCGACATACAAATTGACGTTTTGATTATGAATTTTGAAAATTTTAATTGAAACTGCACGCCTGAAACTCAAACTAATGAGATTTTCCATACGGAATATCAAATCCATTTCATTTTCATGTATATTTATGTCTTATGTATATTTAGATCATTACCAATGATGATTTGAAAAGTTCCTGTCGCATAGAACCGTAAAGATATAAGCACTTGTTGAAGGACGGTTAAAGTGCAATTCCTTTCAGATATTGGAGCTAATACAGAATTCAATTCATTACATAAGTGTAAAACTGTTTGCTTGTTCAATCTGTACCTCATTTTAAATTAATCATCTGTATACATTTCGAGAGGTGATCTACGAACCCGTATAAATCTGGATAGAGAAATATTGCCAATGAATTCTATTGCCTCTTCATCTGATGAAGAGCTGGAACTAGAGGATAATCTTCTTGTATTATATTCCATTATTACACAACTCGTTTAATATAATATGTTAAGAATGTTGATATGAATCCAAATCCGGTACTCCGTCAAATCAAAATGAAAAGTGAGGTTGGAGTTGACACATCAAACGCCAATGCCCATGCGCCATTCACTAAATCTACAGTAAACCGGCCATTTTCGGTCGGTTAAAATAAACTGACTTTATTGGCTGGTTATCTTTCCAAGCGGTACTCAGAAACCGAAATCTGCGCTTATCCATCCGTCAAATTTGACAGATAGATAAACTGCGGTTAAAACGACCTCAGAAACCGGCCATGAATGATCACTTGGTTTGCCATGTAATGATTTCTTTGGATTGGTACTATTGATATGTCTGTAATTTCATTTTTAATCAATTTCAAGCGAATAACCGGTTATCATTTTGGTTAACCAATTGCATTCAAGTGGTTTTGGTTTTTTTTGGTTCAAAGTAACGACGTCGAGCCCTTCGACGTCATTGATTTGAAACGAAAACGATCAGGGGGGTGATTCTTGAATAGTGTCGTATTCGCGATTCGACAATTGTCGACCAACTTCCCTGCTAAGTTGGTCGACATTTGTCGACTCGCGAACACGACATAATTCAAGAATCGACCCCCAGAGTCGAGAGCTGGGTTAAACTTCTGGTTATTAGAAAAGTGGGTTGTACGCGGCAAATTTCAAAGGTATTGACTGACAAAGCATACTTGAAGAAGATATGTATTCGTGAGCTTAGCCAAGTTACGATTACTTTGAGAAAACTATTTCAACAATTTCAATTATCAGCTTAGATTCATTCATTTAGGAATTGAACTTATCTATCGAAATCTCTAAGTTAGGTTCGGAATTAATGCATCCGAAAGCTTCTGACTTGTTATATAATTTAAAATAGAATTGTCCCAAGTTCTTAAAGATTGCTGATAATGTTCGAGTATAACAAAACATTCTTTCTTTACTTGGAGAATGGGAAAAGCTTTGTGTTACAATAAATAGCTCTCGACTGTTAGAAGAAATTATGAATTTGTGTTTAAGTTTCCAAAAAAAGTTTTATTAATAGCAATCTTTGCTGTGACGTGTGAGACGTAGCCAAATACCACAGTGATATCAATACATCTGAATTTAAATCTATTGGATAGTGTCCTCCTGTATATTTTTCGGTAATATTTTCTCCTCGAATCATTTCTGTCAGAACAAAAAAACTTTCTTTTTGTCAAGCGGAACATATATCCACGTTACATTGAATCCACGTTTCAAACATTAATATTTTGGGATGCATAGAGTTGAACTTGAAGCATAGTAATTTACATTGCAAAACGAATTTTGTATTAATTGCATAAAACACAAAAAATATAAATGTAACCTATATTGACAATTGACAAATACCAGAAACCGCATTCAAACGATGAGAGCCATGGGTCTGTTATTTGTTCTAGGACAAAAAGAAAATAACCAAGGGCTGAACCAATGATAACCGCAGTTATTATTGCTTATCCGCTTGAAATTAATTTGTATGTCCTCAGCATGTTGGAACAGTCAGAGAGCCAGTTGTTAACAAATCGTTAATTAGTATATCGGCATTGTGAGAAGTCTGCTAACCGACATAACCTGTATTTTCAATATATAGAGTGTAATGTGTCAAATTTTCGTGGCAATCCAAGTTTTTTCAATACGAACAACCGCTAAAAGCTGCTTGAACTTATTGAAGCTATTGAGGCCTTGAAATCGGTCTGAATTTTGTAAATATTTAATTACCCCAGTTCTGTGTTTTTCTGCTTCAAAGACAGGTGGTACTTTTAATCTCTGATTACATAACAGTTTGTTCAACGAAGTTTTTGAGAGTATTTTTTACTCGAATTTGATATTTCCTATTGTTACCTTTTGTGATTTTTTTTTTGAATCCTTATTGAATTATTCCGTATTTTCAGAAGATTCCGTATCAACAGAAAACTGAATTAATTAAAGACCTGAATAAATATATTTTTATTACATAATTACTCATTCGTGAGAGCTAATTTGATTCGGGATTTAAATTAAATATAACGATCTGATAATTTAATTTAAACCAATAACTAATATTTGAGATAAGCAGAATCTTTGGGTACCAGAAGATTGCTGTTCCAAAATTCGACTTAGATAATCAACGTAATTTGGCAGGATAAAAGTTCAGTGATAGGTAATCATGAGGAAATAGTAATTAGAGATTTTTTCAATATGATAAAAAATTGCCTGAGCAAACTATTCTGACAATGGTTGTAGGAGTTGAAAAATGTGAAAAAGGGTATAGCCGGGTTTCAATGGTAAATCTACCCCAAGGTCTTTTCGATTAATATTGAGGGGATCGATTAGGCATTGAATGAAAATAATTCAGCCAACTTTTCAGCTTTTATCTCTAGCAATTTTGATATTTTTGTAAAAAACACTTTTTCGATTAAATTTTTTTTCTTTCAGGAGTCAATATGAATACAACGGCACCAAAATTTGATGGATATCTGTTGAATCCTATAATTCAAACCGTTTTAATTTTTTTTCAATATGTTCCACCAATTTTGAAAATGTGAAAAAATTCCAGGGTGTAGGGGGCCAAAGAAGATATTCTATGTCAAGAAATGGCGGTGGACACTTTTTAAGAACACCTAAATTCCAATGTCTATAATTTCATTTTTTCTTGTAAAAATAGATTTTTCAGGTGACATTCATAAAAAATTATACGTGTATTCCTTTAATAGCAAAGAGTCACGAAAAAAGTTTTTTTACAGAAATCTGAAAAATGGCTAGAGATAAAAAGCTGAAAAGTAGGATGAATTTTTTTCATTCAATGTCTAATCACTTCTCTCAATATGAATCGAAAAGGCCGCGGTGGCAGATTCACCATTGAAACCCGGCTATACTCTTTGGTTAAATGCATAAATATGTTTCGACAGAGTTGAACATAAAAAATAAATATATAACTTACATTATTTCCTTCTTTGGTAGTGAATATATAAGAATCCTTGATATAAATATCCTTGACTTTAGTGGCGAATATCGAAACTGGTGGTTTTTTAAACATATTATTCGAATACATTATAGTACCAGCTCTGGAGGGTTCGAGTCTATATTCTACAAGTTGTTGTTCATCATTGGAATCTTTCAGCCACTGCAACTGTACTACGAAGTCCCTAGATAGACTGAAGGTGTTCCCGAAATCTTCAGTTAAATATACCTGAAAAAATTATATGTTCAGATAAAGGAAAAAATTGATTAAACAACCTCAGAATTGAAGAGAACATCACGGCCTTCTAAAGGTATGGCCGGGCGCCTCAAGCGGCAACGCCGCAAAACGACGATCTTTGGGAGGTATACCGCTTACACGAGAGCTACGATATTTGGAACGTATAATTTCATTTCTTTGTGTTATTTAATGTGTTTTTCGATGAATATCCGAAAAAAGGTTGGAAGTATGCCCTACTCAATCGATAAATTGAATATAAATGAGAAAAATTGTAACAAAAGCGAATTGGGTGATGGTTTAATCAATCTATGGTCCAGCAAAAACCACGGGGAGATGTCTCTCGTCAAAAAACTTGAACTCGAATATAAATCTTGAAATGAAGTTAACTCAAATAAAATTCTCTCAGATTATTCCATACTTCTATGTGATTATCATTCTTCGTATTCTTCACGTAATTATCGAGTAATATTTGAGAAAATGGAACAAAGCGAACTTCGAATTCAAACCACAAGTACAATTTTCTGTGTTTTTTGAATAGGTATGAATAGTCCAATCCAATGCTTGATTTTTGTGCGGAACTCTTGAAAAAAAAGTTTCGTTGTCGAATATATTCTGAAATAGAGCACATATGAACGATAATAAAATTCTTCCAATTATGGGTATCTAAAAGTAATTTAATTGTTCCATCTGCTTGTGAATGTTTATCGAATTTCATCATATCATTGGGATCGAAATGATTCTAGCAAACAAAACTATTGTTGGAATGAAATTTCGCGGTATGGCCCTCATGTATAAAAGCTTACGCTGTTCTTATTGCAGAAAACTAAAACAATGAAATATCATTCAATTTTTTAGACGGAGAATTACATCTACACGATGAAATACAAAACTATCATTTTTCGAAGCAGATGAGTTTAATTTATAGGTTAGAAGACACAAAAAGACGAAAGTCGTTATCCCAGGAAAATTCACTAACATCAATACCACGAAAACTTTCACTGTTTACAGTATTCGAACACACAAAAGGTAACAATAAATTCACTTATTTTCACACTAAAACCTTAATTATTTACCACTAAATGTTTACTAGCGCTCACGCTTGCGCCTGTAACACAGTTGTCCATAGAGACTACTTTAGAAGGCTGTCCTTGTAATATGTCGGGAGGGTATACCGTATACCTCTCTACACTGTTGCCGCTCTTGGCTAAGACCGGGCCGGGGATTTAGAAGGCCGTGAGAATATAAAACTAGTAATTTTTAATACTTCAATAGTAAATAATGAAGAATACAGTTTGAAAAATACTTACTCTCATTGAGGGTCATTTTTGTCATGAACAAAAAATGTGTTAGCGTAGTACTCATGGAATAAATATCAGATGGTGCAAATTCCAACTCTTTCCTTGTAACAGTCTTTCCATAATCCGATGTGACGAAAATAGTTTTGTGCTTGACGTCAGCAAAAACAAACTGAAATCAAAAGAAGAAAAAGGTGACAATAAAGAGTTCAAATACATAAACCAATTTCTAGAGTTTTCAATTTTTGAGTTACAGGGTGATAAATTGTTTGAGAAAACGAAAAACAATTATTTTTGTTAAAATTAGGTACGTACTTTGAAGTAGCGAATCAAACCCGTTCTGAAATGAATTTTATTTTTCGAAAATCTATCACGCGAAAACAATTTTTGAAGGAAAATCATAAGGGATTGTTATTTTCAACCCCTAATAATAAAGTTATGGGAACAAAAAAATTGTGTGAGTAACATCTACTTAATGAATCATATTATGTATAGTTTTATGACTCAGTGTTTTTTAGGCCTCCTAAAAAAATTGAAAACTGTCAACTTGTCATCGCCTTCCAAGGCTGTATCTTGGAAGGGAGGTCGATTTCGAAAAAATATTATATGAACTACCCCTGCTTATTTTCATCGAGGAATCATCTCTCTAAGTCCCTCGCATTTGTTTACAGACACCCTGTATAATAATAGTAATTGTTCTCACATGTGTATTATATCTTGGATGGTTGTAGAATTTTTCCAATGTTGATATGTTACCATCGGCCAACTTGAATTCGTTGATTTTCTCAACGTATGTATCTCCATAATCGTAAGAAATGTACACCCGATGAAGGATTAACCGGTGAGTTATCAGATAAGGGAGTCGGGTCCCTCGCAAGACAAATGATGACACTGCTACCTTCACCCACCCAATGGACCATGAGCTGCTTATGCCTGTCATCTAGTTCCTTAATCTGCAATGAAAAAATTAATTAGTGAATTAAGTGAATTAACATTAACTGAATTGAATTGAGTTTCATATTTAAGTGATGTGTAATTTTTCTATGTAAAGCTTATACGTATAGTCCGTTCACAAAAGTTTGAGCGCATAGTAGGCGTTTGTTTATTATCTGAAGTTGGCAGTATTTGCTGTCATAACGTAAAATAAAGTCAACGTTGCCTAATGTACCTGGTCTCGTCCGACGAGCTTGCTAGCTATCAGAGAACTCTGTGCAATATTGACAACTTTGCGTATCAATCTGACAAGAAAATAAACAACATAACCTAAAATTTCAATATACACAGTGGAATATGCCAAATTTCGATGGCCAACCGACGGCTCAACCTTTCGTGAACGGACTATTGGCATATTCCATGACGATATCAGCGCCAAGGTGGCGAGAATCAAAGCTAAGATAGTAGTAAATGTAAACAATCTTGTTTTGGACAGATAAGTCATTTTAGTCATTGGAGTTTTCATCGAAATTTTAAGAATAATCTGGAAATTAATATGGAGTTGGAATCTTTGTTGAATTTTTTTGTGATTTAATCAATATTTCAATCATTTTATCACTAATATTCAAGTGTTTAATCAATATTAAGGTTACAAGTCAGTAAGTCTAGTTGTAGATGTTGTCAATCTTAAACTATAGTCAAAATTTCTTTCAGTTCATTTATATCGTATATGTATATGAAGTGAAGTGCAGCCGTTAGAATTTCTGGAAATTTTAAGAGTTTTAACCTCTAATTCTAGAGCCCCAGTAGAAGGAGAAGTTCGAGAAGAAGTTCTGAATGCATGTCATATTATAATGTGTTGGAAAACAAATTGTGGGTCCAGTTTTATAGACATTTGCTCTTTGTGTTTAAAAACTATTGCCCTAGCCCCTAATACAGAACCTCATAAAATTGATGATTCATTGATTGTGGAGAGTGATAAGTAAAACAAAACTAATATGCACGATATGTTCTTGTTAAGGTAAAGTGAGGAGGAAATGTAAACATATCATTACAGTTGTTTTAATTAGATTGATCAGGTACATGATGTTCCTTATTCATCCATGATAGAATCATGTCGAAACTCATGGTTTTTTCCCCTTCCCTGCTGCGTGTTTCTTTATCGGGGAAAAACAATCTAAAGTTGAAGAAATATCACATACAGATTTAAAGTGCTTATGGAATTAGCAGATGGCTGATGTAAGAAAATAAGGGTCGTCTATAGAAAATATGCATTGCTTCAAAACAAATTTGCTGTATCGTCCTATAGTATAAATCAAGAAGATAATATGTAGAAATATTTTATGCACTCTTTAACAATTCTGCAATAGCCAAGTACAGGTTTGTAAAATAATATGTTGTATGTGTACCTTAATTTTGAATGATCCTAAGAAGTAGAGAGAGCTTGTCGTAATCTGCTGTAATATCAAATCTTCGATACAAATTTGACGTAAGAAGTTAAAGCGACAATATGAATTACTTTCCTATATTTATTGGAGTATATAAGATACAAGCCTTTCTTTTACTATTAGTTTCCTTCCAAACTCGTTTTCAAGATATATTGTCATTTGGTTTTCCTGAGGGAAGAAGTGATAACTATAACCTAAAGTTTGCACAATTTTTTCCGCCCATAAATTGCATCGGGGCACACAACTGTAGTAATTTCTGATCGAAATCATATTCAAGAGGATAACAATTTCAATTTTCCCTTGAATATTTCTTCTAAACAAAAGTTTATGAACAATTACGAAATTATTACACTGAAATACGTTCAACGCTTTGTTTACTACTATCTTAGCTCTATTTCGATTTCAAACGCTAGAGTGCGTATCGCTGGTCAGCAGAAGCCAATACTTATCATTTCTCAAATTTATTGATCAAAAATTAGTGAAAAGCCCTGAGCAGGAACTTTTTAGAGCTCGTATTTTGATGGAGGTATACTCAAAATTCTATATGGGATTTGGATTAATACGAAATATATGAATGCATAATCTCAGCAAAATCGGAATAATATTCTGGGAAATTATTCAAAAAGAAAATATGTAAAAAATAAATAATCAAAAAAATTAAATTCTATGGTTCTGACGATTCGATCCTCTTGAAATCTTGCATGAACATTCAGTATATTAGTATTAATTCACAAAATGAATTTCACTAGAATCGGTTATCCTGTTATGGAAATTTTGCATGAGGCTCATTATGAGGATCTTGCATCTGGCCGGAACATTCCATTTCGATGGGTTTCGCTTTGTCTGAGATATTGAGGAACAAATATTTTGATTGGCCATATTTTATGGAACACCCTGTACGATTTTGCTGGTTAACGAACTTAACCGAGCCATTTGGGAAACGAACTCACCCTGAAAATTATTTCCTGATGACTAAATCGTGGTCAAATTAAATTCTGTCCGTGGGGCCGTCCGGCTGTCTGTTAGCAATATTACTTTCGAAGGGATTGTCCTAGAGACTTGAACATTTCAGGATAAGTTCGGTTCTCAAATGGTTCGGTTAAGTTCGTTAACCAGCCAAATCGTACAAGGTGTTCCATAAAATATGACCATTAAAAATTTTTGTTCCTCAATAACTCAAACAAAACGAAACCCATCGCAATGAAATGTTGCGGCCATATGCAAAATGCTCATAATAACCTTCATGCAAAATTTGGTTTCCAAAGTGTGAACAGAACCATGAAAATTCAATTGGAATATTGAAAAAAAAACTTCATATTTCCATAAAAGAAATATCCGATTCGAATGAAATATATTTTATAAAATAAATAAAGCTTGATACACTGAACAGGGTTGCCAAAAGTCACAATAAGTTTTCTACTAAATGAAGGAATGAAATCCACCAGAATTCTACTAAAATTGTTTTCACCTGAATCTACCAGATTTCTACTAACTTTTCAACGTTTTGAGGGCGTATTCTTGAAAAGTGAGTGAGTTATTCGAAAATTTATTTATTTCTAAAGCTAGTTTAAGACTAGTTTACAATTTCACCACCGAAGTGCAGGTATCTACGCGGAAGGATATTTCAAGAAAATATGTATAGAGGCAGCACAATCGATAAGTGATTTGTGCACCCAAAGGAGTCCAACTTTGCGAACATAAATAAATTTTAATAAGAGTTTATTTACTCTGATTGCGAATGTAGTGCTGTCTAGTACCGGACAGCATTAACTCTACTAAAAAGTAGATTTCTACTATAGTCCGTTCACGAAAGTTTGAGCGCATAGTAGGCGTTTGTTTATTTATTTATCTGAAGTTGCCAGTATTTGCTGTCATAAAGTTAACGTTGCCGAATGTACCCGGCCTCGTCCAGCGAGCTTGGGAGTTACCCATAGACATAGAAAAGAATATTCTATGTCTATGGAGTTACCAGAGAACTCTATGCATCATTGACAACATTGCGTATCAATCTGACAAGAAAATAAAGAACATAACCTAAAATTTTTTTTTTCTGATCGAATCAATAATGAGCAATATCGCCTTAGTTACCATATGTCATAACACACTCATATATCCAAGGGAAATATGAAACGTCAAGTCTTATTGTCCCAAGGGAAATATGAAACGTCAAGTCATATTTTACTCAAAATAGTATATATGGCAACCTTATACATCAGAAAAAAGTCTTGGTTGCTTCTATCAAAAATTCTTGATCTGCTCCCGGGACAACACTGCTGATTTTTTGGGAACGGATACTTTATTTTGTTCTTAACAAATACTTCCACTTCATCGAATAATTTGACATTCGTTTCTTCCTTCAAATGTAGCATGGATCTTAACATAGATAATTTTGGCCATAACGTGTTTGGCGAATATTCCTGCAACAGGAGATCGAATGAATTGATCATACATTGAAAAGAACAAGAATCAGAGCGACATACCAAATCTTCAAATATGCTAGCAAAATATTTTCGCTGACACCGCCCACCAAACTTTTTCTTTCCACTCCCGAAAGCCTTCATACTCTTTACTATAGGCAGCTTTAGATTTGGCCGGAATCAAAAATTCACGGGCTTTCGCCGCTTGAGTTTTCGACGTAGTTCGACATTATTTCAATAATTATTATTTCTGACAAGACGTCAAAATTAAACCAGTCAACCATGATTCTCACAAACACGCGCCCATAGCAACGTTAAAAATCCAATTAGATCCAAAATTTACAATATAATATTAATTTTTCCATTTCAAAAACGATATTGTATCGATCAGAAAAAAACTATTGATTACAACACGGGAAATATGAATACATTTCCCACGGTTTCTATACATCCCTCGGGCTTCGCCCTCGGATGTAACTAGGACAACCTCGGGAAATATACTATTCATATTTCCCTAGTTGTAATAATAGCTATAATATACACAGTGGAATATGCCAAATTTCATGGCCAACCGACGGCTCAACCTTTCGTGAACGGACTATACACGTAATCACGCTATGACTCGCATAAATCTTCCGTACCAATGACAACAGATGCGAGATGCTTAGCCTAAAATCCACCCCTGTACAAAACCACCAGAAATCCACTAGAATTACTTCGTTGCCCACCAGAATTTCTACCAACTACCAGATTCAAATTTCAGTCACTAGATCGACATCGTATTCCACAGATTTTTAGTAAAATTCTACTAAAGTGGCAACCATGACACTGAATGTTCATGCTGAATTTGTGGCCATAGTGGTGACAGAACCATAGAAAATTCAATTGGAATATTGAAAAGAAGAATCTTTATACAATTTCCATAACAGGATATCCGATTGAAGTGAAATTTTTCTGTGAATGCAGACTGTTATACTGAATTTTCTTGCTGAATTTTGTGGTCATAGTGTCAACAGAACCATAGAAAATTCAATTGGAATATTGAAAAGAAGAATCTCTATATTTCCATAACAGAATAACCGATTCAAGTGAAATTTATTCTGTGAATCAAAACTGATATACTGAATGTTCATGCAAAATTTGAGACTATCGCATCATCAGAACCAGAAATTAATTTTGTTATTATTTATTTTTACATATTTCATTTTTTGAATAATTTCTAGAATATAATTCCGATTGTGCTGAGACTCTGCATTTATATATTGGTATTAATCTCAAATCGCATGTAAAATTTGAGGTAATGGCCTCATTGCTCCACCAAAGAACGAGCGCTCAAAAGTTCCTCATTTATTCGTAATCGAATTTTCCACATCATACTCACGATAACTTAGATGAAAATTCTGGCACAACTCGAGAATTATGATTTAGCCCTCATCAACACAAAAAAACTACATTTTATACTTTGCTGACTTTGCGTTTAAGATAAAAATAATCAGTGGTAACGAAAGTCTTTCTCCTATAAGTGATTCACCATATTTTAATATAACTAAACGATAAGAGCGACATTATCTATTATGACTCACTAAAGCAGAACGATTTCATCATATGACTACTGATTCACCCTTCCTGAGAATTTTTCATTGGATTTGATATTATGTTGAACCTAGAGATTTTTTTGGTCAACGCAAACCATTCTGAATAATCATTAATTATGATGAACAGACATTAACCACATTATAAAGGGTTTTCCAATAGAGGTGTTATTTTGAATAGCCCGCTATTTCGGTAGATGTCACGTTTGAAGCTGTCATTTTTGACATTTGACAAGTAGAAACTACGCCATTAGAAAAAATGGAACGATACAACTATTCAAGAACGCATTGAAATTATTAAAATTCACTATGAAAATGGTGAAATTTGGCAGAGACGGTTCGTAAAACTCGAACATCTTTGGTCGTCGGGTCGGGACTCACCTTGTCGGACCGCAATAAAGAAATTGGCGGAAAAATTCGAGCTGTAGGGACAAGTTAGTGATGTGAAGAATAAAACCCGTTCACGTCGCCAAGAACAGCCGAGAATATTGCTGCTGTAGCCGAAAAATGTTGAAGAAAACCCAGGTTTGTCCATTCCTCGTCGTTCTTTGGAATTAGGCATTCCACAAACGTCATTACAACACCGTATTTTGAATAAAGATTTGGGTCTTAAGGCTCATGAAGTTCAGTAAGCACAAGAACTCATGCCGGTCGATCATAAAACAAACGTCGTATCTTGCTGATTGGGTCGTTGAAATGCATGAAAATGATCCGGAATTCCATCGGAAATCATATTTAGTGATGAGGCCCATTTTCCACAAGCAAAATTTACGCATTTGGGGCTCGGATAACCCAAGAGTTATTGTTAAAAAGCCGCTCTATCCTCAACGTGTAACTCTTTGATGCGTTTATGGTTCGGCGGAGAAATTGGACCTTACTTTTTCGAAAATGAGGCTGGAGCAACAGTTACGGTGAATGGATTGTGCCATCGAAAGATGATTACTGATTTTTTTATGGCCGAAATTAGATAGTATTGGTCTTGACAACGTTTACTTTCAACAAGACGGCTTACGTGCCACACAAGCAACGAAACCATTGATATTTCGCGGGAAAAGTTTCGGACCGTGTTATCTCTCGAAAAGTAATCCCAATTGGTCACCGAGATCTTGTGATTCAACACCTTGCGACTTCTTCCTTTGGGGCCACGCGAAAGAGAAGGTCTACGACAATACCCCAGCGTCGATTCAAGATGGAATTCGTGAGGCTATCGAGGGCATAAAGCAGCTACTACTTTTCGATTTGGTTATGAAAAATTTCATAAAAGGATATGGTCCTGTAAGCGTGGTCGTAGTGGTCATTTGATCTGATGTTATTTTCCACTAATAACGGCATAGCTTCTTCTTTATAATGAAATAAATATCAGCTCATTTATATTGAAAAATGGCATTTTTCTTTGAATATCAAAATAACTCCTCTTATTGGAAAACCCTCTACTACTTTTAAAATGGACCGAACTTCGAATGAATATCTAATGCCCGTACACTCATAGTCGCTGCTCTCGACAGATCTCGTACTCAAGAAGATCTTTCCATAAAATATGGCAATTGAAAAATTTTGTTCCTCAATATCTCAGACAAAACGAAACCAATCGAAATGAAATTTTGCGACCACATGCAAGATTAAAAGCCTCATGTAAATTGTTGTCGCCGTGATGTTAACAGAGCCATGGAAAATTCAATTGGAATATTGAAAAGAAGAAACTTCTTTGAAGATTTATATACTGAATGTTCATGCAAAATTTCAAGAGGATCGCATCATCAGAACCATATAATTTAATTATTTTTTAATTATTGATTTTTTACATATTCCATTTTTTGAATAATTTCCAGAATATAATTCCGACCGTACTGATATTTTGCATTCATATTCTCAGCATGAATCTCAAGTCCTATGCCAGATTTTGAGGTAATAGCATCATTGCTCCACCAATGAACGAGCGCTCAAAAGCACCTGCTCGTGGCTTTCTTAAATTTTTTCTGAACTAATTTAAATAAGAAACCAGATCTAGCCTCTAGCCTCTAGATAGATTTTGAGTTTTTAATGAAATTGAGATATTATCACTTTCAATAATGCCAAATAACTCGCTTGTTTATTTGAACTCCCATTTGAAACCTGTTTTTACGCTCTTTTTTCAGGAGTAATCTAAACACAATAACATCCTGATTTCTTTTGAGAAGGAGCTTTACAATATTTCTCGAATATCAAACAAAATACAGTTAGTGTATTTTTTAGTATTTACGGAAGAAAATGTGATAGGGGTACCATTTTTACGTAGGATACAAGCGCACGAGGATGAGAATTTCATCGAAAAACCTCTCTCACATGTGCAAATCATGTACTTTGAATTGAATAAAATTATCTATCTACCTAACTAAGCTTACAAAACACAATAATTCTCCTACCAAGCTTATAGCTTCTGAAAGGCTTGATCGCTTGGAGTTTTCATCATGACCATAATAATAATCAACAACCAATGAGAAAATCAAAATGATTAAACAAAAAATTAAAATTATTTTCAATGGAAGAGAAGCCTTTTGATATGAATAATATTTCAATATTCAATAATATATTAAGTAACTGTTTAGTTCTATATACATTATCTCAACAATTATCGAGTAAAAAGTAATGTGTGATGAATAGAAAATAAAAGTTCCTGGATATCAAAATAATACCGAAATTTTTAGGAATTCAATTAATGACTTCTTGGTCAATATCCCATCGAAATTAAAAAATAAACTGATTATTTCAATGGTATGCAGTTTTTTATTTCCTAGACTTCAAAATGCAAAGTGAAGATTTGCAATTTTAGTTTGTCGAAATAAGCACAGGAAGATTGTCTCTTAACATGTATTCGAAACTTATACATTTCAGCAACTTCAATGCAAGAAAAATTAAATAAATATTCTATTTATTAATCTCATTATTTCATAACACCACAAGACAATAACTTTTCTAGTCAACTGCCAGCGTTTTATAGGTTTGAGGTGATTATGTTCAAAAAGCATAATCAATTTGAGAACAATTCGATTTCTGTAAAAATAAACGTTCAATAATACCACTGGAAGTAACTATGGGATTCCCAATTACTTCTGTGTTTCCCCAGGTCCAGCTACAACCAAGCAGAATTCGTGAAATTAATTATACTGAGTAATACTTTTCAACGTTTCTTGCAATATGTATTTATTATACCACATTTCTCATCTATTTTTTCTTATCTGAAAATTTGCATTTTAGTTACGATTGTGAAGGACGAGAAATTATGTAGTCAATTTTCGTCGAACTTAAAACCTAATGCGGTTTCTTTTCTTTTCTGAAATGAGCACAAAAACATCTTCAATTTTTGCGGAGATAATTATAGCTATCCTCAACGCCGGAAAATCGAGCATTGTCATCAAAAACGTCAAATTATGGTATACAGATATATGCTTTTTCATGCATTTCACAATGGAATGTCGTTAAACCCCTACGTAGAATGGAAATAATGATTGCAATTACCTTTACCTTATAGGACTTGTAACGTTTCTACTAATATCAGCAGCCCTTCTAGGCCTAGATAGGAGAATGCATCTTTTGCTTCATCTAGATTGAAAGTAATAGTCCTTTTTGGGAGGATTTGAAGTTCCACTCAAGTAAATTCACATGGGAAGTGGCGTATTTAAATGAGCATATAAACAAGGGGAATATTAGGAAAACTCGCCTTCTGATGACATTTGTTGAAACTCCGCACAACACAACCCACTAACGGTCGCTGTTTTTACTAAAAACCAATTCTCAAACAGAGTGTCCAAATGGTTGTCATCAGCACTTTACACTGCGTATAAGCGTATTGAAAAGATATACAACACCAAACATCGTGTGGAAAAATACTGATGATATTTTGATAACGTTTTCAGCTTAGAACATAAATAGATGGAATGGCAAATAAACAAATTGTTGTTGTACGAACACTGGAGAGAGATAGAGGCCTAGTGTCGCCAATCACAATCGAGCTAGCTGAATTCAAAACGTTGCCAGATCAACTTTTCAAGACGAATGAGTGAGATACTTAAAAAATCAAATGTGATTATACAGTATTGATTTCTTGATATTTGAAGAGCTTGAATTCCACTATTTGAATTTTAGTTGAGAAAATTTCATCTTAGTTTTTGATTTATAAAAAAAATTAAAATCACGATAATAATTTTCCTCCCAATTCAGATAAATTGTCGACTTGGCAATGTGAATAAGGTTTACAAGCAGTAAACATCTGTCAATACTGTCTTTCTTTTCTCGCTTGTTGACCACGTTATTTCGCTAAATCTTGATTATTCGAGGGTTTTAGTATTTTATTCAGTTTAAGTTTTAAGTTTAAAAAGTGATAAAACATGCCTAACAAGTGCTTTTCCTGCGGTTTCACTTATATTGTGGGAGGAGAGGTTAGTCTTCACAGGTGAGTACCATTCATGGGCGTGCAGAATCTTTTTTGTTGATACCACGAGTAACAATTTCGATTTCTATACTGAATGTGAATACTGAAAATAAAATGTATTTTTAGACTGCCTACTGATAAAGATGAACAGGAAAAATGGTTGAAGAGAATTGGTTTCAAGGGTACGCTTTTGGAAAATAAAATATTTTATCTTTGTTCGAACCATTTTTCTGAAGATTGCTTTAGGAAAATAAACCTAAGAAGGCATCTTATCCCAGGAAGTTTGCCTTTGGAAACATCTCCGTAAGTTCAACAGAAACTTTCTCTCACAATTTCCATATTTAATACCCCCTTGCAACAAAATGATGTCCCAGAATATAACCATATACCTATATAACGTAAAGTAATTTGTAGGTCCTTATTAGGAAAAGATGAAGTAGAAAAACAGGTTACTCCTGAACCCGAATCGGATTTTGAGTTTCAATCTCCACCAAAAAAACTACCACGAGTTGACGACACATCACCAACCACTGATTCAGAAGAAACATTAACTTTAACCTCTCCTTCAAAATGTGCATCAGCCAGTTCGAGTGCCACTTCATTCTCAGGAAAACGAAGAATAGTCAAACTAAAGTAAGATATTGAAAAAAAAATAGTGCTTCTTCTAATTTTATCTTCACAGGAAGAGGCGGTTTCTCGCAAATCCTCGCTACATTGGGGATTACTCAGAACAACATTTGAAGAACCCTTTGCTGCGAAAAAAATTTCTGAAGTTAGCTCAAACAACAACAGCCAATTTGAAGAAAAGAAATATGTTGTTAGAAAGACAGGTCAATCGACTCAAATCATCAATAAGAAGTTTACAAGAACTAACCAGAAATATCCGTCAAAATTTTTCGGTCGAAGGAGATATGGAGAGTGCATTGAATGTAAGAAAACTAGTAATAGTACCTTGTGGTGATAAATTCAATTGAACTTTTTTTAATTTTGTATGTGTCATGTAAATATTTCACATAAATCAATTTGAATAACTGGTAATAACTGCTTCAATACAGGTTGATTATAATAATAATAACAATCTTTATTTCAGAAAGTTCTAAGTTACAACTAAGAGCAAATGAAATAGTTAAAATTTGATAATTCATTCACAGATAAATATGTAGTTGTAATACTTCCTCGGTCAGTTTTTTCTAACCTTCTTTACTTCTTGGATTTCTTCTCCTAACTGCTTGTATGCAGTTGGTTAGTACCAATGATGACCTGTTTATTCGCTTGGAATCTATTATAATCAGTAGTCAAATTGGATGGTTAAAACTACAATATATATGTAAAAATCATTCTATTTATTTGTAGGTATCTACTTCTGGATCAGCAAGGCAGATCTTGGAAAAATTACTCAGGGGGCCCAAGCGACAGAAATATTCAGAAGAGCTGCGGGCATTTGCTCTCACACTTCACTATTACTCTCCTCGAGCATATTCATATGTGAGAAGCACATTTAATTATACTTTGCCTGCACCTCGTACCATGCGAACATGGTATAGTAAATTGGATGGCGGGCCAGGTTTCAATGAATCAGCTTTAAAAGGCATAAAAGATAAAGTCACTAAAGCGAAAAGTGATAAAAAGAATTAGTTGGTGCTCTCCTAATGGATGAAATTTCTATCAGAAAATTGATAGAATGGAATGAAGGAAAATTCAAAGGAATTTCTGACTTTAAGGGTTACATCGGAAAGCAAGACCATGAAATGCAAGAAGCGAGGGAAGTGTTGGTATTTATGATAGTTTTTTTAAATGAAAACTATAAAGTCCCTGTAGCCTATTTTTTCACCAACGGTGTGGTTGCTGATGATAAAGCTTCTATTTTGCTGAAGTTACTTGGACATCTAGAAAATACAGGACTTAGAGTGGCAACCATAACATTTGATGGTTTATCATCAAATTTAAAAATGGCCGAAATTCTAGGAGCAGACTTCTCCAATCCAAGTTCTCTGAAAACTTGTTTTTCATACCCACCTGAAAATCAGAACCGCCATATTTATTTTATATTGGATCCAAGTCATATGATTAAATTGGTCAGAAACACTTTCGGATCAAAAAAAACCTTAATTCATGACCAAATAAACAACATAGAATGGAGGCATATAGATAATCTTGTGAAATTTCAAAATACCCATGGTCTTAATGCAGCTACTAAGATTGGACTTAGACACATTAATTACGGAAAAGAGAAAATGAAGGTGAAGTTGGCCACACAGATTTTGAGTAAAAGTGTATCAGATGCTTTACTTTATCTTGAAAAAGATTTGAAAGTTCCTGACTTTTTTAATGCACAAAATACAGCTAAATTCTGCGAAATGTTCAATAATTTATTTGACGTATTTAATTGCAGAAATTTATATTCAAAATCAATTTATGGTAAAGCTCTTTCTAAAAATACAAACACTTTCATTTTTTCTTTTTTAAATGAATCCTACAATTATATTACCAATCTGAATTTGACTAATGGTAGAAAATTGATATTCTCAGATGTTAAAACTGGATTTTTAGGATTTCTGATCAATATCGTCAGCCTGAATGGTATTTACGAAGAGTTTATCAATTGCCAGAATCCACCTTTAGATTTCCTATTGACATATAAGATATCCCAGGATCACTTGGAGATCTTTTTCAGCTCAATAAGAAGTAGAGGTGGATTCAATAATAATCCGAGTGCTAGACAGTTCGAGGCCGCTTTCAAGAGGCTGCTATTACACAATCACGTGAAAGCTTCCGGCTCTGCCAATATTTCCAGCATTGATGATACTATTTTACTGCCCCTTGACAATAGTACTGTTGATTCTGATAATACACCTCAGATTTTTGAAGCGCCTGCTGTAGGGGACCATACATATGTTGTGAATTCTAAAAATTGGCATCTAAGTGAATATACAGAGGATGTAGTGGTATACATAGCAGGATTTGTGGTAATAAAGGTAGTACCAAAAATCAATTGCCAGATATGTGTTTCAATACTGAGGTCTAACAGCGTACCATCAAAACTGCAGTTGAGAAAAACCTTGGGAGGTCTATCTGATGCCTCACAATTTGTGGTCAACATATGTACAGAAGCTGAAAAAACGTTCAGGTGGGCAGAAAAAGTTTTCAAGATATTTGACAAAAAATACTGTAATTTGTTGCCCCGCTTGGTTCTCACCACAATGAACAGCATTGATTCAAAATTGTTTGATGTATTTAATACGCATCTGTTTGATGATGAACCAGAAAGGAATCATGGTCTTGCATTATCAAAGCTTATATTAGAGACATATTTCAATTTAAGGATTCACCACGAATTGAAAAATCGAGGAAGCGAACGGTTAGACACAAATAGATTGAGGAGTAGATTAACCAAAACAATTACATTTATTAATCAATAGATACATATGATGTGTTTCCTATGTATGTACACTATGTTAAGTTATTACTAATAAATTATGTTATTTTTCTCATGTAGTTTTGGTATTGCACCTTTTTCATATACTCTCTTTTCAAAAATAAAAACGATCTGGTAAAGAATCACCTTACTCTCCATACACTTATACTTATTCCACTTTTAATCGAGAAATCACATGCAGGTGGGAAATGGAAGGCATGCAATGCAACTAGGTAAGTTTTATAATTTAGAGAAGATTTTAAAGATTGCATTGTTTACCTTCAATTTCGAATACTATTAAATACCGTAATTTATTTAATGGGAATAACACAAAATGCGAATCAACCAATCGTATTAGTGGTAGGATTTCTTGTTGAACCTCAGAACATAAATCTATTTATGTTCTAAGTCTTAAACAATCACGATAGTGCTAAGAAATGTGAAATTTATAATGTTAATTTAAGTGCAATAAATGAAAAAAATGGTATTTATATAGTATTGGATTCAACGCCCCTTAGATTGTTTATTGGTAATCCTTTCTGGCCTTGAAACATAAATAACTCTAAACTTCTGAAAATTTTCACAAGAGCCAAATCATCAAAGTGAAAAATAAACATTTTTCTTAAAATACTTAAAAACACGAAGTAATTTTATTAAATGAAACACAATGCAGACTTTTTTAAATATAAAATAAATAAATAAATAAACATATCAATTTATAATTTATATTCCTAGAACATAAACAAACAATAATACAATAATCTTTATTGTTAAATGTGATTTGGGCATATACATAAAGAAAGTATAGAAGAAAGTATAGTATATTTATGTCTGTTCTGTGGGCATATATTCGAAGTTACAAACTAATATATGAAATTATGTTACGCCACTGTCTTAGTGTCCGTTGAGAGAGAGAGGCTTCGAGTGTTCGTACATAAACAAATGTATCCGTAGCACTAGAGTTGCCATTCCATCTATATATGTTCTAAGTTTTCAGGTGCACATAATCAATTTTGAACTTTTCGATCCACAAATAAATCAATTAAAATGCATGCGTCAACAATAAATTTGAGGTTATCTTGGGCCCCCTTTCACTTTTTACGGATTGGTTAAAATGCCGGTAATGTTACTTTATGAAATAACAAGATGCCCACTTATCCAATAAAATAATTGAGGATATATTATCTGCATCTAAAGTATCTTAAATGTAAGTAGGTATTTAATATAGGATAATTCGTTGAATGCTTTATGATCCTCGCCTCGGATTAAAGTTTTTTTCATGATGTAACTCAGGGAGTTTATAAAATAAACCGGCAGTAATTATATAGAAAATTATTTTTTCCATGCACATAATTTCTCTTCAATGTGCCGAAATAGATATCAGAGTTCTTTCAATTTTGATTCAAACACGAATCAACGACTACAGCATTGTTTAACAATGACTACAGATATTATAAAGAATTCGAGATGAAAAAAAGTTCGATTGTCCATTCATGAACACTGTAGCTTTCCAATGGAAAGACCCAAAGATTCAACATAACTGAAATTAAAAGATTAATAAATTAATCTTTGCTGAAAACGATTTGTATAGGTTGATATCTGGAGTGTGGACCGCTCAGCAGATTTCTTCGCTGAAATATTTACTGTTGAAGATCAGAAATCATCTTGTAGAAATAGGGTACACTTGTTATTTCGATACTTGATCCTTTAATTACTGAAATAAGTAATTAAGAATGTTTTTTCAGATAAAAAAACCTCCAGAATACAATGACCAATTCGAGTAAGAAGAGAGAAATTCTTTGATTAGTTTCTATGGTTTGGTTGTTTGGTCATAGAATATTACTCTTGTTTCCGCTTCGCATCGAGGAAGATCTTCATCTTGGACGTTTTTTGAACGAACACGTGTAAGTAAAAATTTGTTTTTATTTATTCCATAAATAATTGTTAATTCTTTTCAGGCACTTGATTATATTATAGTCACAATGGCTGAAGCAGAAGCTATCAAGAAGAAACGTACATTCAAAAAATTCACCTACAGAGGTGTGGATTTGGATCAGCTATTGGATATTTCCACCGAGCAACTGTCTGAGCTTATGAACTGCCGTGCAAGGAGGCGATTCAGCCGTGGATTGAAACGTAAACCCATGGCTTTGTTGAAAAAATTGCGTAAAGCAAAGAAAGAAGCACCCCCACTAGAAAAACCAGAGATCGTTAAAACTCATCTGAGGAACATGATCATTGTCCCAGAAATGGTAGGATCTATTGTTGGTGTATATAACGGAAAGCCTTCACTCAGGTGGAAATCAAACCCGAAATGATTGGACATTACTTAG
Source organism: Propylea japonica (assembly GCA_013421045.1). Classification (NCBI taxonomy): domain Eukaryota; kingdom Metazoa; phylum Arthropoda; class Insecta; order Coleoptera; family Coccinellidae; genus Propylea; species Propylea japonica. Next base: position 6,377,667 of record CM024242.1, on the reverse strand, counting down.
GAGAATTTTCCCTAACCTACAAACCTGTTAAACACGGTAGGCCAGGTATTGGTGCCACCCACAGTTCTCGTTTTATACCACTGAAGTAAATTTGTTTTGTAAGTACACAATAAATGACGTAAAGACAATTTTGAATTTTATTTTAACTACTTTTCAAGTATGTACCTTATAATCGAGTAAGGGTTGATCTTGTTTATGTGACATTTACTGTGGAATTTAGAAGCTTTACTATTTAATATGATGTAGCTTTAACTGCTCTATCAAAGTTGAATAATATGATATTGCGTAGGTGTACTTCTTTGTCTCCATAAACCAAGATTGATATGAAGTAAGGGTGGCTGATACCAAATTTCATCGGTAACAGTTACGGATCTTTACTGTGACTGAGACGTACCTGTTCCAAAATACCAGTGGTACACGTTACCAGATATAGCTTTCGATCCCAATGTTCCAGGTAACTGAGTTACGCCCAGCTTTACAATAACAGCCCGTATACAGAATATTAGAATTTTGATCTCGAATTCTTGATTAAGGAGTCAAACCAAGCAGTTATGGGTAATTTTTTGCCAAATATCATCTTTTCACCACTCTTATGCCATTAAAAAAATAGTTCCTTTAGATGATTTCAAAATTACCTTAAGGGTTATATAAGATTGATTTAGGTACTCCGAAAATACTTAATTAAATCGATTTTTCAATTATCGTCATATACGTCACAGATAACATAATTAAAATTTGAGATGATTGAAAAAATTCTCGTTTTTCTGAAACTATGCCCGAGCCCCATATACTATGGGCAATCTAAGTTATAACCCTGTTATCTTCTCAATACATTGATATTTGTATTCAGAAGTGAAAACAGATATTTTTCAAGTATGCTGCGTAACAACTGTAACGTGTAGTCCGGTATAGACGTTACTTTTGAAACTGGTATTCTGTTCAAACTTTGGCCTAAAAATTTTGCATGAGGCTTATTATGAGCATCTTGCGTGGTCTATTATTCTGAAATTTTTTTTATGAAAAAGCCGATATGTCTATCAATAATTTTTTTTCTCATGCAATGTAGTAATTGAAGACCTCGGAGCAATAACCGGGTAACTCCGTTTTCATGAAATGTTGAGAAATGAGGAAAAACTTCATGACTTGCCTGATTCTTGCGCCGAAATATACATTAAAGTAAGTCCATTTTGATTGAAACTCTTTACAAAAGCGGTGAATTTGCCCCATTGTTGCACAGAAAAATGCGTACATTGGATATAAGCAGATTGAATATGATATATCAGTTTCGTTATAAAATGGAGTTACCCGGTTATTGCTCTGAGCTCTTCAATTTCTGCCTTCATTGATGGACAAGAAAAAGGAAATAACATTGAATAATCTTTCTTTATTCATTTTTACCACATTTTGATCAATTGGACATTCCCCTGCATCAAAAACATATACAGTTTATAATTGGTTTCGTTCAGCAAATACAACAGTTGCACAACCGTTGAGTGAATTTACGCGAACGCACTCGATCAGTGAACGCAAGTTCAACATCACTCAGTGGAAGCCACTTTTCTCAGCGAATCCAAAGTACTCTCACTGATCACGGTTGTCAGCTGTTTATGCAGTGTAAATTTAACATTTAGGTTATGTGAGCATACTTGACTTTTTTATACCGTTCAGAAACCTTCCTACTAATCGCCCAACGCTCGGCTCAGTGATCAGATTTGCAACGGTTGTTTTCACTGAACGTACCCATTATGAAACTGTAGCTATGGATTTTGTTGATGAAAATGAGTATTAATTTATCACAGAGATTTGTGTTGAAATGAATGTAAGCTTAAAAGTACATAGTATAGTTTGACCTAGACCATTACCTTAGCAATAAATTACAATTACTATTTTTAATAGTGGAGCCAAATGCTCAAGAAACACCGAAAATCACTTCCTGTTTTTAGGCAATAAATCAAGTTTCATTTGAAAGCTCAAAAGTTAATAAGCATATCTTGATGATGTAAGATGGCATCCAAGGGTGTCAAGATTTCAATACATTTTTTTTCTTATGTTTTCACCATTTCTGTCAAACTTGTAAACATGACCTCTTGAAGTGAGTTTAGTAGTGTTTTTTTTCACGGTATGGAAACTCGATGAAATGTCAGATGGCTCATCAGATGTAGAATAAAAGAACAAGTTGGTGATTATCTGCTGTTTAGTTGAGTCGTGACAGAGTCCATTAACGTTTCTTTCATACAAATATACTCCCTCCACTTGATTCATCACATTTATTGGCTCTGGAAGTAAATCCTAGTAAACAAACAAGTGACATATTCAATCGTTGAATAAACGAACAATTTGATGAAACCGTGGTGACAGCGCTAAATCTATACGGTCAATAAAAGAACACTACTTTTGATGCCAATGTTGAAAACATAAGAATAAAAAATTTATTGCAATCCTAACAGGCCTTTGTGACATGTAATATTTTCCGATATCAAATAAAAGTTGATTTAGAGCATAAAAAAGGGTAGTGATTTTCGGTGTTTATTAACCACTCTCATGGTACTCCTCTATGAGTTTAACCTGATTTAAATCCATGTGTATAAATAAAACAATCCTAACTTGAAATATATCACACTTCAAAACCAGGAACTGTGCCCTTAACATTTGGTTTTTCTGTTCTAGTATGCCAGACATACACTTTAGTGCAGAGATCTGCAAGTGGCTCAAGTTGTTCTTTAGTTGTGAAATATCCTAAAAATTCACTTTCTTGATATCCCTTTTCCATTCGGTAAGAAAATACTGCTTCTGGTTTGTTCAAGATTACATCGATGTTTATTCCAAACCTGCCATATCTATGGCGAAGGGTCTCTCAGGTTTCCATCCACTTTTGTATCTTGTTATTTTGCCTGAAATTCAGATTGTATGTTATTAAAAAGGCCATCATTGTTCCTGTCCACAAAAGAAGTGAATTAAGTGATATCTCAAACTATAGACCAATTTCAATCCTCAGTGTCTTCTCAAAAGTTTTCGAGAGAATAGTGCTGAATAGAATGATGATGATGAAATATTTGGATCATTTTCAAATTCTTGATAATACACAGCACGGCTTCAGATCTGGCCGCTCAACTCTAACCGAAGCCATACATTTCATCGAGTTTGTTATGAATCCCTGGACAATGGCTATCATGTCGCGGGATTATTTTTCGACCTGTCACGTGCTTTTGATAGTCTTAATCATGTATTTATATGCAACATAAAAACGTTGTTTTAAGGTGTGTTCTTTTATTCACCGATGGATTCACCCGGATGGAAACCAGATGAAATATCAGATGGCTCATCAGATGTCGAATAAAAGAACGAGTTGATAGTTATCTGCTGTTTAGTTGAGTTGTGACAGATTACATTGACGTTTCTGCCATACAAATTTACCCCCTCCACTTGATTCATCAGAATTTCATCACATTCATCGGCTCTGAAAGTCGATCGATTCAATGAGCCACAGATGTAAACATCGGTGAATAAACGAACGAGTGACAGTTTCAACCGCTGAATAAAAGAACACCACTATATGCATGAAAATGTTTGAAATATGCACGAAAATATGCAGAAAATGCAAAATTGAATAGTGAATTTTAGGAACTCAAAAAAAAAGAGAAAAGTTATTTTTATTTCCAAGTCAACATATCATTAACTCTTAATAATATGGTATTTAAATTTAATTCAATGTTTTTGTGAAAGTTTACAACTAAATATTGTTCCAAATTTTCAGGTAAAATTTCTGCCGTCCCATTAATAAAAATCTCGATAAGAGGCGTATTTTACTCGTTATTCGGATACTTTCGTAGCTCATTGTACTTTGTGGAATTTGGTAGAATACGCACATAATCACTTTTATCGCATTTCGGAACGCACGGAAGAAAATATATACCGAGAATATGCATTATTACTGTATCTTAGCTAAAATATGCATATACTGCTGAAGATGTCTTAAATATGCAAATGCATATAACCGGTCTCTAGTTATTTAATATTAGTTAGCATTTCAGTTTACCGAATGGGTGGTTGATGAAATCACTTTGAGGATATTCAATCCTAATTATGAAAAGTGGTATTTAAATAACAAGAGTTGTAATATTGAGAATATTCTGTGGTAAATGCCAGGACATTTCTCCGTTTTACCGGGCAAGAATAGTAGCCCTATATTAAAAAGCTCTTTTCAAAGCATGATTGCCCAAAGTTTGAATATTCCACGGATTTCAGTGAAGCGTATGGTGCCTTGTCAACTCAATGTAACGACTGCGAGAGAAGCCCTTCATATTGCAAGTTTTACTCGAAGGAATCGAACAGTATCTGTAACAGTCCTTTAAAGTCATTTTTTGGCGTCCCATAGTAGTCTCAAACAATACAATATATTGAGACTGTTGCGTCTCTTAAATTTTAAAGGCAAGAAGATATTTTAGTAATAATAATAATAATAATAATAATGGTTCTTTATTTCAAATCCTATCCAAAATAACAAGTTATGTGGAGACGAAGTGAAATAGTGTCAAAAACAAATACAACATAGGTAAATCTAATGGGTGCAATCACAATCAACTGAGAAAATCCTCCAGACTGTAAGGCTCCAGTTCTAATAGAAATTTATATAATCTCCTCTTGAAACATTTTTCATCTCTTATAGTTTTGATATTGATTGGTAGTGAGTTATATATCTTAAGGCATCTAATTCAACCTGTCTCTGAGATGTTGTCAAATTCAACCTGGGATAGAGATAGTCCACATTTCTTGTCTCGTAAAAATATTTCCGGATCTCGTATTTTTCAAATAATTTTTTATTGTCTCTAATGAAGAGGGCACACTCTTGTATATATATGGCGTAGATAGTTAAAATTCCCGTCTTCTTGAATTCATTTCTGCAGGATTGGTCATAATTCAAATTATTCATTATTCTGACCGCCTTCTTTTGTGCAATAAAAAGTGAATTCATATTTCCTGCCCCATAAAATACGATGCCAAACCTCAGTTTTGATTCTATAGTTGCATGGTACACTGTTTTCAAGTAAGTTTTACTGATGTATTTGGCTATAGTACGAAAACCATAAATAGATGTTGTTATTCTTTCGCCTAAATAGTTTATATGTCTTTTCCAATTAAGATTTTTATCTATATAAACTCCCAAGAACTTTGTGCTTTCAGCAAGATCATATTCATCTTGATTCAATATAATTTGATCAATTTCTTCCATCTTTGAGTTGGTCGGTGTGAAGAGTATTAATTGTGTTTTTTCTGTATTTATTATCAGATTGTTTTGCTCAAACCATTCTTTTGATTTCCTCAATGTGTTTCACATAGTTGTTCCAGCTCCTGGAGGTATTTTTTCAATTATGAGCTTATTAGTGTCATCGACATAGTTCACAGTGGTCACTTTACTTTTATCTGCTTCAAATATTAGTCCATAATCATTAAGGTATATTATAAAGAATAATGGACCGGCTATGCTACCCTGCGGTATACCTAGAATTATATCTTGTATGGTTGATCTTATGGTTTCCTCATTCGATTCTATTTCTACTAGTTGTTTTCTGAGAGACAAATATGATTTAGCCCATTTCAATGCTGGTCCTCGAATTCCATAAAGTTCCAACTTTTTTATCAATTTTTACGTATCCATGCAGTCATATGCTTTAGATAGATCTAGAACATACCCAAGGCAAGCTCCTTGTTTTCAAAAGCTTCAATGATTTTGGTTATAAAATTATGTATTGCAGTTTTGATAGACTTCCTTTTAAGTACCCATGCTGATAGTAACCAAATATTTCATTCTCCAGAAAAAACTCCATTATTTGTCTGCAAAATGCCATTTCTATGATCTTGGAGAAACTTGGCAAGATACTTATAGGTCTAAAATTGTTGTAATCATTCATATCACCTTTTTTATGGATCGGCTTGACAACTGCAATCTTTAATTTATCTGGAAAAATGCCATATGTGAAAGAGTTGTTGATTATGTACTTCAAAGGTGGAATTATTTCTTCTGCTGTTTGTTTTATAATATTGTTGGATATTTCGTCAAAACCACTTGAGTATTTATTTTTCATCGATTTAATTAAATCTCGTACTTCATCTTCTGTTAGTTTTTTCAAACGTATAGATCTGTCTTGTTCTTTGATATTGTTTGTGGCATTTATTGGCGGAATATCTTTTGTTAATTTTTGTGCTGCACTGATGAAGAAGTTGTTCATTTCAGTTGCGATTTTCTGGGGCTCGCCATTCAATTCAATTTCCTTTCGGTTTATTTTTAAGTGAATTTACCAAAGTCCATAAGTTTTATTTTTGTTGTCGGAATTCTTTATTAATGTTTCATATTTTTGTCCTTTCTGTCTCTTTAATAATCTGTCATATTCGATTTTTGTTTTACGATACTCTTCTTTAAATGAATTATTGTGAGTGTTTAGTACTAATAATGCGTCTAGTTGATTTTTTGTTTTTTTGATAATGGGGTCTGTATTATTCATTTGGGATTTTTCTTCATTGACACTTTCTTAAGTGGAAAAGATCTATCAAAAAGGTTTGATATATGGTATGAAACATATTAAACTGCTCATTCACCTCATTTTTAGGTATTTCATACAATAGCTTCCAATCTTGATCTGCCAATAGCTCTTTGAAGGATTGGATGTTTCTCTGCGATAGTATTCGCTTTAATGCTTTATTTTTGCAATTCCCTGTTATTTTAAAACTTATTTTCTGTGCTGTGTGATCCGAAATGTGTGTCTGAATGACACTTGTTGCATATATTTGCTCAGTATTTGTGAAGATGTTATCAATGCACGTTGCTGTTGTAGATGTTATCCTTGTTGGTTGATTGATCGTCTGTTTTAGGTTGTATGTTCCAAACATACTCAACAATTCAGTTTTTTTAGAGGAGTCTTCCATCATATTGATATTGAAATCCCCCACTATACTGACTGTGGCATTTTCACTAAAAATTTTCTGCAGTAAAGGTTCTAAATTTTCTGAAAGTGTCTTTACATTTCCATCGTTATAAATTGCTATGCAAATGTGTTTGCGTCCTTCAATTCTGTATTCAATTCCAACACACTCGAATTTTCCTTTGATCGATTTTTCTTAATGTCTTTCCTTTCTCTGGCCTGTAATTCATGTCTAGTATATATATAGCGACTCCCCCATGTTCCCTCTCATTCTGCAAAAGAAAGTCAAAAGTGAGAAATCTTTTATCCCATAAAATTCTAACTGTTCTTCTGTTTTCCAATGTTCAGTTAAACAGAGTACTTGAACATCCTTATGACCTTCCAGGGTTTGCTCTATAAGCTCCACTGCATTTCCTACGGAACACACATTTTGGTGTAAATACTAAACTGATTTTCATAATTGCTGATACTTTTTTTAACATTTTACATTCTTTTATGGTGTTTTGATCTTGTGTACACACATTCTTTTTCTCTAAAAAATGCTCTCCTCTTCTGAAGTCGAATCTTGCATATTTGATGCCTGCTGGCCAGAAATCATCCCTGTACAAATCTTCCTTCATTGTCAGTGGGGCTCCAACTAAGACACACTTATACCTCATATTCTCTTGGTTTCTTGCTTCTATCTTCCTAACTGATACCTCATTTTGATCTGTTTTCCCTCTGTTCGCTATATATTCCCTGATTTCTTCCTTCTCTACACTTTCATTTATATGAGAAATGAACATCCATAGCCTTTTTCCTTCCTTGTTTGATTTCGCAGATTTGAAAGCTGTATTCTCCGTTATTCCGGTTCCAACATTTGGTGGTTTTCTTCGTTTTTTCGACTGAACGGTTTAAATTCATCTGATATTCGTTTAGTAGTAGAATTCATTTCATTTCCCTCAATTTCCGTTGTTGATATTTTCGGTATATCTAGGTTATATTTATGTTTTCCTTTTATAGGTTGTAGTTCATTTGTACTCGGCTGTAGCTCGGCTATCACCTGGACTGGACCACCAAGAATAGCTTCAACCACAATAGCTCAACATAGTTTTTTCGGATGATTCATAATTCGGTTTAGAAAGTGATAGTCTATGAGAAAGGGTTTTGGAGAGAGGACCAGAGCTACTCATTTTGTCACTAAGATCTTGCACTACTTCGAGAGATTTGGTTCGAAACCAATGCTATCAAGAGTTTGAGACCTGGATGATTAGCCAGAAAGCCCTAATATACCGATTTGGAAATTCACATCGAGAACATACGATATACAATGCATCAGACAGAGAATTCTTCCCTACAGTTGCACAGATGAATAGGCGAGATAATGAAGTGCGATAACTGAATGAATTCATTTGTCTTACTGCGATAATCTAGTCTCGTCTCTCTCTTATCGCAGTATGGTAGGGAACCCGAACTACACGTATAGAATTTTAATTTGTCAGGCTGCCCGTAATACTCGATTCAAGTATTCACTGTTGCCTACCATACTAAAGAATTACGCTCTCTAAACGATAAGAGAGAGACAAGACTAGAATAAAGAAGTAAGACAACTGAACTCAGTGTGTTACAGCAAGTGATTGACTCGACTATTCACCTGGGAAACTGGACGGAAGAATTCTCTGTCTGATGCATTGTATATCGTATGTTTCAGATGTGAATTTCCAAACCTGTATTCTTATTTCTATATATTATCACGTGCTCAGCTATGTTATGTGGAATTTCCGGAAATAACGGTGATTATTATAAGTAAAAAAAAATTATTTCCATAAGAAAAAACAAAAAAGATTGTGTGATAAATCAGGAAGGAAACCTTTTAGCAAAATTAAAATTAAGCCACTGGATTTCTATGAAAAGATTGTCTATATAATGTTTTTGTTTGAAGTTTATAAAGGGTTTTCCAATAAGAGGTGTTATTTTGATATTCAAAGAAAAATGCCATTTTTCAATATAAATGATATTTTATTAAAGAAGAAGCTATGCCGTAAACAGTGGAAAATAACATCAGGCAAATGACCACCACGACCACTCTTACAGAACCATATCCTTTTAATGAAATTTTCCATAACCAAATCGCAAAATGGCTGCCGTATTTCCTTGATAACTTCTCCAATTCCATCTTTGAAGTCTTGAATCGACGCTGGGCTATTGGCGTAGACCTTCTTTTTCACGTGGCATCAAAGGAAGAAGTCGCAAGGCGTTAAATCAGAAGATCACAAAAATTCCGGATCATTTTCATGCATTTCAACGACCCAATCAGCAAAGACACGACGTTGTTGATGATCAGCCGGCTTGAGTTCTTGTGTTAACTGAACTTTATAAGCCGCAAGACCCAAATCTTGACGTTTGTAGAATTCCTAATTCCAAAGAACGACGAGGAATGGACAAACCTGGGTTTTTCTTCAACACTGTTTATGAGCGACGTGCACGGGTTTTATTCTTCACATCACTAACTTGTCCCAACAGCTCGAATTTACCCACCAATTTCTTTAGTGCGGTCCGACAAGGTGCTTCACAACGACCTAAAGATGTTCGTGTTTTACGAACCGTCTCAAATATTCACCATTTTTATAGTGAATTTTAATAAATTCATTGCGTTCTTGAAGCGTGTATCGTTCCATTTTTATGAATGGCGTAGTTTCTACTTGTCAAATGTCAAAAAATGACAGCTTCAAACGTGATAACTCCTCTTATTGGAAAACCCTTTAGTACTAACAGGAATGGAGATAATTGCCCAAATGTCAATTTTGACTTATAACTCAAAACAAAGGAAGACAGGGCTAGAGCAACGCGATTGACGGCATAATGGGCTTCTTGAAAAAAATGAACGCTATGTGTCATTTTTCTCTATCTCATAGGGTTAAGAAGTTGTAGTTCAGGAATCACCAATTCTGGTCACTCTGAACATTCTATATCTGACTGATTACTGCACTCACCTGTTTTTGGATCTACAATAGGAGTTTCTAAATTAAGGCCACCAACTAGTCCAACTGGCCAAACGCCAACTTTTTCACCTTCATTATCTGAATCATATAACGATATAATGAATAAAAATTAAATAACGAGTTAAATAAAATTATACCTCCTCAAACAATTTCACGTCATACGTATTATCATCATCCATAAAAAACATATCTTTTTTGACCCATGAGGTTTGATATTCTCTCTGATCCATTTCAGAGCTGCGTTTCTCTGTTCAACTCCTCTGTGCTTTTTCCATCTGGGATCCTAAAATTAGGTATCGGGTCATTTTGGATATTCATTCTGATCAGAATTATTAAAAAATATAAAATTATAAAAAATCGATAATGGAAATATCAAAATTTTATGCTTCTGATGTCACACTCCTTTTGAAAATTTGTGTGATCATTCACTTCACAAATTTATATCCTCAAACTCGATTTCATTTCAATTGAAAGTTTTTTCATGGCAATAATATAATTTTTTCAATATAACGTTAGACTTTTCCCATAAATTTGAATTAAACATTTTACTGCAATATTCTAGCTCAATCAAAAAAATGGATCATAAAACAAATTAAATTTTATGGTTCTGATTATGGGATCCTCTTGAAATTTTGCATAAATATTAGGTATAAAAATCTTCACCCTCAAATCAAATTTCACTTGAATCGGATAATTTGTTGTGAAAATATAAGATTTTCACATCAGTCGTTGGCCATTTGGAGAAGATCCAATGATAGTTATTTAATCAACTAGGTTATTGAAGACAGTGACTAATGGTCAAGATATTTTGACGCGTTCGCTCCGCTCACGCGTTAATAGTTCGAGACCATTAGTTGCTTGATTAATAACCGAGTTGATTACAAGATTTTTCCGACGACCTCAATATGAATTGTGTATGAATTCTTGATTGAAATACTTTCTCATTTTGCACAAAACGTACATTTGACATAATAAAATTTCTACATGAATTTTGACATTTCTCGTAGTGCTTCTGAATACTCTGTGAACGGTTGCCATGAGGATTGCACATTAAAATAGCAGAAATTGAGCATTAAAATAGGTCATTAATGATCAATTTTGTACACATTAAAATAACCTTTTATTTTGAGATCGACGGAAAATTTTCTTTATTATTATTGTAACATTTTCAATATTCCATCAAATTTTCTATGGTCCTGTTAAAAAAGCGCCACAAAACGCACACAAAATTTTGAATAGCCATAATTTATGGAACACCCTGTGAGATATTGGTTGTTGACAAACTTAATCGAGGTATTTAGGAGCTGAACCTACCCTGAAAATTTCAAGTCTCTAGGATAATCCTTTCGAGAATTATAGTGTTAAACGACCGGACGGCCCCACAGACAGTCAAATTATCGTTTGAGAACATATTCGGCTCAAAATTAGAAACGCTCTAAAAAGGGAATCCTACCAGCACTCTACAGGGTAACCCATTCGAAAGTGTTCATCCTCAATAACGAATCAAAATTTCTGAGAACTCTCAGACAGGTCTATTTCTGATGACAGGAGGGCATGATCTGCGAATCAAAGCTTGTTCTTGCAATCCCCAAAGAGGGTTGCAACCCCATCAGAGATTTGAATAGGGAGAGAAGGTCGTTTTGAAGCACAAATGATGCATGGATTCAAATTTGTATGAACCTGCAGTTAATGAGGGTGGACACTTTCGAATGAGACACCCTGTATACTTATTGCGCACGTGAAGATTTTACAATAATTGTAATTTCACAAAATTTTATAGCTCGTGTAGCGGTAAATATTTGAATTTCGGAATATGGACCCACAAAGTTCCGAAAATGTTCGATCTTCACGTCACTTTTACACTATAAAAACACAAATTCACTACTCCAATTTAGTCCATAAATCACCTTCGGAACGTTCAAATAACTATTCAATTAGTTTCATTTCAAGTATATCCAATTAATGCAGAACATCGAAAATCTAGAGGCACCACATATCCATAGACTAACTAAACGGAGAATAGATGAGACACTAGTAGAACAAGCTTCAACGACATCTTTTTTTGTACAACATTACTAATTAGGTGTGTTCTTTTATTCATCAGATGGATTCACCGCTGTCACCACGGTTTCATCAAGTCGTTCGTTTATTCAGCGGTTGAAACTGTCACTCGTTCGTTTACTCACCGATGTTTCCATCGGTGGCTCATCGGATCCATCGACTTTCAGAGCGGTGAATGTGATGAAATTCTGATGAATCAAGTGGAGGGGGTAATTTGTATGGCAGAAACGTCAATGTTATCTGTCACGACTCAACTAAACAGCAGATAACTATCAACTCGTTCTTTTATTCGACATCTGATGAGCCATCTGACATTTCATCTGGTTTCCATCCGGGTGAATCCATCGGTGAATAAAAGAACACACCTATTCGTGAAAAAGCTCAATTGAAAAGGAATCTGTATCGTAAAGCTGCCTCAAAAAGAATTCTGTAGTGCACCTTTTGAATAGGTAGGTACACCCATATACAAGGTGCAAAAGTTTTTTGAAATTCAATTTCCAAAAGGAAATCAGAAATGGATTCGTGCAAGTTATCGATGAGTGAGGAAATTTATTTTCATGAAAATAATACCTGCAACGAACTTCATCTGATTTTCTTTTGGAATCGAGAAGTGAGGATCAATAATCAAATTCTGGATAGAATAAAAATTTATTAACTGAAATAGATATCACCAATTGAAAATACAGATTCATTTCATAATATCTAATCAATAAAAATAATTGCATTGAATTTGTGGTTTTATAGTGAAAAAGCGACGTGAAGATGGAACAATTTTGGGACCGTATGTTCTGAACCAAGACAGACCGCACCAGTTGGTTTCACTAATGTTGTTCAGGAAGACTCAAAGATTACAATGACACCAAAATCTGGTCGATATCTGCTGGTCACCGAAATTCGATATTTAACCTTTAGGCCAAGCAATAGAGATATTTCCTTGACAAAAATACTACCTGGAAGCAACCTGTGCCATTCCGAGCAGGACAGTCCGTAGTTTATTCTCACCATGTTTTAAACACGAAAATGCCATTTTTTTATTTGTTATTAACAAAAAACAACAAAAATACGCGTTCTTTTTAGTTTTTTTTCGTTGCAAAATGGAAACCATTGATGCAGTGATAACGTTGCAATGGGATGAATTGTAGAGAATTACATTGTGAAGAGAATGATGGGTCAAACGATCCGATCGAATAATTAAAACTGGAGAAAAGCGGAAAAAACCGGAAAATTGCGTGTTTTTTCTTTTAACTCATAACTCTGCCATTTTGCAATATTAAGAACTGAAACTTCACACGATAGTACCTATTGACGTGCAAGTCATGTGTGCCAAAATTGGATTCGGTCCGATAAATAGTTTTTACATAATTCCCATTTGAATTTTTTTTTGGACATATTTTCGCGGAGAGCTGGATGCGTTTGAGGTCGTCCGATTGAAATTAAAAAAATTGATTTGGAAAGAAGACGTGATCAGTAACAAACGTCTATTCTGATTTTTCAATAAAACGCGTTTAAGTGTGTTAAAAACTAGTGAGAACATGAGGGAAAACGACCGACCAAGCGAGAGTGGTCGAGTGGAGAGGGAATGAGCGAATCGAGGGGAAACGCCGCGGAAGCCAACGGTCGCCGAGTTTTAAAATGTTGCGCGGACAGCGCACCAAAATTTTGTACACATATACGTTTACCCTCGATTCGCTTATTTCCTCTCCACTCGACCGCTCTCGCTCGGTCGGCCGTTTTCCCTCATGTTCTCACTAGTTTTTAACACACTTAAACGCGTTTTATTGAAAAATCAGAATAGACGTTTTGTTACTGATCACGTCTTCTTTTCCAAATCAGTTTTTTTAATTTCAATCGGACGACCTCAAACGCATCCAGCTCTCCGCGAAAATATGTCCAAAACAAATTCAAATGGGAATTATGTGAAAACTATTTATCCTACCAAATCCAATTTTGGCACACATGAATTGCACGTCAATAGCTACTATCGTGTGAAGTTTCAGTTCTTAATATTGCAAAATGGCAGAGTAATGAGTTAAAAGAAAAACACGCAATTTTCCGGTTTTTTCCGCTTTTCTCCAGTTTTAATTATTCGATCGGATCGTTTGACCCATCATACTCTTCACAATGTAATTCTCTACAATTCATCCCATTGCAACGTTATCACTGCATCAATAGTTTCCATTTTGCAACGAAAAAACTAAAAGAACGCGTATTTTTGTTGTTTTTTGTTAATAGCAAATAAAAAATGGCATTTTCGTGTTGAGGACATGGTGGGAATAAACTACGGACTGTCCTGCACGGAATGGCACAGGTGGCGTCCAGGTAGTATTTTTGTCAAAAAACTAATCATTTGTAGCTCTGTTGCTTGGCGTACTTGTAGCAATTTGATGGCAAAAATAACTATAAAAATCATACCTTTCCTTTTATTGTTGGAATGGTGGTGTTTTAGCATTGAGATGTACGTATCCTAAACGTGGATCTCCAGCATCATCAATTCGCTTCAATAAATTAGTTACCAAGTCGGTTTTTTCTTCTGAATCTTCAACTACAATCCATTTATATTAACTTTCATCGATGCTAATGTTAAAGTTTGAAGAACTTGAATGAGTTCAGCTTTTTGAACAAACTCCAATAGGTTGGGGTGACACAATAAATTGTTACTGTATTGCTATTTCTCTCTAAGCTAAGAGGGAAGCGATTAATGTTTTCTTGATATCTCCATTCTTTTCCTAAATCTTCTACTTCAGATGCTGAAAAACTCAAAAAAATGAGTCCACGAATGAAAAGAAATTGATATGGAAGATAATTCTTTTTTTCCATTTTTGATTGGCATAATTTCATTTATAAACCAGTAAAAGTAAATGAATCAGTGTTGAATACTCAAATCATTTCTATGCAAAGTAACCTTTATTGATTAATCCGACTATACAACTTATATGATTGTATACAAGTTATCTCTAAGGAAAATCAATAATTTATTATATTTAATTAAATAAACACACTAATTAATAGTACATATTATGCAATGAGCAAATAATGATAGCTATCATTTACTGAGTGAATAACAGCCATATACGGGAGTAGCATACTGTACTTTATCCACTACTACTGAATATATTTCATGAAGTTTTAAACATTCACTTTCAATTATTAGTGGGAATAAGTCAAATTGACATATGAGTAATTTTTTGATGAACTTGTCATTGAATATTTTGTAATAAGAGTTCATATATTTGATGTTATAAAAGTAGATTTGTTAATTAATTGGGAAACTTAAAAATACTGAAAAATATCAGTTTTAACAATGTAATATAAAGCTAAACCGATGAATCATCTGAAAGCGTCAATAATGACTCATTATTCACTAGTGATTAATGGGTATGATTATGGCCGTGAAAACAGAGGTATAAAAGCATTGTATAAGGATACAATGATAATAGACACATTATAAAATAGTCCTGGATAAAAGACTCATTTCGAAAAAATAATATCCAGGTTCACAAAGTGAGTCAAATATACTTTGATTGTGTTTGAGTAGGGAAGGATTTCGAAATATAACCATTTTTTTTATAAATCTTGTAGATGAACTCAATTTCAACTGAAGAAGAAGACAAAACAATATTCATAATAATATATCTTATAATTCAAAATCAACAGAGAACAAATTATCTTATAAGAAGAGATAATGATTACTCAGCAAAAGGTATCTTCTTGAGGGTTATCAATAATAATAAAGTTGAATTGTAGAACAATTCTTACCAGGTTCAGATCCATATATTTTCCATATTATAATGAAAAATACAATAGTTGTAGCGCCAACTAATAATTTTGGTTTCTTCATTTTTGTGTTCTATTCGTCATAATTCATAAACAATGTTTAGATTCCTTCATCCTTGACATTATTTATTTAGAAACTTTCATTGTGATTCTGCAGGTTTAATCAGATAACAAGCGCACAAAAGTTAAAAATATCTTCTTGTTGTCATAAGATTTATCCACAGAATCAAACTGACTTAACCTCAAAACCAGAGATGTGGCAGAACAAGAACTCACACAAAATTAAAAATTTAAGAAGAGTGAAGTAAAGAGTTTTTCTGTGTTGGTGTGAGTTTTCTGAAATTTTCTGAATTTTTTTTTATTTGGTTCTTCATCCAAAATTATGAAAGTGATATGTTTTTGAGCCCTAAACACGTTACCAATTTTAATCAGAGAAAAACACCGATTAAATACAGGCAAGCTGCTTTTTCACTAGTCTAGAAGTCGGAGCTTCAGTTTGTTTTAGGCAGTGAAAAATTCAACAGACAGCATAATGAAGTCTAATCTGGAATATACCTGATTCATTTACGCGGTGCTACGGAAGTGTGAAGAAATAATTACAATATTTACTCGATCAATGTGGCAATAAATCTTGCCATCCACCGCCATATTGGATTTCATTTTAACAGTAATAAGCAAAAATTGGTGGAAAATAACATATTATTATGTAGGTATAATAAAAAGACATTAATAATACTTGAGAAACCGTTTTGAAAATTGAATATGAATGAAATAAAACTACATACATATTTATGAATTTTTCAATGAATTTTATTCTTCCTAATTTTCGGATCCTCATAAATGATGATGTATATTCGATTATCATCGCAAATTTATTAGTGAAAGTCGAAAGATAAATGAAGAGTTTTTTCTGCATACATATCATTTTATGATCACCAGAATGATGAGAGTGAAAATAAAATTATTTTGATCAATTTAGGATGAATAAGCATTTATTTTTGCTCTGAACGCATTAAAATTCAAGAGTTAACCTTCAGTTGTCGATTTATATTTTCTACGTAACAATCCCACTCGGCTTTGAAAAAATTTCCTGCCAATGGTTCCCCTAAACTATATTTTTGAGTGAAGCATCGCAAGTCGAACTTAGGCCTTCCTTCTACGCAACAGTTTGAGATGAACTTCTCTTGAAAATTGATCATAGACAACTGCTCAAAGACCAAAAACACATATCGATGATATCCTGTGTTTCTCGGAGGAGCTGGTCCAACATAAGATGCAATTGTCCTTCCTCTTTCGACTGAGCTACTAGAATGTTGGTAACTAACCATGTAGCCAGCTTCTGGAGGATGGCATACTTCTGCATGGTGCATCTGGATCTAACATAATTACTGTGTAAAATTTTTCAGGATCTGCGCACCACTTGACAGTTGGTTCATCCTTGCAATGAACTGGATTCAACTCGTTACCTAAGTCTGCACAAAACCTTTTGTAGGCACAATTAAAGGTGACAGGGTGCTTCCTGAAGTAGCTCAGGGATTAAACCACAGCAGATGAATCTTTGCTTGGGTGTTGCTGCTCCCCAATGACAATGAGATGATCTTCTCAGAGTTTCTTTTATACATGGAATTATTTTAAGGTTGATGATTTTGTTCATTTTATTGAGTGGACACTGAAATTTATATTCATTATGACAGTAAGGTAGATTGAGATGTTTGAAAGCCAGATACGTCAAGTTATAGCCAAAGCATTTTGCAGTAATTCTTCAGCTATGAGTTTAGCTCTTCTATTGGTGTTGAAGGAAATGAAAAATCCGATGAACTTGCAAAAAAGGGCATCTGAAAAACATATAAATCAGTCCGGTCTATTTAGACATTCGAAGTTACATAAAGTCCCAACAAGCTGAATTTCTCTGAAGTTGTTCAAAACATAATTATAAACAATGTCTAAAAGTTCCTCTGTAAGGAAAAAATTTAATTCAAGGTAAAAGGTCGAAAAAATAAAGTTTTTCGCGATTTTCAGCAAAACGGTGAGTTTTATCATGAAAGTACCTCAGACAAAAATTATCTATAAAAAATGTATCAATACTTTTTTTCTTACGAGCCACCGTTTCTGAGATATAACGATTCAAAAAGTTATAACTACGCGCTAAGTACACTACCTCAAAGGTGGCGTGGAAACGTGTGCATATTATGACGATAACGACTTTTATAACTTTTTGAATCGTTATATCTCAGAAACGGTGGCTCGTAAGAAGAAAAGTATTGATATATTTTTTATAGATAATTTTATGATCTACAATTTTTGTCTGAGGTACTTTTATGATGAACTTACCGTTTTGCTGAAAATCGCGAAAAACTCATTTTTTTTTTACCTTGACCTTGAATTAAATTTTTTCCTTACATGGGAATGATGGGGAACTTTTAGACATTGTTTTTAATTATGTTTTGAACAACTTCACAGAAATTCAGCTTGTTGGGACTTTATGTCACTTCGAATGTCTAAATAGACCGGACTAGTCACTCTATAACTTTGCCAATATATTCGAATCCCTTACCTAACCAGAAAATTCAAAGTCTCTAACATACCGAATTTTAATATAGTCCGTTCACAAAAGTTTGAGCGCATAGAAGGCGTTTTGTTTACCTATTTATCTGAATTTGGCAGTGTTGTTATCAGAGAACTACCCGGCCTTGTCCTATGAGCTTGCGAGTTATCAGAGGACTCTATGCAATATTGTCGACATTATGGGTAAGTATCAATCTGACAAGAAAACAAACAACATAGCCTAAAATTTCAATATGCCAAATTGTCATGGCCAACCGCTGGCTCAACCTTTCGTGAACGGACTATAGGTATTTTTTCCGTCAGCGTTGGCCTAAAGACATACCAACATTACGGCACTATGTCAAATTATTCATTGGATGTCTGACCTACCTCTTGGGACGACATTTCATCGTGACTAGGTTGAATACCGTTCTAGTTCTCTTTTCTAGAGTCAATGACCATTTGTGATATTGATTAAAATCACATTGTGAACTGCTGGCCCCCCTATCTGACGACGAAGTTCATCTTTCAGCGTTCCGGCGCCTAAAAATCGACGTTATAGTTAAAAACATCTCCGTGTGCTGTAACGAAGTATCTCTGGAATCTGATGACGTTCACGGTATTTGTTATCGAGGCATAACAGATGAGATCTTCTTCAGTACAGTGGTGTAGGGTAGGTTCGGCCAATCGCCTATACCGTAGAGGGATGGTGGAATGATACACTTAAACTCATCAAAGGTGTTTAATTAATTGGACATTTCACTGAATGACCATAGTAACATGTAATCGGACTCTCCTCTAAACAATTGATACTTGTTTATTTATACAATCTAATTGTTAGTGTTATACTTAATAATAAACATAGTCGTCAATGGTTATACATTCAAAGATTACGCTACGCGATATTTCAATAACATTTTAAGATGATACGAGGTTGAACCGGCCTTGCCGTCTCACGTATGGTAATTATACAGGCTGTGTGTACTGACACATACTACAGTGGTGTAGATTCGAAACGAGAACTACAGGGTCCGGCACTCGAAGTGTAACCAGTTTCAAGCCATAGCGCACCTACCACAACATTAACTACTTAGAAATTTGCTAAGTAACAGAAATAAGTGTTGTTTACGAGCCTACCAAAAGCATTTTGCTGAAAGTTAACGCAAAAAAGTTATACACCACCATTACAGTCAGTTTCCACGGCAGGGAGCAGGGAATTGAGCAGGGAGGTGGGCAGCGCAAGAATTTAATCACTACACTTCCCTGCTGGCGTACGAGCGGCAATGAGTGATTACATTCAGCTAGGTTGCTGTGGCTGCGCTGACAACAGCTCTTATGAAATTAATAATTTTTTCGAATACAGTAGAGACTCGATAATCCGGATGTTTACTAGGCCGTATAGCCGTCAAGATTGTATTATGTCCTTATAATCCGGATTGCAAGACTCAATAATCCGAATTTCCGATCCTTGCATACGTGGTTTACGGTTCTAACTTGTCGTAACTCAATTTCTATGACGACGATCGGGCGTTCTTTTGGTATATAATAGTGCACAATGGTATAAGACAAAAAAAGTCAGACAAGAATAATTAATTAGTGAAATGGAATGGAATGTTTCTACCTCCAAACCATACAGCTTCGATACAGCATATGGATCATAATGATATCAAATTAACAAAGCTGAAATACCAAAAAGGCCTTTTAGCACATATTTTTTCGATCCTCGAAGACGGGGATAATGTTAGCAAATGCATTTAGAGCATAGATCAATTCGGTGCAGTCTGTTATTCCATAACTCATGGCAATTACTGATATTCAGCTTCTGAAAGATATACAGGAGAAGCTATTGTTCAGCATTTTTTCCCTTACAGTAGAAAACGTAAAATATCTAATTATTCCGAATAATATTTTGTTTTATGGTTTCGATAATAAAGCCTATATTTATTTCAACCGTTTTTTTAAATTGCATCTTCACTAAATTTTTAAGACGCGGTATTCCGGATTCCTTATTAATCCGGATCATCCCTTGCATTAATTGATCCGGATTATCGAGTCTCTACTGTATTACTAGTTAAAGAAGAACGAGCCTATAAAAAATACTGTTTGAACTATGGCTTCATGGAATTTGCCATAGCAACATCGAATACAAAATGGCGAATGCGTCGGTTGTCATTTTCTCTTTTGTGCTCTTGTTCTTAAGGAATTATAGTTTTAATTTAATATGTTTATGTTTCGAGTTTTCAATTCAAACTACTCAGTTGGAGACACTTATTAAGGTAAAAATCAATAGTATTGATTATTGGTCACGTCCATGTTTTAAATTGATAAATAATTGCTACAGGAATTTGGACAGATTTATTTTAATTTCGTATCCTTTTAATATCACATTGCCAACGTTTCGAATCCAGTGTGATTCTTTTTTCAAGTATCGTATTTTATATGGTGGAATTTGTTAATTCTGTTAAAATATTTCTGAAAGTAATTTTCATTTATACAGGGTGTTTCCTAAACATGCGGCAAAAATTCAGGGGATTTTCCTTGGACTATTCTAAGAATATTTTGTCCTTTGATGATTTTTGAAAAACCTCTTTGTTTCGAAGATACAGGGGAAACAAATTTTAGATAATAACATTTTATTATGAAAAATTACATGAAAATTTAAATTAACCCACAAAAACTGTTGAAAATGACCACCTCTAGCCAAAAAAACGAATTCAAATGAAAACCGTGTTTAATCTGTATTCCTTTACCATCTGAACTTATCAATTTTAAGTAAAAAAACTGGCCGTTTTTAGTAATTGGAATGTTGTTAAACAAATTTAAAAATAAATGTACCTACTTAGTAAACAACAGTGCGGTACGCATTTTTATTTAAACTATTATTAATTTAAAAAATATGAAAAATGTTGTTCGCCCTGTATCTTCGAAACAAAGAGGTTTTTCAAAAATCATCAAAAGAAAAACATGCTTAAAATAGTCCAAGGAACAACCTCCTGAATTTTTGCCGCATGTTAGGAAAACACCCTGTATATAAGAATAATTTTACAACAGAATAATCGATCCACTCAAAAATCGATGATGTTTGTTAATTCATAAAATATGTTATTTCAAGTCCGATTCGATTGAATTAATTTTTGAATTTTTTAATTGTAGGTATGTTCATCCTTAATCAATCACCAGTTTTGAAATTTCAAGAAAACTCGGCGTACGTCATTTTATACATAGTGAAACAAAATCTGTTTTTTTACATCTTTTTTTTGATGAAGTTTGTTATTCATAAATATGTTATTTCAAGTCCGATTCAAATAATTGAGTCGTTTACATTAAGATTGAGTCGTTTAATTGAAAACTCGAAACATAGACACATTTGATTAAAACTATAGTTCCCTAAGAACAAACGCACAAAAGAGAAAAAGACAACCGACGCATTCGCCATTTTGTATTCGATATTGTTATGGCAAATTCCATGAAGTAATATAGTAGTAACAAGTTTCCCCTAAGAACTTATTCATGTAGATTACGTTATCAAATATATTATTAGAAATATCAGAAGTGGGTCACCCTGTATGTTGACCTTCATTTTTGAGCTCATCCCTATTCCTGCTCTGCCACTGTGTCCTACCACCTCACAATTCGACCAGGAAACCGTAGATAGAAAATGCCTCCCTCTCTTTTAGAGCATCCCCAGTTACAGTACCCAGAAATTCTAGTAGGTGGTTGTATTGTGATGTAGTATACTATTCCCAATAATCTAGTAGCATCCGATACCATGTTTTTGTTCATTATAAATTTCAGGAATTGAAAAAAAGATGAGAAAATTTTCAATTCAATGTCGCGAAAGTGTGAAACCACCCCTTACGTAATATTTCTAATCTGTATTCGGATCATTGTGAATATGTGAAAAAACATTATTTATGGGAGGTGATCAGAATGTGGGTGACCCAATGAGGTAAATCTACTTCGTATTATGTGTGGTTATAGATGACAATCTATGCAGATTGCCTTGTTTCAAACCCACCCTTATATTGCCTCCCCTAAAGTGTTACCCCTTCAGTTATCACAACCCTTGTTAAGTAATCGACGTACATGCAAGAATCAACAATTTATTCTTACACGCGACTTCATATTGAAGTCATTTTTTTCTCTTTTTCATTATGAAAACTAAAAACCTGTATATCAATCTTGAAAAGATATATAAAATCGATCAGAATAATTTAGGTATTTATGCCGAAATGATAAATCAACCGAATTATAGTGATCTTCTTTAATTAACATTATTATATTCTTCCCAAGAGATAAAAGCGATAAGTATGCAATCACATTTCAAGTTAATTGAGAAAATTTTTTCTCCATCCGCCAAAAACCAAAATTTTTAGTTTCACTTTCTCACTATATGATTTTTTCGAGAAGACATGCAAACAATTCTAAGTTAGAATTTTCGAAAAAAATGTGCTTCTTTGACATTCTTTTCTTCTACTAAAAAATATGTATTTATGATTTGTTATTATATTCAGCGTTATTTCTACCTTTTTCATATCCGCATAACTATGAAATTTTATTAGTTTTTTTATTGTCAGTTTTTTCAAAGTAGAAAATTGCTGAGAGTGAACTGAAACTTGAAAAGAAAATAATATCTGCAGAATGATTAAGAATGCTAACCAAAAACTGACCTGATTCTACATTTTTCTCACAATATTCATTTTTATGGGAGATGAGAAAATATGAAGGAATAATTCATTTTCAAATTATATAAAATTTCGTTGTTTCCCTATTTTTATGAACAATTTCAGTTACATATGCAAAAATGATACATTAATCAGATTGAAGCAATAAATTTGAATATTTTCTTCACAGGAATTGAAAGTGAACAAATTAAAAACCTATCAGTTGTTATTTCTGAAGTTTTAAGAGGACCATAGCTACTACAACAAAAAACCTAATATACAAGTTATACTCGTAATAGTTTCGAAAATTTCAAAATATCTCACTTCATGATTATTTCAAAGAGATAATTTCACTCAGATTACTTTATTTAATGGATTATTTGGATAAACAGAATATGCCTGAAAAAATACATACTTCTGTTATCAGTTGAAGAGGTATTCGTTATTCTCAATTTTAGAAATTTAGAACTGAAAGTGAACTCATAATAAGGACAAGACTGATATCTGTAAAATGATTCTATGAATGCAAACCAACAAAATTTTTTCCAAAGATTGATTTCACATTTTCTAACACTACTCACTATATGGTAAAATGAAAAACTATAGAAATATTATTAATTTTCGAATTATATCATATTTTGCTAGTTTCGTACTTTAATAAATAATTTAAATTACATATGCAAACATGGTACTTCAACTAAAATGAATTTTGAATATATTCTTTATTCTTTGACATAATCAGATGTTATTTTTCAAGTTAGTTGAGATCATAATTACTAGATACTGCAATAAAACATAGTATTCAAGTTATAATTTAAATAGTGATTATTTTACTTATTTCAAAAGAAACAATTCTACGCTATGTTAGTTATTCGGTAGATTCATGTAAAAAATATGCCGGAAACGAGTTTCAGATACTTTTTTTGATTGATAAAGTATTCATTATTCTTAATTATATTCCAAAAATTCATGGAAATCCGTCATCGATCACTCGATCAAATTTTGTCATTGTTATCGATTTTTTGATGTGGAAAATTGTGAAAAATTTCTTATCATAAGAGTTAAACTGAAATCAGACAAATATTGAGGTTTGCAAAATGATTTGTACACGTACGAATCAACAAACTCATAGTCCACGAATATAATTTTAACATTTTTTAAATTCTTCATCATCATTGTGAATATGTGTAAAAACATTATTTTTGGGAGGTGATCAGAATGTGGTGACCCAATGAGGTAATCTACTTGGTATTATGTGTGGTTATAGATGACAATCTATGCAGATTGCCTTGTTTCAAAGCCACCCTTGTACTACCTCCCCTATAGTGTTACACTTTTAGTTATCACAACACTGTTAAGTAATCGACGTACATGCAAGAATCAACAATCTATTTTTCCACGAGACTTCATTTGTAGTAATTTTTCCTCCTTTCCTGAAATTAAAAGCGATGAGTTTACAATTATTTATTCAATTAATTGGATTATAATTTTCTCCTTCTACGAAAATCATAATTTTCTAGTCCTACTGCAAATAGTCCAGAATTTCTGAAAATATTTCACTTTTTAATTATTCCCCGCAATTCATTCTACGTTAGGCCACTTGTTCCATGGCATAAACTTTCGAGGAAAATGTCTGAAACGGTGTGATTTTCTTTTCTATTGAAGAAATATTCATAAGATTTGATTAAATTCTGATCGGTTTTCGTCATTATTGTGAATTTTTTCAAGGTGGAAAATTGTATGAGTTAAGATATCTCAGCATAAGAACTGAAAATGAACTCATAATAAGGACAAACTGGTATCTGTAAAATGATATTATATGTATGTAAACCAACAAAATTGTTTCCAAAGATTGATTTCACATTTTCTAACATTACTCATTATTATGGGAAAATGAAAAACTATAAAATATTATTCATTTTCGAATTATATCATATTCTGCTAGTTCCGTACTTAAATGAACAATTTAATTTACATATGCAAATATGATACATCAACTGAAATGAAGAAATAATTTTAATATATTCTCTACATTGAGGTTTGCAAAATGATTTTTATACGTACGAATCAACAAACTCTTTTTCCATGAATTTCATTGTAACATTCTTTAAACATGATTCTTCATTATCATTGTAAATATGTAAACATTATTTTTGGGAGGTAATCAGAATGGAGGTGACCCAGTGAGGTAGATCTACTTCGTATTATGTGTGGTTATAGATGACAATCTATGCAGATTGCCTTGTTTCAAAGCCATGCTTATATTGCCTCCCCAAGTGTTACCCTTTTAGTTATCACAACCCTGTTAAGAATTCGACGTACATCAAGAATCAACAATTTATTTTTCCACGCGACCTCATTTTGGAGTAATTTTCTATTATGAAAACTAAAAATTGCATAGAAATGATTGATCTTGAAATGATATATAAATTCGATCATCCGGAATAATTTACTTATTTATGCAAAAATCATAAATCAATCGAATTCCAGTGATAAATTTAATTAACCTCATTATATTCTTCCCAGGAGATAAAAGCGATGAGTATGCCATCACTTTTCTAGTTTATTGAGAATATTAGTTTCTCCATCCGTCAAAAACCACAATTTTCTAGTTTTACTTTCTCACTATATAATTATTTCGATAAGACATGCAAACAATTTTAAGTTAGAATTTTCGAAAAAACTATGCTTCAAACGAGTTTGACATTCTTTTTCTTTTACTTAAAAATGATTTGTTATTATATTCAGCGTTATTTCCACCTTTTTCATATCCGCATAACTATGAAATTTGATTAGTTTTCGTTATTATTGTTAGTTTTTTCAAAGTAGAAAATTGCTGAAAGTGAACTGAAAACTGGAAAGAAATTAATACCTGCAAAACGATTAAGAATGATTACTAAAAACTTTTTTTCTAAAGAACTTGATTCTACATTTTTCTCACCATAAGTATTCATTTTTATGCGAAATGAGAAACTATGAAGAAATATTTCATTTTCCAATTATATGAAATTCCGCTGGTTCCGTACTTATATAAAAAATTTCATTTACATATGCAAAAATGATACATCAATCAGAATACATTTGAATATTTTATCCACACGAATTGAAATAAAATAAATTAAAACTCTATTCGTTGTTATTTTTGAAGTTAATGAGGACCATGATAACTACTACAAAAAACATTATATTCGAGTACCTATAACTTGAATATAGTGTTTGGCAAATTATAGTGAAAACCCTGTACACAGTGTCAATCACTATCGTGGTGTCAACAACTGAATCTCTCACCCTATACAGAATAGGAGATTGTTCGTCATTCCACATCTTGATAACCAACTGTGCGAATAGCCGTCCAAATGATAGATGATTAGTTCATTCGAAGTTTTGTCTGTACTGATGATGTCAAAACCCAGAAACAGCTGTTTGCAGATTTTGTGGGTGACATAACTTCCATGTAGATTCTTTGGAAGATATGCGTGAATAGCTCCGGAATAGGAGTTCAATATTTGTTGACTTTATCGACGAATATTATTCTTTATAAATGTTTGAGATATCTCGCTCGAGTTCATCTTAATTATATATCGCTCAAAATCTCATGTATTACGATTTTATGAAACCTTGACACCAAATGGCTAAGGTTCCAGGTAATATGGACCTAGAATGATAATGCATTTCTATAACATAATAAATACCAAAAGAACATGTTTAAATAAATTCAATATACATCTATACCTGTTGTTCATGTCAATATCTATTATACCTATTAGCCAAGATTTTTCTACTAATATTTAAAAAACAAAATGGCGAAGGGGCCAGGTCGTGTTTGCCCGAAATAAACGTGGTTCTTGATCCGACAATCAAAGGTACGAAAATAAAATAGATAAATACAAAGGGAAACATGTTCAATTTAGTACTAGATATGTTGTTCGTACTTATAACAATTTCTTTGCCAAAACCTTCCTTATTATAAGTATCAGCTGTTTCTGACACAAAATGGCGAAAGAACCAGATCATCGAGATGGATATATTATATCTCGATGAACCAGATCATACAGCAAGGGCGTAGCCAGGGGGAGGGGTTTGGGGGTTCAAACCCCCCCCCCCCCGAAATGTTTCAGGGTTATTTTTTGTTGCAAAAATAATCTTTCATTTTGCACTTGAACCAACTTATTTGCGAAAATCTTTAGTTAAAATTATTCATATCACTATGAATTCTTGAAAACAACAAATACTTTATTACTTGTTACTTGCTACAGAAAGCGACCCTCACAATTCCCGGCAGTTACAAAGTCAATTGACAAAATGTCAAAAAAAAAGAATCGCATTATCAGAACCACAGAATTTATGTTTTTTAATTTATATTTTTTACATATTTCATTTTCTGAATAATTTCCAGAATATAATTCCGATTGTGCTGAGATTCTGCATTTATACAGGGTGTTTCCTAAACATGCGGCAAAAATTCAGGGGATTGTTCCTTGGACTATTCTAAGAATATTTTGTCCTTTGATGATTTTTGAAAAACCTCTTTGTTTCGAAGATACAGGGGAAACAAAATTTTAGATAATAACATTTTATTATGAAAAATTACATGAAAATTTAACTTAACCTACAAAAACTGTTTGTATAGCGATTCATAATAGTCAAAGATAAAATGTTAATTGCTAATACATCACAAAACGAATTCAAATGAAAACCGTGTTTAATCTGTATTCCTTTACCATCTGAACTTATCAATTTTAAGTCAAAAAACTGGCCGTTTTTAGTAATTGGAATGTTGTTAGACAAATTTAAAAATAAATTGTACCTACTTAGTAAACACAGTGCGGTACGCATTTTTATTTAAACTATTATTGATTTTAAAAATATGAAAAATGTTGTTCGCCCTGTATCTTCGAAACAAAGAGGTTTTTCAAAAATCATCAAAGAACAAAACATGCTTAAAATAGTCCAAGGAACAACCCCCTGAATTTTTGCCGCATGTTTAGGAAACACCCTGTATATGTGGTATCAATCGCTAGTCTCACATGAAATTCCGAGGTAATAGACTTATTGCTTCACCAATGAACGAGTTTTCCAAAGCTCCTGCTCAGGGCTTTTCTTTAATTTTTTAAAGATTAATGTTAAAAAAATAGATAAAAGAAACAAGCTTCAATATGTAAAGAAGATAGAAATTATATGTTTTGGATTCCCTCATCTCTTCCTCTACTTGTTGTTTATGTTTACATCAATAAAACCATGTTGTATTGCCTGCCAGTATGTCCATGTCATAGTACCTCGTCATGGCAGCCGATGGTACCATCTTCACCCGAACCACCCCCCTACCTCCGTTGCAGTCAGCACGGCCAATCCACATAGGCAGAAGCGCATGGGACCCGCCCCCTTTGCGTCTTTTGAGGATCTCTCTGACGAGGTGAGATCACGTGTACGTATCCACAAATCTTTATCTTTCTACTATTAACTATAGATACTTCCTAGTTTCACCTCTCTTTACTTAACTGCTTAATGTTTCTATTGCACTGTACACACTTTTCGATTTATCTTCTTTCAATGCTGGAAGATGAATCTACCCTTCACTTCACTATCCATTCTCACCAATTCACACAAACATGAAATGCAAGTACATATTTGCTTTTTCTTACACCGAGGTACTCTAAGGGATTCGTTTTATTACAGGGTGGGCCAACTTTTTTTTTGGAGAGACAGTTTATTTTCTGTAATATAGTTAGACAAACTTTTGATAGATTGGGTAGAAATCACTTATAGTTCTCATCATAAAATTATATTTCAAGACTTCATTAGAATACAAAATAACTGTTTCTCACATTATATTGATATGATAAGGATTCTAACAGAAGGAGGTGTACCGAATGTCCCTAGATTAGATTAGATTAGATAGTGGTCGATCGGCACGTTGATTACCCTTTTGCACTGCGACCAATAAGGTCTTTTGTGCGTTACCATACTAAAACTACGTTTTTCCCAGGAATCTAACCTCCTTAGCAAAGCTGGTTACTTCCTTAGGAGACTTCGCTCTTATGTCGGCTGGCCTTAATAACGCGCCACCTAGTAGAGTCTGGTTTGCGCCAGTGCAGTGCATTGGCATAGTATGTGCTCGGTGGTTTCAGTGGCCGATTCACATAATCTACAAATGTCGGTGTTTTCTTTACCGATCTTGTGTAGGTGATATCTCACGGGACAATGCCCTGTGAGAAGGCCGATTAGCAGCCTTAACTCGTTTTTTGACAACGATAGAGCTTGTTGAGCCATCTCTTTGGAAGGTTCGATTAGTCTCTCTGCTTGTCTTTGACCGGATGTGTTTATCCAGTAGTGTGTTTCTCTCTTTTTTTCCAAACGTCGACCTCTGCCCTAATCAGTGTAGGTGATACCCAACAGGAGGGCACGGGTCCGGTAAAGGGTGTGTTTGCTCCTCTTTTTGCAAGGGCATCAGCTCTCTCATTTCCCTCAATGTTCTAGTGGGCAGGTACCCAAGCTAAAACTAGCTTGTTATACTCCGCCAGTATTTTGAGAGACTGTTTGCAGCTCCAAATGGTCCTTGATCTACAATCAACGGCCATAAGCTGCCTCAGTGCCATCTGACTATCACAGGCAATGCAAATTCTGGCTCCCTTGAACTGTCTGGACAGACAGACTTGGGCGCATCTTTCTATGGCCAGAATTTCAGTTTGGAGCGTTGTTATTGGCTTTCCCAAGGCACCGATTCCCTGTATTTGGGACCGTATATGCCTATGCCTGCTCCTCGTTCCCTTAGGGACCCATCTGTGTACCAGATGAGATGGTTTTTACGTAGTCGGGACAAACCTCCCACACTTTCTTGGCGATCACCTATGATCACTTCCTAGTTGATATCAAGGTCATACTCAAATGGCAAGGAATCTCTCGGTAGTGAAGGAAGTTCACCACCAAGTGATTTTAAAATATTTCCGTGTCCCTTGTCAGGCACTATTTGGTCCATTCTTAGGGCACTCATTAGACCTTTTTTTAACATAAATGTGCAGCGGGGTGAGATCCAGTAATACCTCTACTGCAGCTGTAGGAGTTGTATACGCATTACGCAGCTCCTGTAATGACTAGACAAGCTTATTCAGCCTCTGCTGGCTTGTCCCTAATTCGTTGTCTAGTGAGGGGATCTCAGAAACCCGATAATGAGCTTTGGCATGGTAATTCTTCATTTTTATAAAATTACATAAATTGATTATTTATGCCGTTGTTGAATTCTGCGAGCTGTCATTGACACTCTGCTATTCCTAACTCTTATCTTATCTTCGAGTTTCATCACAATTAAGTAATTTCATTAATTGCATAATCAATAATTAGGTCACAGATACAATCAAAAGAAGCCATTTTCCACACATAAGTTTATTTTGAAGAAACACTTCCATTTAACAACGAAATAACAGGAAAAAGTTCCATTCTAAATGCGATCACTTTCAAAATCCGTACGTCTCACTTGTTTTAACCCACACTTTGCTAAGCGCATGGTTTAACGAATAGAATGAAAGTATGCACAAGAGTCGCCAACTCGAGAATAGCTATTTTGCAAATTGTATAAGTAATATAAGTTATACTTTGTTGAGTTGCCTGTTTCGAGAATGGGTTCCCTGGTGCTATAAAGGAGTTAATGACCCCATTTTAGAGAGACCATCGGCCTTTGTTTCCTTTGATTCCTGAATCTGGAGGAATCCAAATAGAGGACTTTGTTACGCTTTCCTTTTTTATTCAGTTCACCCAGGCATCTCTTTTTGGCTAAAATTTCTGTTTAAATAGTTGTATTAGGTTTTTCCTGCATTTGGGACAAGCTTGCTCTCTGCCTCCTAAGGATCTGTATACACTTGGTGATATCTCAAGATCACTTGAGGGTTGGCATCAAGGTCATACTCAATAAGCGTATATTCTTTTCTCAGTAGTGTAGGAAGTTCACCACAATTCTGTCGGGTCTCTAACTAGGCTCCTTGAAGGATTTTTTGCGCTTTTAAGAGATATTTTCAGGAGGCGATCATTTTTTCCTAACAAAATATAGTCCGTTCACGAAAGGTTGAGCACATAGTAGGCGTTTCTTTATTTATCTGAAGTTGACAGTATTTACTGTCATAAAGAAAAATAAAGTCAACGTTGCCGAATGTACTCGGCATCGTCCGACGAGCTTGCGAGTTATCAGAGAACTCTATGCAATATTGACAACATTGCGTATCAATCTGACAAGAAAATAAGGAGCATACCTAACCTAAAATTTTAATATACACAGTGGAATATGCCAAATTTCCATGGCCAACCGACGGCTCAACCTTTCGTGAACGGAGTATACATCATCATGAAGAACTTGAATATTATAATTATTAAATTGTTTCATAACTGAAATGGTAGTTCATCTGAATAAATATCCATATTAATAAAGGAAAAATGTACAGTGTAATTGAGTTTTTCTCATGTAATCACTATTCACATCAAGCATTTATACCAGAACACTTTTACACATATTTCCAGTGCCTTTCAGATACACATTATGATTACACTGATAAGGGGCTTCCTTGGAGCTATTAAATAGTTTTTTTTCCAATAGTACCATATAGACTCAACACATTGCATAAGAACCAGCAAACATAACTAAAATGATTGACTTTCGTGCTGTAGTGCTCGATTTTTCCATGCACTAAATTGTATTTTATGAATTGCCGACAACTCAACGAATCATTTTTCATACTAAAGTTGATTTTAATAAGAATTACTAAGACGAAGATATAAGAAAAACTTTCAATAAATCATTATGCCAAGAATCGATCATATGAAATATCAACCTCTTCCCAGAAAAACGACCCTGAACGGAGAATTAGTTATTGTTACGATTCATAACAATGAAACATTTGCAATTGATTTTTTATCCCTGCGTTCCACTAATTACTCGAATGAGTATACAGATGTGGAAGGAACGGATGGAAACAGGGGAGTTGCAGTGTTAAATTCAAGAAGGCTCGGGCTCCAGTGGAACAGTGGAAGAATCGAAACCTCAGAGCGATGAGATATTGAATAAGCGGCTGGTCTGTTGGAATGGCAATCCGAAAGCTCTGATAAGGGTAAGATCGGAGCATTGGTTACAGCAAACGCTGGTTTTTCGGTGGTCAATCGCAAGACGCGACGTTGCCTGTGTCGTTGCCGACCGTAGCGTTTGCTGTAACCAATGCTCCGATCTTACCCATATCAGTGCTTTCTGAATGCCATTCCAATAGACCAACCGCTTATTCAATATCGCATCGCTCTGAGGTTTCGATTCTTCCACTCTTCCACTGGAGTCCGAGCCTTCTTGAATATAACACTGCAACTGCCCTGTTTCCATCCGTTTCTTCCACATCTGTATATAGTCCGTTAACGAAAGTTTGAGCGCATAGTAAGCGTGTGTTTATTTATCTGAAGTTGGCAGTATTTGCTGTCATAATGTAAAATAAAGTCAACGTTGCCGAATGTAGCCGGCCTCGACCGACGAGCTTGCGAGTTATCAGAAAACTCAATCTGATGAGAAAATAAACAACATTACCTAAAATTCTAATATACCCAGTGGAATATGCCAAATTTCCATGGCCAACCGACGGCCCAACCTTTCGTGAACGGAGTGTATATGCTGTCTCACGATACAATGACCTTTGAGAAGTTCCGTGAGCAGCTTTATCCCATTTTTTTCAACAAAGTTTCAGCTTGCCGAGCCTTCTTTTTTATATAATAATATAATAAGCCTCTCTTATTGCATAGAAAATGCTTCTCTTTTCTTCTTCTTCATCGCCCTCTGCCCTCGTCGGTGTGGGTGATATCCAACATGAGGGCTCCGGTGCGATGGAGGAAGTGTTCGCCCTTCTCTACGCAAGAGTGCCAACTTTCTCATTTGCTCCAATGTCCTGGCGAGCGGGTACCCAAAACTAAACAATTATGTTGCTCTCGGCCAAAGTTATGAGGAGTATTTGCACCTTCATAGGGTCCAAATGCAAATTCTGACTCTCTTATACTGTCTAGTCTATAATAAATATATAGACCATCGAGATATAATAGAGAGGAGACGCTATGACATACAATTGTGTAAGGAAAAATAGTACCACTGGGCGGGGCTAAGTCGGGGACCAATATGGCGGAAATTTCAGAGTTAAATTAAGATGACAGTTTTTTCTGTTCACAATTTTCACCCAAAAAATACGACATGTTGGGTCTTTAGGAAAATTGTTCAAATAAGGTCAACTGAATATCAAATAAACATTTTTTTCGGGCGATAATATATACATATAAGAAGATATCAGATTACCAAGACAGACTTGCAAAAATTTCGAATGAGGATCTGTTCAGTTAGTTAGTAAGTTTAAAAAGAGGTTACAGTTCACAGCGACCTCAAGGTCTATTGTGCCTCCTCACAGAGTTATTCTGACCACATCTTTCACAGCTCGCCTTCCAGTTCCAGAGATCTGATGAAATCCAATATCTGTGAAGGATTCAACGAGGCTAGTTCCTCTTAAAAGTTTCTCGCCCGAGGTATTCTCTTCTTAGGCTAGCAATGCCAAAGCATTATGTGACTATGTGAATGAGGGTTTCTTCCTCCTCCCCACAGAACCTACACTCGTCAGTGTCCGATAATTCCATCCTCAACAGGTGCTTCCTGAGGCGATTGTTCTGTTCAGTACTCATCCCTACCTGTGATATGTTTTTCCTCTAATTTTCTCTGCTTGAAGGAAGCCTCACAGCACACGATGCCATTTTATTATATATTATTAAGCAGAAAAAATCACAATTTAACTAGAAAAATGCGCAAGAATACCAATTCCTTCAGGAAATTGAATGATTGTCAAATTTGACGTTAAGGTGGTAGTAATATGGCGGATCTGATATCACGTTTATTTCAATGATGGAAACTCTATAGTATTCTATCTCTATGGTCTAGACAGACTTGGGCACATCGATATGAATAGTTTTTTAGATTTGAGCGTTGTCATCATCGGCACTAATTCCCAATATTTGATTACTACTCACTTGAACTCATTATGCGCAGTCGCACATGTCAACATAACGCTTACTGCTTTAGCCTCAGACAAAACTTGAGACTACCGCATATCTCCAATGATTCCGTTTCTTCGCCATATAACTCCATATCAATGTTACAGTTAGAAAGTCCAGAAGATAGTACATCAGCATCCGTGGTTAGACTTCCCGGGATACATGAGGATATAACTCCAAGCAGTCCAGGATACAGCATGAGTCATACTCCTGAGATGGTTTACAAGGGAATCAGCCTTGTTGGGCAGGTTAAAACTCCAGTTAATCCATCGACATCATTTGTGGACAGTATAGCGGCTCCTGCATCGGCGTCCAAGCTCCAGGCGCCTAACACTCCTAGGATTGACATTTCTAGAGCCAGTAGTTCCTCGCATCATGATAGTAAAGATAGTTCACCCGATAGGGAGATAATAGAAGGCAGTTTGGAGGGCAATAGGTATGTACATTCAAGGGTGTATCTACACAGTAAAAATCTAGCTTCAACAGGCAATTTCTCATGACATTCGAAATAAACGATGGATAAGTAATCAGTTGCAGAACTTGAAGTACTAAAATACAATTTAATTTATTTTCTGATCTAACCATAGATCTATAATTACTATGGATGCAGAATCACGTGACCTAACAGAAGATCGAACACTTGGCTACATTAGTGAGGGAAAGACATATGCGATCTTATCGAAAAGAAAAGAGATGAAACAAGTTTGTGGGCAACTTGTCAAAATCATATGGAACTTGTAAACAAATATTTATGTGACCACAGACTTTGCTTTGCCCACAAAGAGTTGATACGTTGAACTGATATCCCCCATAGAACAAGTATGACATTGCCCACAATAGCTCCATCACATTCAACCAAGTGACTTCTCTTTCTCATGCGGTGTCCATTATTATTAGGTCCATGGATCTAACTCAAGCTTCATCTGAAAAACTTAAACTTTCTCTGTCGTCTAAAAACTCCAACTGAAATCACTTAACTGAGCTTCACCATGTACTCGTTTATATTCATTAGAAATAAATAATGAACAAATACCAAAATACTATTTCACTCATTTTCTGATCCAACTAAAGCTTCATCTGAAAAACTTAAACTGACTGTCGTCTAGAAACTCTAATTCCCGATTGCACCGTTCGTCTAAACAACGTTTAAGCCCTGAAATGACGTTTCATCAATGGAATAAACGTCACTTAAGGGCTTAAACGTTGCTTAGACGAACGGTGCAATCGGGCATAACTGTAATCACTTAACTCAGCTCCACTCATAGAGATAGAATGCTATTCTATCTCTATGGCTCCACCATACACTTGTTTATATCCATTCGAAATGAACGATGAATAAATGGATAAGTATTCAGTTGCTGTTTTCTTCGAACTACCAAAATACAACTAATTCATTTTCTGATCTGACTCCTAGTCCAGTCAATTTGTGCTCAAAAGAACCCCTAGCAGGAAAATTCTGGGGTAATTTTGATTTTTTCGATTTTTTATGTTGCATGAAGCTTATTATGATCATCTTGCATATTGCCGCAACATTTCATTTCGACTGGTTTCATTTTGTCTGAGATATTGAGAAACAAACATTTTGAATGGTCGTATTTTGTTTCATAAAACAAGGCCATTCTAAATTTTGTTCCTCAATATCTCAGACAAAACGGAACGAATCGAAATGAAATGTTGCGGCCAAATGCAAGATGCTCATAATAAGCCTTATGCAAAATTGTGTGACCATAGTGTGAACAGAACCATAGAAAATTCAATTGGAATATTGAAAAGAAGAATCTTTATATTTCCATAACAAAATGTCCGATTCGATTAATTTTTTTTTTGTGAATCGCGACTGATATACTGAATGTTCATGCACAATTTCAAGAGGATCGCATCATCGGAACCATAGAATTAATTTTTTTTTCATTTATTGAGTCATAGAAAATACCTCATTTTCAACTATTATTTGAACCAGAACGGTTTGTCGCAAAACAAGCTGTGGTAGTACAATTTGTAGGAAATTTTATGTACTTTCATTTTGTATGGAAAGGTATTTTAGGAAAAGTTGATAGTGTCAGAGTTATATGCAAAAAACTGACCAAGAATGAGATTTTCATTCTTTTTTTGTATTTTTTTCTATGTTCCGTCTGGAAATTTTGTTAGCAAACCTCAAATTCGGATTCAACACCCCAAAAAACATAAAAAATGGAAGAAATCTAAACTACCCCAAAACTTTCCTGCTAAAAGCACAATTCGACTGGATTATCCAGCTTTGTATGACAAACTTTTACTTTCTCTGTAGTCTTGAAATTCTCACTGAAATCACTTTAATACCACTTTACAAAACTCAACTTCTTTGAAAGAGTCAATCAAAGGAGTGTCTGTGCACTGCTACCTAATGGTCCCTTGTGCCCCCTATGTATTGAGCTATCTATATCCAGTTTCCAAGGTTTTAATGAACCTCAAAAATTGGAGTGTTTTAAAGGATGCGATATCTTCATCCCTGATAATTTTCTAATCCTGGCATTCCTTTCGATGGCCAGAAATTATGTTCCTTTTAGAAAAAACCTGCATCAATCGTTTGTGGCTATACCCAGTCTCATCAGATATTTCCTGAGACGACAGTGGCCAGTGAGGAGCCCTGTGAGGAGGTTTAGCCTATTCTTTTTGAGTTCCAAAGGCAAAGTGGTAGGAATGAAAGGAAATTCATCCTCAAAGGAATCTTGCACGACCAAACCCTTAGATTCAGGCTCTAAAAGTCCTGTTACTTCGATTTCATTCTTAGTTTTAGGTAACCTTGCAAGCACACTGCTAGCCTCAGAATCCTTTTCCGATTCCGATGATTCGTTTTTGTCGTCATCGCCCATATGGTTAGTTGGCACCACTGCTTCCACTTTAGTTTTATCACCCTTTGACACCTTCGCAACCGGTGCTATTTGAGTTTGTAAAGTTTTCAGACTTGTTGAACTGATCGTTCGTTTAATTTCTGGTTCTTTGTGTGTCTCTACTATTATTTCTGTTTTCAGTTGTTGTTCTTTATCGTCTTCTTCATCTTTTTGATGAATTTCCAATGTTGTTTCTAAAGTGACATGAGATTCTTGTTGAGAAACTGTTTCGTTTTTCGTTTGGGAGAAATCTTTTCTCTTATCCTACGGTAATGTAGTTGTGAATATTTCGTTATTGCTACCTACTCTTGTAGAAAAAACAACATTTTCACTACTTGTACTATTTTGTCTACTTTGCAGTTCTGCAGTGCTTTTGTTGGTGATTTCTACATTTTGGGCAGAACTGGGCTCCTCCTAGTACTAACGTTGCTCGTTGGGATCTACCTCGATCCGTCCTCAGGTTCGAGAGCCAGTTAAGCCATAGTTACTTCAAGTGTTTTGGTAATTCTTAGTTTTCATTGGAAGTTCTTCTAAAATAGCTCCCAACTACTTAAGCCCGTAAACCAAGACAAGGCGGGATTTGCAGGCACTGTAGATCAGAAACAAAAACAGCAGAACGCATGATATTAAAATGTTCAGAACCAGTTAGCCTAAAAACAATTTATATGCTGAGGCTCCTAAGGAGATAGTCGATTTTGTTAAAGCCATTGACGACCTACTTGGTATTACATGAATGAGAAGAATAAAAAATAAAAGATCTACATGGTCCCAGTTTCCGGAAGGCTGATCTAGCCATAACGAACTCAGTTTTAATAATAATACACTACTAAAAAAAATGAAAGGATAGAAAAAATTCCAAATTTTTCGGCAATTTTCAACATGCCGTAACTTTGAGAGGAATGGTCGTAAAAGAAAATTTTAAAAAAGAAATTGTAGCTCCAAGTGTCTTGTTTTTGGATTAAAACTTCAAAAATTTTGAGTTTCGGTGGTTTTTGAGTAATGATAGAAAAGTCAGCAACAAAAAAATTCTCAATATTTTACCACTTTTTTTTTCTTGTCTACGAGCGTGGAAATTTTATTTTTGCATAATCGTTATAATGATGGGATACTTTGTAAATTCAGCTGCAATTTATTTTTTCATTGGCCTCAATACGTCCACTTCTCGCTGAGATA
The DNA here is from genome assembly GCA_013421045.1 of Propylea japonica. Classification (NCBI taxonomy): domain Eukaryota; kingdom Metazoa; phylum Arthropoda; class Insecta; order Coleoptera; family Coccinellidae; genus Propylea; species Propylea japonica. The sequence goes on along the minus strand of CM024242.1, from coordinate 6,339,637 downwards.
TCGGTCTTCAAATGGAAAAGGATCCATTTGTCTTTGATTATCGATTTCTCAGCAACCAATGATCGCACAGAAAATTGATTAATGAACAACCATTGCTTATTCATAGAATTTTTTTTTTCTTCATGTCGCATCAATATAAAAATTTAACAAAAAAGGGCTTTTGGTGGTTTCTTGGAAAATCTACCGCTGGATCGAAAATGTTTTGTTTGACTCGATTGAATTTTTGGAAAAAATAAGGATCACGTTTTTTGCTCTGAGAAGCTCATAATCTTCAAAAAAGACAAAAAGAATTTTCTCGAGCTTTTTCTACATTTTAATTGCAGAAAGTACATAAATTTCAAAAAAAGAAAAATAAAATAAACTTACAAATAAAATTTGTATTAATTTAATAACGGATAAAAAATGGATCCTTTTCCATTTGAAGACCGATATCTCGGCGAGAAGTGGACGTATTGAGGTCAATAAAAAAATTAATTAAAGCTGAATCAACAAAGTATCCCATCATTATAACGATTATGCAAAAATAAAATTTCCACGCTCATTAACAAGAAAAAAAAATGTGGTAAAATTTTGAGAATTTTTTTGTTGCTGACTTTTCTATCATTACTCAAAAACCACCGAAACTTAAAATTTTTGAAGTTCTAATCCAAAAACTAGACACTTGGAGCTACAATTTCTTTTTTTGAAATTTCTTTTACGACCATTTCTCTCAAAGTTACGGCATGTTGAAAATTGCCGAAAAATTTGGAGTTTTTTTTTATCCTTTAATTTTCTCCAGTAGTGTAATAAGGTACGATTCACATTTTTGAAATATTTCTACCCCTTTCAGAGATCAAGGAACCACAAAACTGGGGGTTGGTTTTCGAGAGGATGGTACCTTGGACCTAAGATCATCCACCGAAGAGCTGGACTTTCAGGACCAGAAAGAACAGGAGAAGAAGAAGAATAGATCCCGACCTCAATCGCCATCATATCTTTACGACGATTCATATCAAAATCACATAAGGAAAGATTCGCAATGTTCGGAAATCAGCCTCCTCGCTATATCCGGTCGGACATCAAGGCTCTCCAGCATAGGCAGCGCAGGATCGAACCAGAGTCGCATCTCGAACGCCAGCCATCTTTCTGTTTTGTCCGGTGCTACCGAGCTGTCAAGGTCACCATCCCCGCATAAAATGCTTCTAGAAACCTCTTTCTGTGGCACCAAATCACCACAATCGATGTCATCCGTAACAATTGATAAAATAGGGACCAAAGATTCGGACGACTTCGAGAAAATCTTATTATCTAGAAAACACGACCCCACAGAAGCAATATTAGCTGAAGGAATAAGTGTTAAAAAGGAACCCAGGTCGGTCTCCATGAAAGAGGCGCCGCAAAAACCCGCGAGACGTATAGAAAAAAGAGTACAAAGTGTAAGAAGTGATATAAAAATAAAAGTAGATAGTCCATCGTCAAGCGATGCTAACATAACACCTAGACCTTCGAAGAAGATTGTAGCGGAAAGTGGCGTCGAGTACATTTACATTCCTCTGAAGGGGCCTCTTCCACTTGATTTAGATGAAAAAGACAAGAATACTGCAGTACAAAGTGTGAGAAGAACTTCTAACTCTTCTAAAACTGCATCAAAAAATAACGTATCTACATCTAAATCGAACGGGTCTTCGTCTAAAACAAAACAAAAAGAGATTGTTAAAACAAGTGAAGTACCATCGAAACCCAAAGAAATCAGACCAACAGCTCCTGCGAAAAAGGATGAGCCTAAATATATCCGGATCAAACTGAAACCTGATCATCTATATGACGATGACGATGACACTACTACCACCACTTCTAGTCAACCAGAAAAAATCGACTTAGACGAGATTAAGACAGATGATTCAACCACAGGGACTTATGACACAGGAAAAAGTTTGACTAGTACGCCAAGTGTAAGCCCGAAATTCTCCAGACATGGCATCGTTAGGGATTACAATTTAGATAGTAAGACACCATCACCATCCTTATCAAGGAAAAGCTCATTCGCCTCCATATTTAGAAGTAAAGAAGCAATAACGAGTCCAGAATCTCCCACTGTTCCTGGAAGAAGAAAAAATACGATAAGTGGGATCTTGAGAGAAGCGAGTGAATCCTTGAAGGATAAAAATAGACCTAGATCCAGATCGAAAAGTAGAGAAAGGGATCGTCCCTCAGCAGTTTCCAACACAGTTTCTTCTTCTGAGTCTATAGAAAGTAGGGGTAAAACGAAAGGACTGTTCTCCATTTTCCGTACTTCGAAAGGCGATGTTCGAAAAACGGAAAATGAACCTGACATATTACCTGAGAAAATGACCAAGGTCGAATTCAACTTCAGCAACGGCAAAAAAAACCTGATAAATTAATTATAGAAAAACCTTTAGAGGCAAATAGTATAAGAATACCTCTACATTCACCCTCACATTACGAAAGTGAAAATCATAAATTTTTGAAAGATATGCAAACTCCAAGCCAGGAATCTCAAGACACCGTGATTGAAGTTGCGCCACCAAAAAAGGAGGAGCCCAGCTCTGCCCCAAACGTAGAAATCACCAACAAAACCACTGCAGAACTGCAAAGTAGACAAAGTAGTACCAGTAGTGAAAATGTTGTTTTTTCTACAAGAGTAGGTAGTAATAACGAAATATTCACAACCAAATTACCGAAGGATAAGAGAAAAGATTTCTCCCAAACGAAAAACGAAACAGTTTCTCAACAAGAATCTCATGTCACTTTAGAAACAACATTGGAAATTCATCAAAACGATGAGGAAGACGATAAAGAACAACAACTGAAAACAGAAATAATAGTAGAGACACACAAAGAACCAGAAATTAAACGAACGATCAGTTCAACAAGTCTGAAAACTTTACAAACTCAAATAGCGCCGGTTACGAAGGTGTCAAAGGGTGATAAAACTAAAGTGGAAGCAGTGGTGCCAACTAACCATATGGGCGATGACGACAAAAACGAGTCATCAGAATCGGAAAAGGATTCTGAGGCTAGCAGTGTGCTTGCAAGGTTACCTAAAACTAAGAATGAAATCGAAGTAACAGGACTTCTAGAGCCTGAATCCAAGGGTTTGGTTGTGCAAGATTCCTTTGAGGATGAATTTCCGTTCATTCCTACCACTTTGCCTCAAGAGCGATCTGCTGCTCTACCTATTGTGCCAATAAAACAAAGGAATACCATCGAGATGAAGACATGTCCCATAGATAGGCCTCGATCTACAACACCTATCAATCCAAATTCGCTGGAGGAATACTGCGAGGACGTTGTAAGCAGTGTTACCAACGAAAAAGTGGCAAAATCACTAGAAAAGCTGAAAATTTCCCTACCAAGGCTGGACTCATCAGAAAAAGCTTCCAAATCGCCCAAGAAACCGCTTAACACCAACTGGTTCGATTTCGCAGAAAAATGCAGTCATACCGGTAGGAAATCTTCTGGTGAAGCAGATACACCACCACCCTTACCTCCCAAGGGAATTCAGAAAGAGTGGATCAATTTCGAAGAAGTTCCTGAACGTAGAAAACTGCCGAAAGGATTCAGACGATTCCCTCAAGAGGCCAGATAGATGTTCCTGAAAATGTCCTGCATGATCACGTGGTGTACAACTACGTGAACCCCGATGAGTGCAAGTGTGAATGTCACGAGAAGAAGAAGGAATTGGACGTCAAAACTGTCCAAGAGGATGAAATACCACTTCTCGAAAACGAACTTGATGAGCAAAAAGTTGTACCTGCTTCTATGGATAGCATCAAGTTGGCCGAAAGGGTCAGTTTTTTCAGGTAATTGGGCGATTTTTTTATAGAGATATTCTAATTATTTTATACTAGCGACCCGCCCCGGCTTCGCACGGTAATTCGATCCAAGTAAAACTGTTAAATAAAGACAGTTGCATCAAAATTTTATCATAAATTCCCTAAATTATGGCGCCTACCGACCCTCTAAGTTAGAAAAGTGATCAAATACTAACTTGAAGTCTTAGTAACACACAGTTAAAAAAAACATACATGCTTCTTGATACGATAACGCTAGATTTCCGCGGGAATGAGGTATTTTCCCGCCGTAAAAAGTAGCCTGTGTCCGTGCCTAGGATCCTATCTTTATATTAACCAAGTCTTATAAAAATCCGTTCAGACGTTAAGGCGTGAATGAGGTAAACTTTTAAAACAAACGATTAAAAATCACTAACTTAATTAGTTTTCTGCCTACTGCCTACGCCTTAAGTACGATAGCATGAATATAAATAGCCCATATTCTTTTCTAGGTTACTATCTATCACCTAACTAAATTTCATCAAAATCCGTTCAGCCGTTTAGGCATGATAGAGCAAAACTCCCGGCAAAAACCATAAAAAAATCACTAACTCAATTCAGTTTTCTGCCTACTTCCTACCCCCTAAGTACGATGACGTGATCATTTTGATCTTATGTATATCCGTTTTTAGGTAACCATCTATTACCTTACTTAATTTCATCAAAATCTGTTCAGCCGTTTAGACGGGAAAGAGCAAAAGTCCCAACAAAACGACTAAAAATCACTAACTCAATTTAGTTATCTGCCTACTGCCTACACCCTAAGAACGATGGCGTGATTATTTATAGCCTATGACCATTTCTAGGTTATCATCTATCACCATAGCAAATTTCATCAAAATCCGTTCAGCCGTTTAGGCGTGAAAGAGTAACTAACAGACAGACAGACAGACAGAGTTACTTTCGCATTTATAATATTAGTATGGATTTTTAGAAATTTGAAATCATGTTGTCAATTTCAATAAAAAATTGAATAACGCCATAAACAATTCAACTCATAATATTTTTCCTTACAGTGATTCGTCAGTGGATCTTAGTACTGCTACTGAGCAAAATGCAGATACACAGAAAAAAGGGCCACTTCAAATGCCCTTTAAAACAGATTTGGATGTGTCGAGTAATAGATCTAGTATTGCATCTTTGGTGAGTAGGATTATAATATCCAAAACAATATAGAATAGAAATGTTTTCAAAAATAAACCAGGTTAATTGTTGGAGTTACATCCTACAGTTCGAATGCAAGCAAAAGATTAAATTGAGCTACCGAATCCAACTAGGCCAAGCAATAGAGGTTTTTTACGTGACAAAAATACTACCTGAAATCTGAAGGTGCAGTCATGCAATAAATAGTTTTTACATGTTTTTCATGATAAATTCCACTCCTGAATCGTCTTAGGTTTTTTTTGAGAAGCGAAAAATAGCCAAAAAAATCCAAAATTTTGCTTTTTCGCTTATAAAACGTGAAGTATTGATCTGATCGAAAGCTGTTAAGGCACTTTTTGTAGAGAATTCAAAAACAAAAAAAATGAGAGGTGACACGTCTCAAGCGGATAATTAGTTTCCGAGAAAAGTCCAAAGAAGAAATAAAATTCTTCAAATCGTTTATTCTCTCGATACCGACCGATAATGTTTAGTGGGTGAAAAACGGCATCAAACAGGAGCAAAAAGGCTCGAATGCATCGAACTAGTCGCGGAGTGGGAGTCGCCCGCTACCCGAAGCGCGAAAGATACAAGGTATACAGTTTTCCCCTCGCGTAGCGGGCGACTCCCACTCCGCCACTAGTTCGATGCATTCGAGCCTTTTTGCTCCTGTTTGATGCCGTTTTTCACCCACTAAACATTATCGGTCGGTATCGAGAGAATAAACGATTTGAAGAATTTTATTTCTTCTTTAAAATGCTTTTTGTAAAATTCAAATCCGACAAGTAGCCGAGTATCACGACCTTCTTGAAAAAAGTACGTCGAATTCGGAAAACTGCGATTGTGCAAAAACTATTTATCCGACAGCTTTGTAATTGTGCACCAATAAAGTATATGTTAATAACTACTTAAATTCAGAGCAACTACGCTTCATCTCAGAAATTGACCAAGTTATGAATTTTCGAAAAATTGATGTTTTTTCCAGTTTTTTGGACTTTTCTCGGAAACTAATTATCCGCTTGAGACGTGTCACCTCTCATTTTTTTTGTTTTTGAATTTTCTACAAAAAGTGCCTTAACAGCTTTTCGATCAGATCAATGCTTCACGTTTCATAAGCGAAATAGCAAAATTTTGGATTTTTTTGGCTATTTTTCGCTCCTCAAAAAAACCAAAGACGATTCAGGAGTGGAATTTATCATGAAAAACATGTAGAAACTACCTATTGCATGACTGCACAGTCAGATTTCAGGTAGTATTTTTGTCACGTAAAAAACCTCTATTGCTTGGCCTAAATTAAATCCGTTCGTTCGCCCAGCAGCCATATTGAAAAGCTAATTTGACAGATCGTTGGACTGCCCTATGCGCCATCCACCGCCATATTGAATAACTTTCTCGATAGATCGTTGATTAATTTATACTCACTTGTTGTTGGTAGGTAATATGAGTACAATATTAATGTTGATTATTTTTCAGGATGAGCCTCATTCCCCATGTTCTGAAACGCCAAATGCCTTCTCCAAACCTTCATAACCTAATTCAACAAGTTAGCTATTCGATATTTTTTATAATGAAAATTTCTTTACGATCTGTCTGTCATCAAGGTATAGAATCAATTTATCCTCTGTCCATTTGATATGATAGTTTATCCTTTTGAAAACCTTTGGTCGATGTTCAAAATGTTACTATTTCTCGAAATTATCAATTAAAATTTGCATGATATTGAATTTCATATTGAGATACTCTACTGAATTAAAAAAAATTATAATCTAAGTCGAACACTTACTTAGGTCGACACTGACAGCTGAAGTAACAGCAATTGAAACAGTTATATAGTCCATTCACGAAAGGTTGAGCACATAGTAGGCGTTTCTTTATTTATCTTAAGTTGGCAGTATTTACTGTCATAAAGTAAAATAAAGTCAACGTTGCCGAATGTACTCGGCCTCGTCCGACGTGCTTGCGAGTTATCAGAGAACTCTATGCAATATTGACAACATTGTGTATCAATCTGACAAGAAAATAAAGAACATAACCTAAAATTTTAATATACACAGTGGAATATGTCAAATTTCCATGGCCAACCGACGGCTCAACCTTTCGTGAACGGACTATATGTCAATCAAGCTGTCTGAGGTAACCCAGGTTTATAACCCTGTAAAGCCTGGTTCGACGTGAAGCCAGCGACAGTTATTCCACCAATCAGAGAATATCAACAAAACTTCCCCTGACCCCCTCCATCTGGTTTCTGGTAGTCAAAATCTGTCGCGACAGACCTCTTTTGTAGTTGTAATAAACCAACTTCACTTGTATTTCTGCGGCAGCGAGGGAGAAAATAGGAGTAGTGGGGATTGTCGCTGGCTTCACGTCGAAGCTCTGAGAACCAGGCTTAAGTTTGAAGGAAAAATTCCGGGTTATTTGCTCTCATTTGACACCCCATTCAATTATTCTATTAATAGATGTACGAAAAATGTTTCAAAGTGATTTCATGAAAAGAAATATAGCTAGTTGCAAAAAATATGTTTAGCGCTCTAGATACATTTCATTTTGTGAGATCATTTGCGAATAAATGTGTCAATTCCGTACAATTTATTTGTGAAATTTTTGGGGAAGAGGGGTCAAGTTATAATGAATAAACCGGTACGAATAATCATGTTGAACAGGTTCCTGTGTTCTTTTATAAATCTATAAAAATTTGCGAATTATACACCAGTATGTCTTCAGAGTTCACAGGAGGAAAAAACTTTATATGGGCATTGTATTTCATTCTTGATGAATTTTACCAGATCAAAAACTATTAATGATTTTCAGAAATGTCAGTATGGAAATTCACATCGGAAACATATGATATTGAATCCACCAGAGAGAGAACTTCGCCGTCCAGCTGAACAGTGATATATTCGGAAAATTCACGTGCAACGTTTCTGACGAAATAAATGAGCAAATGCGAATAATGTGGTTGTTATTTTAAAGTACCGGTGGCCTAACTCAAGCAGTATAGCAGGCAACTAATAATCGTTTATTTATAAAGATAAATATATGACATTATACTTTATTATGAATAATAATGTAGAAAAGTTAATTAGTTGAACAGGCAGGAACTGAATGAGTTATATGAAAAAACAAAGGTACGCATAGGTAACAATCATGGTAAGTATATAACAAATAATAACAAATTAAAATATACTAACACTTATAGTAGGAGAGCTGGCACGAATTTTTGGGCAGGTATTTGAGGTAAGCTGAAAACTTGTCAGATGCCTCTTCTATTATATCCCAACTCGGGATTGCAGATCTGGCTGGTGAGTAGCGGGGCTAAATCAACCCCTACATTTTTAATGGCCTGGCAGGTAGAAAGCCCTACCGAAATGATCTGTCTTTTTGGGAATCTTATTTTTTAGTTATAAGTAACACTCCATTAAAATTTCAAGCTGCCTCAAAAACATTTTCTATAATTTTTTGCAAAATATTTTGCACGCGTCTGGCAATATTAAAACCCCGATTAAATTATTTGGCAGCTTGAAATTTTAATGGAGTGTTACTTATAACTAAAAAATAAGATTCCCAAAAAGACAGATCATTTCGGTAGGGCTTTCTACCTGCCAGGCCATTAAAAATGTAGGGGTTGATTTAGCCCCGCTACTCACCAGCCATATCTGCAATACCGAGTTGGGATATAATAGGAGAGGCATCTGACAAGTTTTCAGCTTGCCTCAAATACCTGCCCAAAAATTCGTGCCAGCTCTCGGACTATTACACTTTGTGCTCAAATCAAGTATTGCGGACAGCCTGACGCATTGTATCATTAGATATATTCATCAGGCTGCGCTTGATACTCGATTCGAGAAAGAAAACAATATTATTCGCAGTTGATCATTCATTTAGTTAGAAATGTAGCACGTAAATGCGAATAATGTAGTTTTTCTCTCTCTCAATGCGTACTGCTGACAGTGGTACTCTTCGATAAAGACAGCAACATTATTCGCACTGTACAATTCATTTCGTATTTCGTCAGCAAGGTAGCACTTGAATCTTCCGAATATGCCACTGCTGAACTGGACGGCAAAGTTTTTTCTCTCTCTCTCTCTGATGCGTTGAATATCGTAAGTTTCCGATGAACAATTCCATGCCTGTATACAGAAGTAATTTCCTTCAGATAAATGGTTTTCACCTGAGGGCGATTTCCTCATAGAAGGCTGAAGTGAGTTCCGTGAATGTATTATGTTATGTTAAGCCCGATGAATGACAATAAACTGTCTAATATTTATCTTTTTTCTAACCAATGATAAGTGTAATTTGTTCTAATTCCTTAGCTGTTGTTATTTTTTTTAATTGTTTGTTACGAATGAATATTATAAATTCTGATTACTTTTGACAATATATCATAAAATGACGATATATTTTGAATGAAACTTTTTTCATTTTCAGAGTTATAAGCTATTATGTGAGATTGATATGTTGTCTGATAGGCCAAGCAATAGAGATATTTCCTTGACAAAAATACTACATGTGCCATTCCGTGCAGCACACTCCGTAGTTTATTCCCACTATGTCCTCAACACGAAAATGCCATTTTTTTTATTTGTTATTAAAAAAAAACAACAAAAATTCCCGTTCTTTTTAGTTTTTTCGTTGCAAAATGGAAACTATTGATGCAGTGATAACGTTGCAATGGGATGAATTGTAAAGAATTACATTGTGAAGAGAATGATGGGTCAAACGATCCGATCGAATTATTAAAACTGGAAAAAACCGGAAAATTGCGTGTTTTTTCTTTTAACTCATTACTCTGCCATTTTGCAATATTAAGAACCGAAACTTCACACGATAGTAGCTATTGACGTGCAAATCATGTATGCCAAAATTGGATTCGGTCGGATAAATAGTTTCCACGTAATTCCCATTTGAATTTTTTTTGGACATATTTTCGCGGAAAGCTGGACGCGTTTGAGGTCGTCCGATTGAAATTAAAAAAATTGATTTGGAAAGAAGACTTGATCGGTAACAAAACGTCTATTCTGATTTTTCAATAAAACGCGTTTAAGTGTGTTAAAAACTAGTGAGAACATGAGGGAAAACGGCCGACCGAGCGAGAGCGGTCGAGTGGAGAGGAAATAAGCGAATCGAGGGGAAACGATATGTGTACAAATTTGGTGCGCTGTCCGCGCAACAATTCTTATACTCGGCGACCGTTGGCTTCCGCGGCGTTTCCCCTCGATTCGCTCATTCCCTCACCACTCGACCACTCTCGCTTGGTCGGTCGTTTTCCCTCATGTTCTCACTAGCTTTTAACACACTTAAACGCGTTTTACTGAAAAATCAGAATAGACGTTTTGTTACTGATCACGTCTTCTTTCCAAATCAAATTTTTTAATTTCAATCGGACGACCTCAAACGCATCCAGCTCTCCGCGAAAATATGTCCAAAAAAAATTCAAATGGGAATTATGTGAAAACTATTTATCCGACCGAATCCAATTTTGGCACACATGATTTGCACGTCAATAGCTACTATCGTGTGAAGTTTCAATTCTTAATATTGCAAAATGGCAGAGTTATGAGTTAAAAAAAAAACACGTGATTTTCCGTTTTTTCCGCTTTTCTCCTGTTTTAATCATTCGATCGGATCGTTTGACCCATCATTCTCTTCACAATGTAATTCTCTACAATTCATCCCATTGCAACGTTATCACTGCATCAATAGTTTCCATTTTGCAACGAAATAACCAAAAAACGGGAATTTTTGTTGTTTTTTGTTAATAACAAATGAAAAAATGGCATTTTCGTGTTGAGGACATGGCGGGAATAAACAACGGACTGTCCTGCACGGAATGACACAGTTGGTTTCCAGGTAGTACTTTTGTCAAAAAACTAATCATTTGTAGCTCTGTTGCCTGGCGTATGAAGCTTCTTTGGATGGTCAAAAATTCACCCTTTTTTTGTGTGACTTTATATTTTGGTATTACCAAAAAGTTCCTCTTGCAAACTCAATCAGGGTACACACTCTATGACTCAGCATCAATATGATAAAATAACAAAGAAATCAGAATCAACTCTAAATTCTAGTAGACTTCATGATCTAGTATATTCTTTAAACGTCTTTGAAATTTCGAAATTCTTCGATGATATTAATTGGGCAAATCTGGTAAGAATTTGAAGAAAAATCACGTGGGAATCATTGCCAAAGGGTTGAATTCTTATGATCATATAATAATATAAAAATCATCTTATGATTCAGTGCTGTTTTATAATTTGTTTGGGCACTCTTTGAAAACCATATTGGTATTCTCTACATGTATATTCAAATCGCTAGAATGATAAGAACTATTACCTAACTGAAAATTTGGTATACAAACAAAATTATAGAAATTATGATTTTTGTACTGATTATAGCGATTTATCGAGATGAAAACACGTAATTGATAGAATAATTCTTTTTTGAAAGGGTATATTTTTACTGGATTGTTCCTCTTAATATATATTTTAATCGTATTAACCATAGGGCTATTCATTGTTTGAACAATCAAATGTTCAGCAATTAAACAGGATATTGTTTAACTAACATACTAACCTAACCTAATTACTTATGAAGAAAAGGGTCAAAGACAACTTTTAGGTTAGTTTTTTGTCCTGTGAATTCCAAAAAATAATATTTCAAGTATTCTTATGATAAATACATTATTCCACATATATTCAAAAGGTTTGTATCACCCTGCTTACTGGGCTTCTCACAAATCATTGTTTTGTGAGATATTCTTTGTACAAGACGTGTAGGAAAATCTCCGATATCTGTAGGTTATGTGATCCAAACTTTTGAATTTATAGTCATGTTTCTGCGAGCAACCTTTTCACAAATCTTAGTATATTCTCAGATCGTTTGTAAGCTCGGTTACTTGCAGGAACATAACTTTGAAATAAGGTTAAGTTCAACAATTTTATTCAGATAAAGTCCAATAAAAGCTTAGTATACTAATGTTCAAATAAAATCACATCTATTGACCGCTTCTACTCTACTGAGTATTCATTAGATATTTCATTGTACAGTTTTTACTGGGACAAATCTTTGTGATGAAACTTCAGCTGTGGTCATCTCGATAAAGATTTTTTAAAACTATTTTGCGAGACTAATCTTCTATTGAAAATATGTTTATTTGATCAATAGGTAATCTCATATTCTACAATGAAATCATAAATACACCTTTTACCAATTTTCCTCATTTAAATTGTCAATATATCTATTTGAATATTTCTCAATCGTGGTTATCAAAATGAATGTGAATTATACAGATTCTTCAACTAAATATGAATTGTTTATGTCCAAAATTTGTGAGAAACAAAATGTGTATATAATTAAATCCTAACTATTATTGTTATTATGCTTTTTCGAGAACTGTTAGAAAGATATCGTTTTAATTAAATCTGTTGTATAAAATCGAGTATTCAATAAAAGTATTATTGTTATTTGGCGTTTCTTATCTTATTGATGTTGAAAGATGAAATGGTGGATTGTCAAGGGGATTACATTTCATTGCGACCATAAGGTTATTGTACCCCCAAAGTTTACTTCTTCCTCTGAGGTAATGAGGTATACGCATTGAAAGATCACTTGTCGAGAATACGGGGCCTGGCGTAAATTGGTGCTCACTTTACTTATTTCTGATGAAACCAACTCCAGGAGTTTTTGAAAATTATTTTCGCTTATTCTCAAATTATTCATTTAATCCTCGTGATGAGATTGTCTCAGTTCACGAAGCAATGACATGTGAGAACTAGTGTCTCTATCTTGAAGCCACTTTTTCGCCCAAAACCTTCTTTGGTAGATCCCCAAAAATTTCAAGGAGATATATCACGCAACGTTTTCGATGTGTTAGCCTCTTTGTTTCCTAGATTCCTGAAAAACTAAGAACCATAGAGATAGGATATATATTATAGCTTGATGCCAAAAACCCAGACTGAAGAGATCCCTTTATGCTTGCTTACTTCATTGAAGTTTTCTTCGGAACATCCATACTAGCTTAAGATCGATGACATAGATTTCAATTTATGCATCATTTGCTTGCAAGTATTTCTGACTGGAAACACTCAAATACGAGCCTTACATCAGTGTACACTTAGTTCTTGGTCCATATACTAAGCAAATGCACTTACTGTGGTTTTAGAACCCTCTGTATACCATTTGACGGTATTTACTTCGAGGTTTTGGGTAGTGTATTCCTGTTCCCATTCTTCCTTCTCGCATTTCATCGAGCTAAAGTGCTTCTCGATGCTCACTTTTTGATCATAACATCACTAAGTGAGTAAAAGAATCTTGATATTTACCAAATGGTATGTTCGATTTAAAGCAATTAAGGTATTTTGAAAAAAAGCATGGAATAGAATGTAATAAATATATTTCATATAGCAGATTAATTCTTTAAAACAATAATTAATGATCATTATTTACAGAGCTCAAATTATATGAGTGAAAAAAAAAACAAAATATTTAATATAAGCAACAAATTCCAATCTTAAATGACAACGATACAGCAGCCAACCTAGTATACATGTTACATTAAAAAATAAACACATCAAGTATGTGTATATTTTCTTATATAAATATTATTGAAACAGTTTATTTCATTTCAATCAATTGCTTCCATTGATAGTGATATCCCCATCATTCAAACAACGACATATACAAAATCTTCTATTTCCAAAATTACTAAATCAATAATATACTTCAAACATTTCCCATAACAATATTTACACAGTAGATTTCAAAGATATATTAATTTTCTGCATGTCACTTTATGTACAGTCAGTAGGAGAATTCAACAAGGTATCACAATAACTCAATCCCATAAAATAAATGCTTATCTTTCATGAAAATTTCCTATAAAATGTTTATTATTGGAGAGTAATATTTCACTAGCAGTGTCAAGGCAAGTTATTCTAAATTGTATTGAGATATTGAGTATGTGCTCCAAGTTTCTAAATTTTTCTACCTGAATTGAAAGCTACAAAATAACCATATACAACTGCCTAGAGTTATACATCGTATCAGCACAGAGACAAAGCAAAGACATATCGAAAAGTAATTGCGTTAAAAGAATATATGGCCCCTTAGATAACCTTTTAATTTTATACCAATATGTATTTAAATATGTTATATTACTCCCCATTACTTGATGATGATTTTCAATTATACAGGCTATCCCTGGCTTAATGAGAATAAATTTGGGTGTAGCTTTATAACCTCAAAAAGACTGAAGTTATTATTATGTATATTATATTGAATTATTAACCAAATGCTGCTTCTATAGAAAAGTAGCTTAAGTAACTCCTTGAGGTCATATGAGGTTGAATTTCAAATGAAATATTTAGCATTTTGTATAGTGACGTATAGGCTACGTGCAGTTCTGACAGTTGTCTATGGTCCAGGCGAGATTGGAGGACCAACATTAACCTACAATGAACTGATTATTGCAATCTGAGGCCGATTAATTGAGGAATTTTGTGGTTTTTCGATACTTGGAACTTATTATTCATTAAATTATACTAATAAATATAATTTCACCTTAATTCTCTTAAAAAACAGATCAAAATATCTGTTAAATATGCAATATTTCTGTGTTTAGTGGGCTGTGACACCAAGAAGGAACTAAAAACTCACAAATTCTAGTTTCTTCAGTTGAATTAAAATATGGAATTTAAATTACAACATGAAGAATATCACTGATACGAATTTATGCAAGAGTTTCGGTATT
>CM024242.1:6183141-6324822 GCA_013421045.1 Propylea japonica | reverse complement strand
TGAGACTGATTGAATAATAGGAAATGTCATTCTGTATATAACACTGCATTGAAGCTTAACCTCTTCGTGTTCTTGATCAAGATAAATTAAAAAATGACCTCAGACCCTAGAAAACATTTTGATCTACAGGGTGTTTCCTAAACATGCGGCAAAAATTCAGGGGATTGTTCCTTGGACTATTCTAAGAATATTTTGTCCTTTGATGATTTTTGAAAAACCTCTTTGTTTCGAAGATACAGGGGAAACAAAATTTTAGATAATAACATTTTATTATGAAAATTTACATGAAAATTAACTTTACCTACAAAAACTGTTGAAAATGACCACCTCTAGCCAAAAAACGAATTCAAATGAAAACCGTGTTTAGTCTGTATTCCTTTACCATCTGAACTTATCAATTTTAAGTAAAAAAACTGGCCGTTTTTAGTAATGGGAATGTTAAACAAATATGCAGTTTTAATATACAGAATAACCTGGGCTGATTATCCTTCCTTTAACCAGGAAATAATTACAAAGCGGTCGAAATTGATAATGAGTGACAATTGAAACTATCTGTTGACAATGTTCCAATAATCTGTGATTCACTTATCCCCATTAAGCTCTAAAAAGCGGAGTATACCAGACAGCCATACTGGGTCCAACCACAGACTCGAAAATTACAGAACAATTCGAATGAAATGAAATCTGTAATCGAATAAATGCTTATGCTTACCTGTCTAGTCTCCAACTTTATTTTTTTGAATAAAAGTTCAATACTTTCTATTAACTTTTCTTCAAAAACAGCACGCAACTAACAATAGAGCACAATAACTGAGAAATTGACATTACCATCTGTAATTTTCGAGTCTATGGTTGGACCCAGTCAGCCTGTCTGGCATACCTATCTTTCTAGTGCTCTATCCCCATTATATTGTTTGAATATCAATCATAGACATAGAGAATGGACTGAGCAATACCTACTTGAAATTGTCCGTTTTGTAGAAAGAGAGGATACGAATCCGCGGTTAACCTATCTCTTTCCTGCGTATCTGTAGTGACCATCGAGAATACTAGTAACCTCAATTATTTGCGAACTTACTTGTGATAGGATCTTCGAGGAAAGTCATCACTTCTCCACTTACAAGAAAAACAAGTATAAACCATGTTCAATAATATTCAACAATGTTGAAAACTCTAACTAAACGTCGCTGTCGTAACTAGTGACTGAAAATGAGAAAATAGACATATGCACAGATTACAGTAATTTGTGGACATAATGTTTATGGAAAATTCTGTATTTCTGTCTAAGACATTGATAAAGATAGAAGGCCGCATTAGCTTTGTCTCTTTCACATTTTTCGGACATATTTTACTTGACAGTTCACAGGGAATGCTCAGTCCATTCTCTATGTCTATGATATCAATGAAAATAAATAATATAATCTTACCTGAGCATGAAACAGGTCTGGAATAGTGGGCTTTTGTGGAAGAAATGGCTACAGAGCAGTTGAATTCGTCCTTTCCTCCTACACAATCCTTTTCCCCATCGCAGACCCAAGCTTTATAAATACACGCGTTTGAAGGAGGCCCGCAGAAGAAGCGATCTTCAGAACATTGAGTTTGGTTGTTGCAATTCATTTCGTCAGATTCATCTTTACAGTCATTTTCACCGTCGCATTTCCAAGTGTTCGGAATGCAAGTTGTACCACCTCCAGTGCATTTAAACTCATCATCTGCATTGAAAGTAACGATTGAATTATATGTGAACGTCAAACTTATAGAAAACTTCCACCCAGTGGAAAAAAGTGAGAATTAATTATGTGTTCAAATAAAATTGATGAATGCATCCTCAGATTGATAAAGAACATATAGTACGTTTGAGCAGTCGGTTAGCCATGACAATTTGGCATATTTCACTGCATATAACAAATAAATGATTGTAACAGCGCAGTTGGCTTTGGATTGCAGAATACCAATGTTTAACCAATCACAGCATAGCATGATCACAGAATCTGGGTTTTCATAATCCAGAGCCGACTGCGCTGTTACAATCATTATAGAGACCTGTATATATGCTTTGTATATCTGATCATCGAATTCATTCAATTCATATGGCGCTTGGGGACTATCTATTTTCATTAATCGATCTTAGCGTGCACCTAACCTGACTTATTTGAATATAATTCTATAAAAAAGTATTACACTTACTTCGACAAGTGACAGGTTCGACAGCACTACAATTCAATTCATCTGAATTGTCCTTGCAATCATTTTGGCCATCACATTTCCATCTCATCGATATGCAGCGACCATTGCTACAAGTGAATGATCTTTGGTACAGTTTGGTTTTGGGCAATCAAGTTCATCGGATCCATCTGTACAATCATTCGAATAATCACATCTGAATATGAATATGTATCAATATTCCATTCAAATATTGAAAAGAACGTTGCGTAAAGGCAAAAGCCTCTATAGTAGAGAGCGCGAGGTCCACGCGACGCACTGGATCACTCGGCTTTGTTAATGAATACGCTGCGTTGCGTCTGACAAATCACAGTACGATACAAAGTACTGAGCCGTCGGTTGGCCATGACAATTCGGCATATTCCACTGTGTATATTAAATTTTAGGTTATGCTTATTATTTTCCTGTCAGATGATGCGCAATGTTATCAATATTGCATAGAGTTTTCTGATAACTCTCAAGCTCGTCGGACGAGGCAGGGTACATTTGGCAACGTTGACTTATTTTACGTTATGACCATAAACTTTAAAAAGGATGGACAGGGCGTCACGTGACTTTCACACTAAGTTTTGTGCCCCCAACGTGAGAGAGAGATACTGTGAAGGATGGAGTAATATTAGTGTAGAGCATAGACTAAACTAAACTAAGATCACTCCATCCTTCACAGTATCTCTCTCTCTCTCTTAATGTTGGAAAAATCACAGAACATAAAGATATTTATTGCGTAGACATCTATGATCCAATGTTTTTATTATATGTTCTGTACTTCGCACTTATATTATTCTATCCTTGTCTGAAGTCAATATTCTCTCTCACACGTCCTGTCCATTCTTTTATAAGTCTATAGTTATGACATGAAGTTCTGCCAACTTAAGATAAATAAAGAAACGCCTACCATGCTCATGGTAGTTCATTCAGGTTGAGCGCATAGTAGGCGTTTCTTTATTTATCTGAAGTTGGCAGTATTTGCTGACATAACGTAAAATAAAGTCAACGTTGCCGAATGTATCCGGCCTCGTCCGACGAGCTTGCGAGTTATCAGACAACTCTATGCAATATTAACAACATTGCGTATCAATCTGACAAGAAAATAAAGATTATAACCTAAAATTTCAATAAACACAGTGGAATATGCCAAATTTCCATGGCCAACCGACGGCTCAACCTTTCGTGAATGGACTATAGGTATTAATTTGACAACAACTCTCAAGTTTTGCACCTGGTGAACTCGAAATAACTTCGTACATCTGCTGCTATACCCATCTAGAAATTATAATTCAAAATTGCAGGTTTTTGATTGGTGGAAATAAAGACGAGGGAAATAATCAACTTAACGAAACTATTTCTATCGTTTCATGAAAGATAATGTTCTGAATATACTCACCTCCAAAAGCGCGGTATGCATTTACCATCGCCGCAAACGAAATTGAACGGTGGACAGCTTTGCGACTTGCAATTCGTCTCGTCGCTTCGATCTGCGCAATCCGGCTCTCCGTCGCATCTCCAACCGCTGGGGATGCAGGAGTTATCTTCGCAGGTGAAATGTTCTGGGGCGCAGGTACCCTTCTGTTTGGGGCACGTGCCGTTGACCGAAGGTTTAACGTTGCCCGGACAAAGACAATCGTTGTTCAATCGTATCATGCCGTCGGGACAAAGACAGGAGTGTCCCTCTTTCGATGGGGAACCTACGCAAAGGTAGGGGCAGGAGTTTGGAGTGCACGTGTTGTTGCCAATTTGTATGCCGTGAGAGAAGACTTTGAGATCCATCAGGCCTACCAGTTTTTCTTGAATTACTTCGATATTTTGAAGGTCACCTACAAGTGATGAACAGAATTGATAGTTTATTGATTGATGAATAAAACTTCAAGTCAATGGGTACGTTCAGAAGCACTCAACTTTTGGCAACAGTTGAGTAAGTTGAGAAAGCGATAGCGTTCAGCAAAATCACTGACAAATCGATGTTTCTCAGCAGATGTCGATTTCTGGCAGCGGTAAAAATTTGCGCTTTGTAACTCATCTGACCGCTGAGACATGCGCATATACCTATTTTGAGATTTATTTATGTTCAGGGTTTTTAGTTGTTTAGTTTAGTATTGTTGTGTTCTGTGAGTTGAAGTTTATTAAGGAGTATTTTGGTTATTCCAATACACTGTAATTTATAATATACAAGTACAATCACAAAAAGTTTCTCAATTGGGTATCAAAAAATAAGGTTAAATATCATGATATGTCAGATTTGTAAATCACTCAGCGAAGCGTTCAGAAAATTCTTATCCGCTGAAACTCAACTCTTCTCAACTGATTTTTGCTTTATGCCAACAGTTGAGTGCTGCTGAACGTACCCAATATAAAGGATTTTCCAATAAGAGGTGTTATTCTGAATAGCACGCTATTTCGGTAGATGTCAAGTTTGAAGCTGTAATTTTTTTGACATTTGACAAGTAGAAACTACGCCATTAATAGAAATGGAACGATACACGCTTGAAGACCGCAATGAAATTATTAAAATTCACTATGAAAATATGGTGAAAATTTGGCAGAGACGGTTCGTAAAACTCAAATTTTATTTTTGGGTCGTCGTGAAGCACCTTGTCGGACCGCAATAAAGAAATTGGTCGAAAAATTCGAGCTGTTGGAACATTTTAATGATGTGAAGAATAGAACCCGTGCATGTCGCTCAAGAACCACCGAGAATATTGCTGCTGTAGCCGAAAGTGTTGATGAAAGTCCAGGTTTGTCCATTCCTCGTCGTTCTTTGGAATTAGGCATTCCACAAACGTCATTACGAGATTTTTGCATAAAGATTTGGGTCTTAAGGCTTATGTAATTCAGTTAACACAAGAACTCAAGCCGGCCGATCATCAACAACGTCGTATATTTGCTGATTGGTTCGTTGAAATGCATGAAAATGATCCGGAATTCCATCGAAAAATCATCTTGAGTGATGAGGCCCATTTCCACAAGCAAAATTGTCGCATCTGGGGCTCGGAAAACCCAAGAGTTATTGTTGAAAAGGCTCTCTATCCTCAACGTGTGCCTGTTTGGTGCGTTTTATGGTCCGGCATAGTCATTGGACCTCACTTTTTCGAAAATGAGGCTGGAGCAACAGTTAAGGTGAATGGATTGCGCTATCGAGATTCGAGAGATGATTAATGATTTTTTTATGGCCGAAATTCGATAGTATTGATCTGGACAACGTTTACTTTCAACAAGACGGCGCTGCTAGCCACACAAGCAACGAAACCATTGATATTTTGCGGGAAAAGTTTTCGGACCGTGTTATCTCTCGAAGAGGTGATCACAATTGGTCACTTAGATCTTGTGATTCAACACCTTGCGACTTCTTCCTTTGGGGCCACGTGAAAGAGAAGGTCTACGCCAATAGCCCAGCGTCGATTCAAGACCTCAAAGAAGGAATTCGTGAGGCTATCGAGGACATAGAGCAGCCACTTTGCAATTTGGTTATGGAAAATTTCATTAAAAGGATATGGTCCTGTAAGTGTGGTCGAGGCGGTCATGTAATGTACCCAACTAGGGTAGGTTCGGCCAATCGCCTATACCGTAGAGGGATGGTGGAATGATACACTTATGGCGTTTTCGGAAACTTACTCGATCACTAACCCGGTTTAAAAATTAACAGCAATTGAACTGTATATCCGTCAATTTGTAACCCGAGTTAGTGATCGAGTAAGTTTCCGAAAACGCCATTAGACTCATCAAAGGTGTTTAATTAATTGGACATTTCACTGAATGACCATAGTAACATGTAATCAGACTCTCCTCTAAACAATTGATACTTGTTTATTCATACAATCCAATTGTTAGTGTTTATACTTAATATAAACATAGTCGGCAATGGTTATACATTCAAAGATTACGCTACGCGATATTTCAATAACATTTTAAGATGATGCGAGGTTTGACCGGCCTTGCCGTCTCACGTATGGTAATTATACAGGCTGTGTGTACTGACACATACTACAGTCATTTGCGTGATGTTATTTTCCATTATTAACGGCATAGCTTCTTCTTTATGATGAAATAAACATTCGATCATTTATATTGCAAAATGGCACTTTTCTTCGAATATCAAAATAACACCACCTATTGGAAAACCCTTTACTTTCCTACAACTTGATAAACTTACCAATCGTACTATCCTTATCAGCGGCAAATATCGAAATCCTTTTCCAATCGTCCCAGAACATGGTATTTTTGAACACGGCAACAGCGAAAGGATGCGATACGACTTCACTGCCTTTGATGACGTATTTCATATCGTCGCCGTGCAGATCCGCCGAAGCTATATAATCCTGTTTCGCGTCCACCCAGTAGATTCTTTCGGCGATGTAATCGATCGTGATACCGTTCGGCCACTCCACTATCGGTTTTTTGAACAACGATTTCATATGCATTCCATCGAGGTCGGCCCTGTTGACAGATGGGTTTTCGGCCGACCAATCGGTCCAAAAGAGGTAGCCATGTTTGGGATGCAAGGCTATACCTGTAAAGAAGATAATTTAAAATAATAATAAGATCATTTCAATAAAAGAAAATTACAGTAGAACTTCCCAATAGCGAACGTCTGCATCATAGACAAACTAATAAAATAGATGAGCCACTCGTATATTCCGCGACATCTGTCGGAGGAGGAGACTAATACACGAAAAAATTATTTTCAATTTGATAGTTAGATGTCGTTGCATTCATGGAAATCCTATCGAGAAAATAGTAAGTATGTAAAATCATTATTATCAAAAAACCTTTGAATTGTCAACTGACACAAGGAGTGGTTTGACACGTTCTTTTTGAAATATAATAAATTTCGATATGCCTGCAAGAGTGAAGACGTGCTGTGTTATTGGATGTGAAAATCGAGATGCAAGAAGGTAATTATAAAATTTATATGTATATTCTGTTACCTATAAGAATTAAGATACTCGTAATTTTCAAAAAAGTTTTTCAAGTTGAATAAGTTCAGTCGGTAAATACTCATATTTTGTATTATTGAATTCATTATTGTTAGTTTTTGAAAATGTTTTCAATGCAATTATTAGTTTATTGATTAGATATTTATGAAATAAATCTGTATTTTCAATTGGTGATACCTATTTCAGTAAATAAATTTTTATTCTATCCAGAATTTGATTATTGATCCTCATTTCTCGATTCCAAAGAAAATCAGATGAAAGTTCGTTGCAGGTATTATTTTCATGAGAATAAATTTCCTCACTCATCGATAACTTGCACGAATCCATTTCAGATTTCCTTTTGGAAATTGAATTTCAAAAATCTTTTTGCCTATATGGGAGTACCTACCTATTCAAAAAGTGCACTACAGAATTCTTTTTGAGGCAGCTTTACGATACAGATTCCTTTTTCAATTGAGCTTTTTTCACGAATTAGTAATGTTGTACAAAAAAAGATGGCGTTGAAGCTTGTTCTACTAGTGTCTCATCTATTCTCCGTTTAGTTAGTCTATGCCAATAGCGAACGTCTGCATAACGAATTTCGTTCAAGACATTGCACCTTGAATCCAAATTACATGTTGAAAACACCCTCTAAAACGAAGTAAATTCTCGTCTATAACGAAATATACCAAGAACGAGAACATCACTGTTTGAATTGGTATTGGTAAAAAGGTATAAGGGTGGGTTTTTTCCCTAATTATGCCGGAGGTAGGTAATAAATCCCGACCATAAACTAAACCATTACGGTGGGCAGATAGATCCTTCCGAAACATTGGATTCCGCTGGAACTGTTGATAATGACGGTTACTTTAAATGATTTCGTTAATGCTGATGTCAATATTGTAGTAGCAAATGAACTTCCAACCGAAAAGGACACGTTAAACAGAGTCAAATGCGGTGTTCGAGATCACTACGATAGCAGTGATGATACCGACAGCGTTAATTTGGAGGGGCAACCGGCCGAAACACCAAATCGTGAAGAGGTACTTTAAGACTTTAATGGTCGGTTTCTGAGGTCGTTTCAACCGCAGTTTATCTATCTGTCAAATTTGACGGATGGATAAGCGCAGATTTCGGTTTCTGAGTACCGCTTAGAAAGATAACCAGCCAATAAAGTCAGTTTATTTTAACCGACCGAAAATTGCCGGTTATCTGTAGATTTAGTGAATGGCGCATGGGCATTGGCGTTTGATTTGTCAACTCCAACCTCACTTTTTCATTTTGATTTGACGGAGTAACGGATTTGGATTCATATCAACATTCTTAACATATAGTTGTGTAATAATGGAATATAATACAAGAAGATTATCCTCTAGTTCCAGCTCTTCATCAGATGAAGAGGCAATGGAATTCATTGGCAATATTTCTGTATCCAGATTTATACGGGTTCGTAGATCACCTCTCGAAATGTATACAGATGATTAATTTAAAATGAGGTACAGATTCAACAAGCAAACAGTTTTACACTTTTGTAATGAATTGAATTCTGTATTAGCTCCAATATCTGAAAGGAATTGCACCGTCTTTCAACAAGTGCTTATATCTTTACGCTTCTATGCGACAGGATCTTTTCAAATCATCATTGGTAATGATCTAAATATACATAAGACATAAATATACATGAAAATGAAATCGATTTGATATTCCGTATGGAAAATCTCATTATTTTGAGTTTCAGGCGTGCAGTTTCAATTAAAATTTGCAAAACTCATTATCAAAACGTCAATTTGTATGTCGCGACATCTGTTGATCTAGGAAGGAACTTGCGAGACTACCGTTAATCAGCTGTTATCGAATAGATAGTTAACTGACAACCGAAAAAGACGTCAGAAACTCAGCTACCTTTATCAAGAGGTTATCCATTGGTTATATTTATCGAACCGTTTACTATTGGACGGTTAAAGTAAAACCTCAGAAACCGGCCATTTTGCTTTCCGGTCCATTGAAGGGTTCGGGAAAATACTTTTGAATCTTTGTGAAAATGCGAAATTTTTTTATAAGAATAAAATGTTTTTTAATTGTACCACTCAGACAAAAATTACGATTTGACCAAAAAATCGTGAATAGCTATAAGCTATTAGAAATGCACTTACACACGTTTTCCATTATGTGAATGAATTCACAATAAAAAATGCAATTGTTCGATACTTGAACTTCTGTATATTTTTGCGGATTTAGCGATTTCGTTAGAGAGTATAATTTTTCATCTTGTGGATATGAAAAGTACTTCAATTGTTTAAAAGAGCCAATGAGTGTGTGAGGGGAATGGCTCTCATATCAAGCATTTGTTTATTTGATTTTTTTATGAATCATATGTGCTACTGTTTTTTTTGTGTTTGTATTGTTTTTTGAATTTTTCTTATAATATTGATAGATAAATCAATAAAAAAGGATTTCAAGATGTGAAGGAATATTTAAAATGCGTCGGGATTATTTAAGCATCTTCAATTCAGTGTTTTTTTTCCATCAGGAATAGTATGTTTCTTCAATTAAATATGAATAAATTGTAATATTCGACTTTCAACATATCATAAAAACTATAAAAAATTTGTGCCATTCAAACTAAAAACAGATTTTTACTCAGTGTATTTTGCAGATTCCAATTTTCCATTTCAATTTTTTTTATCTCATATACCGAGTGATATTTCTCACCTGACACGGAAATTGAAATTTTTTAATACGGACCTGCAAATTTAAAAAATGTTTTCTCTCTTGCCAAATATCAGCGAAAAATTTGCCATATTGACGAAGATATGGGAGTTTATAGTTTTAGCAATTTTGCTTATGGGACATTTAAACCCACAAGCCTCATTCAGTTTGAGAACCCCTAACTCCATTCACCCTGTATAAGTGATTTCCTGACAACGGCTGACGAATGCAGGCCAAGACGTTTAATAGAAGAAGGATGATTGCCCAAATAATATATCAATCCTAATAAATAATAATGTTAACATAGATGTTCAGTTACCTCTAGGTTTCTTCAAAACGTCTGGTCCCAAGATTGTCCTTCTCATTCTTCCGCTATGGTGAATGTCAGTCCTGATCAGCTCGATCTTAGATCTCATACCATCAACGAAATAAAGGGTGTTAGAAATCCAATCGAATGCCATTCCTTCAATCGAGGCCAAATCACTGGAAACCATTATTTCAGGAACACTACCATTACTCAAACACTGTCTTCCGATGAGATCCAGAGCTATGTCAGCCCAAAAGACGCAGTTATTCTTCATATCGAAATCAATGGCAATAACGTTCTTCAAGTTCTTGACCGGTAACTCCTCCAGGGTTCTCGTGACAAGGTTAAAACGTGATATTCTTTCTCTCTGGGCGAATAAGAGGAAATCGTCTACCTCGACAAATGGACAGGGTACTTGATCTGGTAGATAGTGTCTTTCGAAACCGGCTCTGCAGACATCACCTTGTATTTTTCTGTATCCTTTGGTTCTGTTATAAAACTTTCCTGGACTACAATTATCAGGTACTTTGTAGGGGTCGATTAATACTGTTTTGTTTCTTATGCAGTGTCCATGTTTACTCGTTCTAACGAATCCAAAATCGCTGGAAAAAAATTACAAGTGTACTCATTCAGAATGGACATTTCCAATATCTTACGATGCTGCTTTTTTCATAGAACATTATAAGAATAGTTAATAACTTTTTCCATCGACTTCAAAATGAAAGGTGGGATGTTAATCCCACCTTTTATTATATTATATCTAATTTTTGTTTAATTGAATTTCTGATAAGCAGGTTCCTCTGTCCTACCCTGTTCAAAAAGGTTTGATTCAAAAAACTTAAGAGAAAATATTATGAATCGATGAATATCAAACTTATAGTAAGGCTCTGAAAAGGGGAGTATAGCAGACAGCCATGCTGGGTCCAACCACAGACTCGAAAATTACAGAACAATTCGAATGAAATGAAATCTGTAATCGAATAAATGCTTATGCTTACCTGTCTAGTCTCCAACTTTATTGTTTTGAATAAAAAATCAATACTTTCTATTAACTGTACTTCAAAAAAAAACGCAACTAACAATAGAGCACAATAACTGAGAAATTGACATTACCATCTGTAATTTTCGAGTCTATGGTTGGACCCAGTCAGCCTGTCTGGCATACCTATCTTTCTAGTGCTCTACTTATAGTTCAGAGTTCGTCTAAGATAAAGAAAAAATGACAAACAAAAAAAATTCTTTGCCTTTAAGGAGGCTAACCTAACAAATTTTTGAAACATAGATAAATTGAAAATAGTAATCATCGAAATGAATACAATCTTCAATTTATAGGCTCACAGAACCTTCTACAGGCGGACTGGGATGATTATTCAAGATGTTGTCAATGAGGGAAGAGACAGACCAGGCCTAATGAGGCCGAAACCCGTCTGTCTCTTCCCTTATTGACAACATCTTGAATAATCATCCCAGTCCGCCTGAAGAAGGTTCTGTGAGCCTATAAATTGAAGATTGTATTCATTTCGATGATTACTATTTTCAATTTATCTATGTTTCAAAAACAGGGTTAGTCTAGTCTAGTATGTTACTTGAATGTTATCGAGACCAGCTCTGATGTATGAGTTTGATATTTGTTGATTTTGATCGATTAATATTATTCTTTACTATCATATGTCATATTCAATCGATTATGATTATAATTATACTGATTACCCTTAAGCTTCCTTAAAGCTGCACAGAAGTTATTTATCGTAAGCAAAATAATAAAAAAAAATTACCATTCATAATCCAAAATATCACAGTTACAGGGCTCCATTGAAATTGGAGCGTCATAGTCTAGACCATTATAACAGTTGGAATGTGGCATCCTTCTTTGGTAGGTTCTTTGTTGGCCCATTATGCAGGGAACATAACTTCGTCCTGTTTCACTTTGGCTTGGGGACCATGATTTGTAGTCATCCTTCAATAAAAAATTCACTCATTACTCTTCATTCAAATGTATACGGTCTGAATTTATTATAGAACCAATAAATGATCCCCTCAACAGATGTTAAGTTTTTGCGCGCTTGTTCAGTGTTTTAAGCCGGTCCCAGACAATGCGTGCATTCGGCGAATGTGCCTTCGTAGTTCGCCTTCGGGTACCCTCCCAGACACTGCGGCAATAGCGGAATGTTCGACATTCATTTCTCTGTTGACAAACGTTCGCCAAACGGCCTCAGTACAGAACAGTAGCGGAGAGCAGTCAGTAGTAGGGGCGTTCGGCATCGACATCAGACGTGTCGGATCGATCTGAACCGTTCGTTTATTACATCCGGATTGAGGGGCGTAGACATCTGGAGCGTTCGTCATAAAAATCTGAGCGATCGGACGTCGATCTTTTCGCTCGGTCTATTTCGACGGAGAAAAGCGATTTTATCCTTAGAGTTTTATGTTTTTTTTATAAATTTTTATGTTTTATGTGGAGTTTTCTGATCTGACAACCGATAGATTGAGAAATTCTAACACTTTTATTCTTTTGTTTTCATTTATTCATTAAAACCTTAATTATTTTATTAAAATTTTTCGATATAGCTATCGTAGTTATGAATGGGCAGGGGGAGATATTGCTTTCTCGTTTCTTTTTCGTGTAATTCATTAATTAGTACTTTCGGTGCTACTATCGCCGTATTGAACGACCAGTAAGGGATATTGCATTCCTCGTTTCCTTTGCATTCGGTGCCTTTGCACCTAATTATTTAATTGAGATTTTACTGAAGAGCTACGAAAAGGGTGAAAGTATCGTTAAAAGATGAGCATATTTCCCAAAATAATGATCTTTGAAATCTCATAATCTATAAAAGTAGAACAGAGCATTATGTTCTGTGGCAGATGCTCTGTACCGTTATTTCATATTTATCTATTTTAAAAACTGTGGAGCTATAGGAAAATATGTTCAGAAACTAGACAAATCAGACAGTAATCATTTACAATTACAATAAAAATCATAACACCTAGTTGTAACTTGATCTTATTGCCATTATTAATTTATTAGACCATTCCATGATGGCTAAACAAATAATACCTAAAAACACCGTGACATCACGTCGCACGACTCTGAATGAAGACAGAATAGGCCATATAGTACGCGTAGATAAACACATTGTCTGGGAGCTAACACGAATGAGCGCAAATGTACTTCGTCTTCCTTTGGTTCGTGCCGTCCGTACCGACAAGACTTCGGATAGCAGGCCAATGCCGAATGATACCCGAAGTTGAGCTCCCACACACTACGCGAAGCACCGCCAATGCCGAACATTCGTCAAATACACGCATTGTCTGGGACCGGCTTCAGGATTCATTGAAGGGGTATTCGTGCACTGTGATCCAATGTAAAATTGAATGTCCTGTAATCTGGGCAGTTCATTGTAAGGTGAATAAAACACTTTTCCAGATAAAATACTTAAGTGATTTAATGTCTCAACATGTTCCGAGCTAAGTAAGTAATCTAAATAATTTTAAATCAATATTTCGATATGAACTATTTCAGTTGAATATTTGTAGTGCTTTTATAATTCAAGATATTCGTTCATATCAGAGCGTACGAAATTTGAATTGGAGCCGAATAGACCACGCCTCCAGTAATATCATTGGCTCGGAAGAAGTGAGGTCTAATGTATGCTATGAAAACTCCCCTAGTCAAAATGTATCTGCTCTAGTATGGTCTATCTAATCAATAAAAAAATTATACTTACTTTGGTACAGTTGTATTGGAAAGCCTTCAACAGATCCAATTTTATTATGATCCATTTATGATAGTCTGGTAATGACCCGAACATGGTGAAAACCGTGGTATTTTCACCAGGTTCCGTCATTAGGCCATACAATCTCAGGTTTTCCTTGTAGAAGTCTGTCTGTTTCCAGGTTTCTCCTTCATCGGTGGAATACAGAATGTGTTTGGTCTCACCTCGACTCTTGTAATATTTCACCGCGGTCAACAATCCTCCATGATCTCCCATGTTGAAGAAATAAAGTTCTCTCAATGTTTGTCGCCATGTCCATCCAGCGTCGTTACTGACATAAACTGCATAGTGACCCTTAAAGAATTGATTTATTTGTGAATTCCATCAAAGATATGACAATTTTCTTACTAATTAAGACATTTATATCCAACTCTTAACCTTTTACTGGTGGCTTTTACCGCGAGTCTCTTTGACTCGCTCTCAAAAACCGACTGGCAGCGGCTCGCAGCGAGTCAATTTCGGGCAATGGAATAGCACCTTAAGAATTCGTGCGTTGCGAGTTGTTCATCGTACAAAGCACTACTCACTTGTGAACTAGCCCCGTATTCTGGAGAAGTGATCTTTCAAAGCGTATACGAACTTCATTACGCGAGTCCCTCTTTTACGTGCAAAAATGCACAACGCGCAATGAAGTTCGTATTCGCTCTGAAAGATCACTTGTCGAGAGAGCCAGTACTCGACCTAAGTCCGAACGATTGGATGGACAATAGCTACTAAATTTCTCGCTACTGGATTAAACCACTAGCGTAGTGCAAACAAGGCTTTATGATGCGCAGTATTTCTGATGAAAGCCTTCGTATGTTTAGGCCAAGCAATAGAGATATTTCCTCGACAAAAATACTACCTGGAAGCCACCTGTGCCATTCCGAGCAGGACAGTCCGTAGTTTATTCCCACCATGTTTTCAACACGAAAATGCCATTTTTTTATTTGTTATTAACAAAAAACAACAAAAATACGCTTTCTTTTTAGTTTTTTCGTTGCAAAATGGAAACTATTGATGCAGTGATAACGTTGCAATAGGATGAAGTGTAGAGAATTACATTGTGAAGAGAATGATGGGTCAAACGATCCGATCGAATAATTAAAACTGGAGAAAAGCGGAAAAAACCGGAAAATTGTGTGTTTTTCTTTTAACTCATAACTCTGCCATTTTGCAATTTTAAGAACTGAAACTTCACACGATAGTAGCTATTGACGTGCAATTTATGTGTGCCAAAATTCCCATTTGAATTTTTTTTTGGACATATTTTCGCGGAGAGCTGGATGCGTTTGAGGTCGTCCGATTGAAATTAAAAAAATTGATTTGGAAAGAAGACGTGATCAGTAACAAAACGTCTATTCTGATTTTCAATAAAACGCGTTTAAGTGTGTTAAAAACTAGTGAGAACATGAGGGAAAACATCCGACCGAGCGAGAGCGGTCGAGTGGAGAGGAAATAAGCGAATTGAGGGGAAACGTATATGTGTACAAAATTTGGTGCGCTCTCCGCGCAACAATTCTTATACTAGGCGACCGTTGGCTTCCGCGGCGTTTCCCCTCGATTCGCTCATTTCCTCACCACTCGACCACTCTCGCTTGGTCGGCCGTTTTCCCTCATGTTCTCACTAGTTTTTAACACATTTAAACACGTTTTATTGAAAAATCAGAATAGACGTTTTGTTACTGATCACGTCTTCTTTCCAAATCAATTTTTTTAATTTCAATCGGACGACCTCAAACGCATCCAGCTCTCCGCGAAAATATATCTCAAAAAAAATTCAAATGGGAATTATGTGAAAACTATTTATCCGACCGAATCCAATTTTGGCACACATGAATTGCACGTCAATAGCTACTATCGTGTGAAGTATCAGTTCTTAATATCGCAAAATGGCAGAGTTATGAGTTAAAAGAAAAAACACGCAATTTTCCGGTTTTTTCCGCTCTTCTCCAGTTTTAATTATTCGATCGGATCGTTTGACCCACCATTCTCTTCACAATGTAATTCTCTACAATTCATCCCGTTGCAACGTTATCACTGCATCAATATATGTAGTTTCCATTTTGCAACGAAAAAACTAAAAAGAACGCGTATTTTTGTTGTTTTTTGTTGATAACAAATAAAAAAATGGCATTTTCGTGTTTAAAACATGGTGGGAATAAACTACGGACTGTCCTGCACGGAACGGCACAGGTGGCGTCCAGGTAGTATTTTTGTCAAAAAACTAATCATTTGTAGCTCTGTTGCTTGGAGTACTAATCATTAAGAGCCCAAAACATAAGATTCAAAAAATGAAGAAATCCTAAAATGAAGCTTATTACCTTCAACGAGTTACCAATCACTCCTGTAGCCACCAGTAACCCAGGTGCAGATTTACTAGAAAGTATACTAATCGTCTTAGTATCAGGATATAGGAAACTGAACTTCTGACTGAGATGTAGAGAGCAGTTTTTATGGATATCGCAGCTGATGAGTTGGCCTTCGTTGTCTCTTTGCGGTGCTTGAATCAATCTCCAGGTGGCGCCATGATCGAACGTAATAACAGAACCCAGATTCTGAGGACCAAGATTCGATCCTTTCGGTTTGTTCACCACTCTCGAAGCGATGTAGATTCCGGATAAACCTTCTACTTTATACACATCGGCGAAAGTGTCCTCAGCCATGAGCCTGAATAAATGTAAATTAAACGATTACTCTGAAATTTTCGTTTATAACGACATCAAAAGACATAACAGGGTGTTTCATAATAGTATGTCACAACTTGAGGGGGTGAAACTACATGTAATTTTAAGAAAAAAAGTTTATATGGACATGGGTCTGTAAAAGCATCGTTACGGAGCTACTGAGTGTTGAAATTCCCAAAAAAAAATTGTTTTTTTTTCTTCATAACTCCTGCAGTTTTTGAGATATTCAGTCCAAATTTGGAAACCGAGCTATTTTCAACAGTCTCCGTCATTGCACGTCCTTAATCTTAACTAGAATCTACAGGGTGTTCTCTTTTCCGTAGCCATGTCTCCTTTTTCCTCTCAAACTTTTTTGCGGTACGCCACTGATCAGCGAAAAATTTATTTTTGATATATTCGTTCAATTTAAAAACTTTTTTGACCCCTGTAATTTTCCGTATCTCTAACTGTTTTCGAGTAAAAAATTATTGAACGATTGTATGTTGATACTGAATAAGCGTAAGTCGAGTCTCAGATGACGAGCTATCAAAATTAAACCAAATTTTGGGCATACCTATCGAGTATTTCTATTATTTTTTTTATTTAGCGAATGAGATACAATCCTACAATAATTTTTCACTCGAAAACGGTTAGAGATAAGAAAAAATTACTGGAGTTAAAAAGTTCCTAAATTGAACGAAGATATCAAAAATTGATTTTGCGCTGACCATAAGAAAGTTTGAGATGGAAAAAGGAGACATGGCTCCGGAAAAGAAAACACCCTATATATTCTAGTTAGGATCCAGGACGTGCAATGATGGATACTGTTGAAAATAGCTCGCATTCCAAATTTGGACTGAATATCTCAAAAACTGCAAGAGTTATGAAGAAAAAAAAACAATTTTTTTGGACATTTTAACACGCTGTTGCTCCGTAACGAAGCTTTTGCGAACCCATGTTTACATGGACATGGTAATATCTGACAGGCCCTGTCTATAATATTCATTGAACTGAGGTTGTACCACTAAGTTCCTGCTGTACGTCAATAGATGGCTCCCCCAGTGAGTACTGGTCAATTTTAACACATCGATAACGTCATAAACCGAGCAATAAAGTTGCATTCTCATAAAAAAAAACGCTGGGAATTAGTTGCACGCCTAACTATTATAAATGACAAAATAAAATCATACAAATTACTTACTGCATCAAAGTTTCATGCCAGGTATTATTAGGGAAGTAACATAGTACATCCTCAAGTGATAGAATGAATTCAACTTGTCCAAGTTTACCATCAAGATTATCAGAAACATATAAATGAGATACTGTCTTTCCATGGCTGACAGCTACTAAGGCTCTATTTTCGGAAACGTCCACGACGAAGTAACTCTTCTTCTCAAGTTGTGTGTCAAATATACATTTCTTTTGGGGACCAAATTTGTAGGAAACGTAAAGATCCACGTTGTCCTAAAACAAAAATATTCAATGAATATTATGCAGATTAAAATTGTAAATCTTTGAGATAAAACTAAGAATATTTCGGATTTTACCCTCATTTAGCTACATTAGACCAAGCAATAGAGCTTTCGAATGGTCGATTTCGTGACAAAAATACTACCTGACATCTGACTGTGCAGTCATGCAATAGGTAGTTTATACATGTTTTTCATGATAAATTCCACTCCTGAATCGTCTTAGGTTTTTTTTGAGAAGCGAAAAATAGCCAAAAAATCCAAAATTTTGCTTTTTCGCTTATAAAACGTGAAGTATTGATCTGATCGAAAAGCTGTTAAGGCATTTTTTGTAGAGAATTCATAACAAAAAAAAATGAGAGGTGACACGTCTCGAGCGGATAATTGGTTTCCGAGAAAAGTCCAAAAAACTGGAAAAAACATCCATTTTTCGAAAATTCATAACCTGGTGAATTTCTGAGATGAAGCGAAGTTGCTCTGAATTTAAGTAGTTATCAACATATACTTTATTGGTGCACAATTACAAAGCTGTCGGATAAATAGTTTTTGCACAATCGCAGTTTTCCGAATTCGACCTACTTTTTTCAAGAAGGTCGTGATACTCGGGTACTTGTCGGATTTGAATTTTACAAAAAGCATTAGAAGAAATAACATTCTTCAAATCGTTTGTTCTCTCGATACCGACCGATAATGTTTAATGGGTGAAAAACGGCGTCAAACAGAAGCAAAAAGGCTCGAATGCATCAAACTAGTCGAGGAGTGGTAGTCGCTCGCTACGCGACGCGCGAAAGATACAAGGTATATAGTTTTCCCCTCGCTTAGCAGGCAACTCC
This sequence comes from Propylea japonica, assembly GCA_013421045.1. Taxonomy (NCBI): domain Eukaryota; kingdom Metazoa; phylum Arthropoda; class Insecta; order Coleoptera; family Coccinellidae; genus Propylea; species Propylea japonica. The sequence goes on along the minus strand of CM024242.1, from coordinate 6,305,950 downwards.
CACTCCGTTACTAGTTTGATGCATTCGAGCCTTCTTGCGCCGTTTTTCACCCATTAAACATTATCGGTCGGTATCGAGAGAATAGACGATTTGAAGAATGTTATTTCTTCTTTAAAATGCTTTTTGTAAAATTCAAATCCGACTAGTAGCCGAGTATCACGACCTTCTTGAAAAAAGTACGTCGAATTCGGAAAACTGCGATTGTGCAAAAACTATTTATCCGACAGCTTTGTAATTGTGCACCAATAAAGTATATGTTGATAACTACTTAAATTCAGAGCAACTACGCTTCATCTCAGAAATTGACCAAGTTATGAATTTTCGAAAAATTGATGTTTTTTCCAGTTTTTTGGACTTTTCTCGGAAACTAATTATCCGCTCGAGACGTGTCACCTCTCATTCTTTTTGTTTATGAATTCTCTACAAAAAATGCCTCAACAGCTTTTCGATCAGATCAATACTTCACGTTTTATAAGCGAAAAAGCAAAATTTTGGATTTTTTTGGCTATTTTTCGCTTCTCAAAAAAAACCTAAGACGATTCAGGAGTGGAATTTATCATGTGAAACATGTAGAAACTACCTATTGCATGACTGCACAGTCAGATTTCAGGTAGTATTTTTGTCACGTAAAAAACCTCTATTGCTTGGCCTACATTGAATGATCACTTGGTTTGCCATGTAATGATTTCTTTGGATTGGTACTATTGATATGTCTGTAATTTCATTTTTAATCAATTTCAAGCGAATAATCGGTTATCATTTTGGTTGAACAATTGCATTCAAGTGGTTTTGGTTTTTTTTGGTTCAAAGTAACGACGTCATGAATTAGCCTTCGACGTCATTGATTTGAAACGAAAACGATCAGGGGGGTGATTCTTGAATAGTGTCGTATTCGCGATTCGACAATTGTCGACCAACTTCCCTGCTAAGTTGGTCGACATTTGTCGACTCGCGAACACGACATAATTCAAGAATCGACCACCAGACTCGAGAGCTGGGTTAAACTTCTGGTTATTAGAAAAGTGGGGTTGTACGCGGCAAATTTCAAATGTTATTGACTGACAAAGCATACTTGAAGAAGATATGTATTCGTGAGCTTAGCCAAGTTACGATTTACTTTGAGAAAACTATGTCAACAATTTCAATTATCAGCTTAGATTCATTCATTTAGGAATTAAACTTATCTATCGAAATCTCTAAGTTAGGTTCGGAAATTAATGCATCCGAAAGCTTCTGACTTGTTAATATAATTTAAAATAGAATTGTCCGAAGTTCTTAAAGATTGCTGATATTGTTCGAGTATAGCAAAACATTCTTTCTTTACTTGGAGAATGGGAAAAGCTTTGTGTTACAATTAATAGCTCTTGACTGTTAGCAGAAATAATGAATTTGTGTTCAAGTTTGCAAAAAAGTTTTATTAATAGCAATCTTTGCTGTAGCCAAATACCACAGTGATATCAATACATCTGATTTAAATCTATTGGGTAGTGTCCTCCTGTATATTTTTCGGTAATATTTTCTCCTCAAATCATTTCTGTCAGAACAAAAAAACTTTCTTTTTGTCAAGCGGAACATTCTGAAAAACGTATATCCACGTTACATTGAATCCACGTTTCAAACATTAATATTTTGGGATGCATAGAGTTGAACTTGAAGCATAGTAATTTACATTTGCAAATCGAATTTTGTATTAATTGCATAAAACACAAAAAAATATAAATATAGCCTATATTGACAATTGACAAATAACCAGAAACCGCATTCAAACGATGAAAGCCATGGGTCTGTTACTTGTTCTAGGACAAAAAGAAAATAACCAAGGGCTGAACCAATGATAACCGCAGTTATTATTGGTTATCCGCTTGAAATTAATTTGTATGTCCTCAGCATGTTGGAACAGTCAGAGAACCAGTCGTTAACAAATCGTTAATTAGTATATCGACATTGTGAGACGTCTGCTAACCGACATAACCTGTATTTTCAATATATAGAGTGTAATGTGTCAAATTTTCGTGGCAATCCAAGTGTTTTCAATACGAACAACGCTAAAAGCTGCTTGAACTTAATGAAGCTATTGAGGCCTTGAAATCAGTCTGAATTTTATATAGTATATAACATTACTAGCAAGGTAAGAGGGTTTTTACTGGCGAATGGAGGATATAATTGACGAGCCGCAGGCGAGTCAGTTACCTCCTTGAGCCAGTAAAACCCGTTACCTTGCGTGTATTGTTTTATATTTTATTTGTTTCTCGTTTGTAAAAAAGTGAGATAAATTCCAAAAAAATCTCAATAATTTGTCGCAAATGTCGTAAGCTATTTATGATTATTTATGACATCGGAAAATTATGACAACTGTCAGTGGCTTTACGAGAGGGAAGTCGTTCGAGAATATTTGCTAATTTCTGACGAAAAAGGCCAGATCCAAATGAAACAAGGTATGAATATCTTTATTTAATACTTTTATAACGTTTATTACTAAAAATATTTCTTCCAGGAACGATGAAATTAGAAGGATAAATGAAATTAGAAGCAAGTACGTGAAAAAGAAAACAAATAGATACGAATAAAACAAGGTACGAATATCGTTTTTGAATAGTTTGAGAACGTTTATTGAGAAATACATTTGTTCCAGAAACTCTGAGATTAGATGGATGAATGAAATTAAAAGCAAGTACTTTACAACTTTCAATGTAAATAATGCTACTAACTTGTAAAAATTTTACAAGTTAACTGTCAATTTTACAAGTTAGTGACTTGATAAAATAAACTTCCTTGATTAATATTGTGTTTTTGGAAACTGACGTTTACAAATGAGAAACAAATAAAATATTTAATTACCCCAGTTCTGTGTTTTTCTGCTTCAAAGTCAGGTGGTACTTTTTATCTATTTTTACATAACAGTTTGTTCAACGAAGTTTTTGAGAGTATTTTTACTCGAATTTGATATTTCCTATTGTTACCTTTTGTGATTTTTCTTTTGAATCCTTATTGAATTATTCCGTATTTTCAGAAGATTCCGTATCAACAGAAAACTGAATTAATTAAAGACCTGAATAAATATATTTTTATTACATAATTACTCATTCGTGAGAGCTAATTTGATTCGGGATTTAAATTAAATATAACGATCTGATAATTGAAACTAATATTTGTGATAAGCAGAATCTTTGGGTACCAGAAGATTGCTGTTCCAAAAATTCGACTTAGATAATCAAAGTAATTTGGCAGGATAAAAGTTCAGTGATAGGTAATCATGAGGAAATAGTAATTAGAGTTTTTTTCAATATGATAAAAAATTGCCTGAGCAAACTATTCTGACAATGGTTGTAGGAGTTGAAAAATGTGAAAAGAGGTATAGACGGGTTTCAATGGTATCTGCCCCAAGGTCTTTTCGATTAATATTGAGGGGATCGATTAGGCATTGAATGAAAATAATTCAGCTAACTTTTCAGCTTTTTATCTCTAGCAATTTTTGATATTTTTGTAAAAAACTATACTCTTTGGTTAAATGCATAAATATGTTTCGACAGAGTTGAACATAAAAAATAAGTATATAACTTACATTATTTCCTTCTTTGGTAGTGAATATATAAGAATCCTTGATATAAATATCCTTGACTTTAGTGGCGAATATGGAAACTGGTGGTTTTTTAAACATATTATTCGAATACATTATAGTACCAGCTCTGGAGGGTTCGAGTCTATATTCTACAAGTGTTGTTCATCATTGGAATCTTTCAGCCACTGCAACTGTACTACGAAGTCCCTAGATAGACTGAAGGTGTTCCCGAAATCTTCAGTTAAATATACCTGAAAAAATTATATGTTCAGATAAAGGAAAAAATTGATTAAACAACCTCAGAATTGAAGAGAATATCACGGCCTTCTAAAGGTATGGCCGGGCGCCTCAAGCGGCAACGCCGCAAAAGACGATCTTTGGGAGGTATACCGCTTACACGAGAGCTACGATATTTGGAACGTATAATTTCATTTCTTTGTGTTATTTAATGTGTTTTTCGATGAATATCCGAAAAAAGGTTGGAAGTATGCCCTACTCAATCGATAAATTGAATATAAATGAGAAAAATTGTAACAAAAGCGAATTGGGTGATGGTTTAATCAATTTATGGTCCAGCAAAAACCACGGGGAGATGTCTTCTTCTACTTCTATGTGATTATCATTCTTCGTATTCTTCACGTAATTATCAAGTAATATTTGAGAAAATGGAACAAAGCGAATTTCGAATTCAAACAACAAGTACAATTTTCTGTGTTTTTTGAATAGGTTGTCAAAGTCCAATCCAATGCTTTGAATAATCAGTTCACATAAAATTGATTTTTGTGCGGAACTCTTGAAAAAAAAGTTTCGTTGTCGTTCAGAATATATTCTGAAATAGAGCACATATGAACGATAATAAAATTCTTCCAATTATGGGTATCTAAAAGTAATTTAATCGTTCCATCTGCTTGTGAATGTTTATCGAACTTCATTATATCATTGGGTTCGAAATGATTCTAGCAAACAAAACTATTGTTGGAATGAAATTTTGCGGTATGGCCCTCATGTATAAAAGCTTACGCTGTTCTTATTTCAGAAAACTAAAACAATTGAAATATCCTTCAATTTTTTAGACAGATAATTACTTCTACACGATGAAATACAAAACTTATCATTTTTCGAAGCAGATGAGTTTAATTTGTAGGTTAGAGACACAAAAAGACGAAAGTCGTTATCCCAAGGAAAATTCACTAACATCAATACCACGAACACTTTTACTGTTTACAGTACTCGAACACACAAAAGGTAACAATAAATTCATTTATTTTTCACATTTACGACCACAATCAACACTAAAACCTTAATTATTTACCACTAAATGTTTATTAGCGCTCACGCTTGTGCCTGTAACACAATTGTCCATAGAGACTACTTTAGAAGGCTGTACTTGTAATATGTCGGGAGGGTATACCGTATACCTCTCTACACTGTTGCCGCTCTTGGCTAAGACCGGGCCCGGGGATTTAGAAGGCCGTGAGAATATAAAACTAGTAATTTTTAATACTTCAATAGTAAATAATTAAGAATACAGTTTGAAAAATACTTACTCTCATTTGAGGGTCATTTTTGTCATGAACAAAAAATGTGTTAGCGTAGTACTCATGGAATAAAATATCAGATGGTGCAAATTCCAACTCTTTCCTTGTAACAGTCTTTCCATAATCGGATGTGACGAAAATAGTTTTGTGCTTGACGTCAGCAAAAACAAACTGAAATCAAAAGAAGAAAAATGGTTGTTCACGACAAAAGGTGACAATAAAGAGTTCAAATACATAAACCAATTTCTAGAGTTTTAAATTAATTTAAGAAAATGAAAAACAATCATTTTTGTTAAAATTAGGTACTTTGAAGAAGCGAATCAAATTTCTTCTGAAATGAACAAGAATATAAAAAATCAAAGAAAGCCCTAATGTTGTGTCAGAAAGCTTTTGCGCAATATGTAATAACTTAGACTTAGAGCAATTGGTCTCTTTCTATTCTTTTATGAATTCAACTTTGTTTTTGGGCGCTCGTTCTACTGAAACGAGTGTATATCGTTTTGCCCAAATGTCTGTAATGTTCGATTTAATACGTGATCAAATTCAATTCTGTCCATGGGACCGTCCGTCCAGAACGATAACTTTCGTAGGGATTGTCCTATAGTCCGGTCTATTTAGACATTCGAAGTTACATAAAGTCCCAACAAGCTGAATTTCTGTGAAGTTGTTCAAAACATAATTATAAACAATGCCTAAAAGTTCCCCATCATTCCCCTGTAAGGAAAAATTTAATTCAAGGTCAAAGGTAAAAAAAATGAGTTTTTCGCGATTTTCAGCAAAACGGTAAGTTTTATCATGAAAGTACCTCAGACAAAAATTGTAGATCATAAAATTATCTATAAAAAATGTATCAATACTTTTTTCTTACGAGCCACCGTTTCTGAGATATAACGATTCAAAAAGTTATAAAAAGTCGTTATCGTCATAATATGCACACGTTTCACGCCACCTATGAGGTAGTGTACTTAGCGCGTAGTTGTAACTTTTTTAATCGTTATATCTCAGAAACGGTGGCTCGTAAGAAAAAAAGTATTGATACATTTTTTATAGATAATTTTATGATCTACAATTTTTGTCTGAGGTACTTTCATGATAAAACTTACCGTTTTGCTGAAAATCGCGAAAAACTCATTTTTTTGACCTTTGACCTTGAATTAAATTTTTTCCTTACAGGGGAATGATGGGGAACTTTTAGACATTGTTTATAATTATGTTTTGAACAACTTCACAGAAATTCAGCTTGTTGGGACTTTATGTAACTTCACTCTCATTTTTTGGTCTAAATAGACCGGACTTGATAGACTGAATATCATAAAAACATTCCAAATACATTGGGAGATGATTCCTCGATGAAAATAAGCAGAGGTAGTTCATATACATTTTTTCGAAATCGACCCCCCTCCAAGATACTACCATCTTTATAACTGAGTAATTTAATTTATCACTGCAAAGTATTTATTAAAAAGTCGAACTCTTCTGAAACTGAAAATTGTAGAAAGTGTCATAGCAAATCTTTTTTCTTTGGTCAAAACCAATTTTGAGCATAAACAATATCTTAGAATATTCATTCTATAGAACATACGATGAAATGAAATGAACAGTGATCATAACTGCTTGTAAGTTTTTATTTTTTCTGAGAAAAGTATCGACTGTATCGAAATTTTGCAGGAGACTTTTTTTCTCCAGAATTGAATGGGAAACCATAAGAGAATTTTATTTTTCGAAAATCTATCACACGAAAACAATTTTTGAAGGAAAATCATAAGGGATTGTTATTTTCAACCCCTAATAATAAAGTTATGGGATCAAAAAAATTGTGTGAGTAACATCTACTTAATGAATCATATTATGTATAGTTTTATGACTCAGTGTTTTTTAGGACTCCTAAAAAAATTAAAAACTGTCAACTCGTCATCGCCTTCCAAAGGCTGTATCTTGGAAGGGGGTCGATTTCGAAAAAAAATTATATGAACTACCCCTGCTTATTTTCATCGAGGAATCATCTCTCTAAGTCCCTCGCATTTGTTTACAGACACACTGTATAATAATAGTAATTGTTCTCACATGTGTATTATATCTTGGATGGTTGTAGAACTTTTCCAATGTTGATATGTTACCATCGGCCAACTTGAATTCGTTGATTTTCTCAACGTATGTATCTCCATAATCGTAGGAAATGTACACCGATGAAGGATTAACCGGTGAGTTATCAGATAAGGGAGTTGGGTCCCTCGCAAGACAAATGATGACACTGCTACCTTCACCCACCCAATGGACCATGAGCTGCTTATGCCTGTCATCTAGTTCCTTAATCTGCAACGAAAAAAATTAATTAATGGCCGGTTTCTGAGGTTTTACTTTAACCGTCCAATAGTAAACGGTTCAATAAATATAACCAATCGATAACCTCTTGATAAAGGTAGCTGAGTTTCTGACGTCTTTTTCGGTTGTCAGTTAACTATCTATTCGATAACAGCTGATTAACGGTAGTCTCGCAAGTTCCTTCCTAGATCAACAGATGTCGCGACATACAAATTGACGTTTTGATTATGAATTTTGCAAATTTTAATTGAAACTGCACGCCTGAAACTCAAAATAATGAGATTTTCCATACGGAATATCAAATCGATTTCATTTTCATGTATATTTATGTCTTATGTATATTTAGATCATTACCAATGATGATTTGAAAAGTTCCTGTCGCATAGAACCATAAAGATATAAGCACTTGTTGAAAGACGATTAAAGTGCAATTCCCTTCAGATATTGGAGCTAATACAGAATTAAATTCATTACATAAGTGTAAAACTGTTTGCTTGTTCAATCTGTACCTCATTTTAAATTAATCATCTGTACCTATACATTTCGAGAGGTGATCTATGAACCCGTATAAATCTGGATACAGAAATATTGCCAATGAATTCCATTGCCTCTTCATCTGATGAAGAACTGGAACTAGAGGATAATCTTCTTGTATTATATTCCATTATTACACAACTCGTTTAATATAATATGTTAAGAATGTTGATATGAATCCAAATCCGGTACTCCGTCAAATCAAAATGAAAAAGTGAGGTCAAACGCCAATGACTATGCGCCATTCACTAAATCTACAGATAACCGGCCATTTTCGGTCGGTTAAAATAAACTGACTTTATTGGCTGGTTATCTTTCCAAGCGGTACTCAGAAACCGAAATCTGCGCTTATCCATCCGTCAAATTTGACAGATAAATAAACTGCGGTTAAAACGACCTCAGAAACCGGCCATTAGTGAATTAACATTAACTGAATTGAATTGAGTTTCATATTTAAGTGATGTGTCATTTTTCTATGTAAAGCTTATAGGTATAGTCCGTTCACAAAAGTTTGAGCGCATAGTAGGCGCTTGTTTAGTTATCTGAAGTTGACAGTATTTGCTGTCATAACGTAAAATAAAGTCAACGTTGCCTAATGTACCTGGTCTCGTCCGACGAGCTTGCTAGCTATCAGAGAACTCTGTGCAATATTGACAACATTGCGTATCAATCTGACAAGAAAATAAACAACATAACCTAAAATTTCAATATACGCAGTGGAATATGCCAAATTTCGATGGCCAACCGACGGCTCAACCTTTCGTGAACGGATTATACTTATCATTTGTCAAATTTATTGATCAAAAATTAGTGAAAAGCCCTGAGCAGGAACTTTTTAGAGCTCGTATTTTGATGGAGGTATACCTCAAAATTCTATATGGGATTTGGATTAATACGAAATATATGAATGCAGAATCTCAGCAAAATCGGAATAATATTCTGGAAATTATTCAAAAAAGAAAATATGTAAAAAATAAATAATCAAAAAAATTAAATTCTATGGTTCTGACGATGCGATCCTCTTCAAATCTTGCATGAACATTCAGTATATTAGTATTAATTCACAAAATGAATTTCACTAGAATCGGTTATCCTGTTATGTAAATTTTGCATGAGGTTTATTTTGTCTGAGATATTGAGGAACAAAAATTTTGAATGGCCATATTTTATGGAACACCCTGTACGATTTTGCTGGTTAACGAACTTAACCGAGCCATTTGGGAAACGAACTCACCCTGAAAATTTCAAGTCTCTAGGACAATCCATTCGAAAGTTATTATGCTATAGATATTTCCTTGACAAAAATACTACCTGGAAACGGTTTCGTTTTGTTCCATCCTGCTTCGGGACCGTGAGTGGAACGGTTTTGTGATCGTCATTTCGATCCCTGGTCTGGAGCAAGTACTGTTTGGACGGTTCTTGTACGGTCAAAGTTTAGACGTGCGCATAAGATCGATTACTAACAGTTTCGTGACCGTCAAATTACCGTACAAAAGTCAGCTGTTGGAACAAACCTATTTTCGCGGAGAGCTGGATGCGTTTGAGGTCGTCCGAAAAAAATTGATTTGGAAAGAAGACGTGATCAGTAACAAAACGTCTATTCTGATTTTTCAATAAAACGCGTTTAAGTGTGTTAAAAACTAGTGAGAACATGAGGGAAAACGACCGACCGAGCGAGAGCGGTCGAGTGGAGAGGAAATAAGCGAATCGAGGGGAAACGTATATGTGTACAAAATTCTTATACTCGGCGACCGTTGGCTTCCGCGGCGTTTCCCCCCGATTCGCTCATTCCCTCACCACTCGACTACTCTCGCTTGGTCGATCGTTTTCCCTCATGTTCTCACTAGTTTTTAACACACTTAAAAGCGTTTTATTGAAAAATCAGAATAGACGTTTTGTTACTGATCACGTCTTCTTCCCAAATCAATTTTTTTAATTTCAATCGGACGACCTCAAACGCATCCAGCTTTCCGCGAAAATATGTCCAAAAAAAATTCAAATGGGAATTATGCGAAAACTATTTACCCGACCGAATCCAATTTTGGCACACATGATTGCACGTCAATAGCTACTATCGTGTGAAGTTTCAGTTCTTAATATTGCAAAATGGCAGAGTTATGAGTTAAAAGAAAAAACACGCAATTTTCCAGTTTTTTCCGCTTTTCTCCAGTTTTAATCATTCGATCGGATCGTTTGAGCCATCATTCTCTTCACAATGTAATTCTCTACAATTCATCCCATTGCAACGTTATCACTGCATCAATAGTTTCCATTTTGCAACGAAAAAACTAAAAAAAACGCGTAATTTTGTTGTTTTTTGTTAATAACAAATAAAAAAAATGGCATTTCGTGTTGAAAACATGGTGGGAATAAACTACGGACTGTCCTGCACGGAATGGCACAGGTGACTTCCAGGTAGTATTTTTGTCAAAAAACTAATCATTTGTAGCTCTGTTGCTTGGCGTATATGCTCTGTAATTCTCGAATTTTGAGCCGAATGGGTTCGAGATGATGAATTTATGGTCAAATTCTCTCCGAGGGGCCGTCCGTTAGCACGATAATTCGAAAGGATTATCCTAGAGACTTGAAATATTCAGGGTGAGTTCGGTTACCAAATGCCTCGTTGAGGTCGTTAACCAGGATGTTCCATAAAATATGGCCAATCAAAATTTTTGTTCCTCAAAATCTCAAAACGAAAACAATCATAATAAAATTATGCGGCCAAATGCACAATGCTCATAGTAAGCCTCATTCAAAATTTTGTGGTCATAGTGTTAACAGAACCATAGAAAATTCAATTGGAATATTGAAAAGAAGAATCTCTATATTTCCATAACAGAATAACCGATTCAAGTGAAATTTATTTTGTGAATCAAAACTGATATACTGAATGTTCATGCAAAATTTTGAGAGGATCGCATCATCAGAACCATAGAATTTAATTTTTGTTATTATTTATTTTTTACATATTTCATTTTTGAATAATTTCTAGAATATAATTCCGATTGTGCTGAGATTCTGCATTTATATATTTGGTATTAATCTCAAATCGCATATAAAATTTGAGGTAATGGCCTCATTGCTCCACCAAAGAAAGAGCGCTCAAAAGTTCCTCATTTATTCGTTATCGAATTTTCCACATCAATACTCCCGATAACTTAGATGAAAATTCTGGCACAACACGAGAATTATTGATTTAGCCCTCATCAACACAAAAAAACTACATTTTATACTTTGCTGACTTTGCGTTTAAGATAAAAATAATCAGTGGTAATCGAAAGTCTTTCTCCTATAAGTGATTCACCATATTTTAATATAACTAAACGATAAGAGCGACATTATCTATCATGACTCACTAAAGCAGAACGATTTCATCATATGACTACTGATTCACCCTTCCTGAGAATTTTTCATTGGATTTGATATTTATGTTGAACCTAGAGATTTTTTTGGTCAACGCAAAACATTCTGAATAATCATTAATTATGATGAACAATAGATAAAACCAAATATTTGATATTTCTTATCTATAAATTGTCTAAAATCATGAACCTTAAAGCCTTAAGAACGATATATTATGCTCTATTTAACAGCGTCGTCGGTTATGCAATAATAGCATGGGGAGGAGCATACTCCAATGTTTTAAATTTACTAAGAAATATTCAAAGAAGGTTACTGAAGATAATTAATAAGAACACACCTGTAAGCATTAATAACCCACTGAATATAGATCAGGTATATGCTGTGGAAGCATTGTACTACCACTATGAAAGCCTCAAAAACAAGTTTATGACATCTGATAGTGTAACAAGAAACAAAAGTATACAGATACCAAAAAGAGAAAAAACTGTTAGTGAAAAGAGTAGTTATATCAAAGCAATAAAATTATTTAATAGTCTGCCAATCAACCTAAAGAAGATACAAGGAAAAAAATGAGAAAAAAATACTGAAAGAATGGATTGTGGTCAACGTGCAATGAATAGAGGACATATAAAAAATTAATATATACATAATAAAATTATTAACTTTGGAGATATTGTAGATGACATCACTAGGAAAATTATAAATGTTACTATGCAACTGTTGTTACTTAAAATATAAAAAAAAAATTAAAAAATGATATATTTAGATATAAGTTAGATATAGGTAATTATGTAACCAGCCCCACCAACAGATAACTATGTTTATCTCTGTGGGATTTTGCACCGACTGATGTAATTTACTGGTTTAAATAAATTAATAAATGACATTAACCACATTATAAAGGGTTTTCCAATAAGAGGTGTTATTTTGAATAGCCCGCTGTTTCGGTAGTTGGCACGTCTGAAGCTGTAATTTTTTGACATTTGACAAGTAGAAACTACGCCATTAGTAAAAATGGAACGATACACTATTCAAGAACGCATTGAAATTATTAAAATTCGCTATAAAAATGGTGAAAATTTGGCAGAGACGGTTCGTAAAACTCGAACATCTTTGGTCGTCGGGACTCACCTTGTCGGACCGCAATAAAGAAATTGGCGGAAAAATTCGAGCTGTAGGGACAAGTTAGTGATGTGAAGAATAAAACCGGTTTACGTCGCCCAAGAACAGCCGAGAATATTGCTGTTGTAGCCGAAAATGTTGAAAAAAACCCAGGTGTGTCCATTCCTCGTCGTTTTTTAGAATTAGGCATTCTACAAACGACATTACACCGTATTTTGCAAAAAGATTTGGGTCTTAAGGCTTATAAAGTTCAGTTAACAGAAGAACTCATGCCGGTCGATCATAAACAACATCGTATCTTGGATTGGGTCGTTGAAATGCATGAAAATGATCCGGAATTCCATCGGAAATCATATTTACTGATGAGGCCCATTTCCACAAGCAAAATTTACGCATTTGGGGCTCGGAAAACCCAAGAGTTATTGTTAAAAAGCCGCTCTATCCTCAACGTGTAACTCTTTGATGCGGTTTATGGTCCGGCGGAGAAATTGGACCTTAATTTTTCGAAAATGAGGCTGGTGCAACAGTTACGGTGAATGGATTGTGCCATCGAAAGATGATTACTGATTTTTTTATGGCCGAAATTAGATAGTTTTGGTCTTGACAACGTTTACTTTCAATAAGACGGCGCTACGTGCCACACAAGCAACGAAACCATTGATATTTCGCGGGAAAAGTATCCGGACCAAGTTATCTCTCGAAAAGGTGATCCCAATTGGTCACCGAGATCTTGTGATTCAACACCTTGCAACTTCTTTCTTTGGGGCCACGCGAAAGAGAGTCTACGCCAATAGCCCAGCGCCGATTCAAGACCTTAACGATGGAATTCGTGAAGCTATCGAGGACATAGAGTAGCCACTTTGCGATTTGGTTATGGAAAATTTCATTAAAAGGTTATGGTCCTATAAGCGTGGTCGTGGTGGTGGTGGTCATTTGCCTGATGTTATTTTCTACTATTAACGGCATAGCTTCTTCTTTATAATGAAATAAACATCCGATCATTTATATTGAAAAATGGCATTTTTCTTTGAATATCAAAATAACTCCTCTTATTGGAAAACCCTTTACTACTTTTAAAATGGACCGAACTTCGAATGAATATCTAATAGAAGTTATTTGATAGGGTGCAAATTTTATATCTAGGCGTTCAAAAATGTACAGAAACTTCATACAGGGGTTTTTTAGCGCTCGTTCTACTAAAACGAGTGTAAATGTCTGTAATTTTCGAATTCTGCGCCGATAATGGTCTCAAACAATAGGATTCGACACCATGATGAGGAATCCGTCATCAAATTCCATTTTGGGCGGTGGGACTGTCCGTCCGTGAGCACGATAACTTTCGAAGGAATTGTCCTAAACTCCTAGAGACTTGAGATTTTCAGGGTGAGTTCGGTTCCCAAATGCCGGGTTTAAGTTAAATATGGCCATTGAAAATTTTTGTTCCTCAATATCTCAGACAAAACGAAACCAATCGAAATGAAATTTTGCGACCACATGCAAGATAAAAAGCCTCATGTAAATTGTTGTCGCAGTAATGTTAACAGAACCATGGAAAATTCAAATGGAATATTGAAAAGAAAAATTTTTATATTTCCTAACAAGATATCCGATTCGAGTGAAATTTATTTTGTGATTGAAGATTCATATATTGAATGTTCATGCAAAATTTCAAGATTTCAGGATCGCATCATCAGAACCATATAATTTAATTATTTTTTAATTATTGATTTTTTACATATTCCATTTTTTGAATAATTTCCAGAATATAATTCCGATCGTACTAATAATTTGCATTCATATTCTCAGCATGAATCTCAAGTCCTATACCAGATTTTGAGGTAATAGCATCATTGCTCCACCAATGAACGAGCGCTCAAAAGCACCTGCTCGTGGCTTTTCTTAAATTTTTTCTGAACTAATTTAAATAAGAAACCAGATCTAGCCTCTAGATAGATTTTGAGTTATTAATGAAAATTGAGATATTTTCACTTTCAATAATGCCAAATAACTCGCTTGTTTATTTTTTTTTTTTTTTTTTTTTTTTTTTATTTTCATTGCAAATTTACAATCTACTCTACATGGGTAATAAGTAAATGATTTATGTGAATTCAGACTTGAGACAGGTGCCGCCCAGTGGCGACGCTCTGGGTTTCATCTACATAGATCTTCTGGCCAAGTCCTCTTCAGTCGTCTTGTAGTAGAGGTGTTAAATAGTTCATGGATGAGGGTATTTTCGTGATTATTGCTGCGGATCTCATACTTTGTAGAATAATACTTGATAACATCGTTTATATATGGTATATTCAGATCACTATGGATTGTTAGGTTTGAAACATACCAGGGGGCGTTTGCTATCATTCTCAAAGTTTTGGATTGGAATGCTTGAAGGATTTTCGTGTTTGATGGCTTACTGCATCCCCAAAGTTCGATGCCATATGTCCAAACTGGTTTAAGTATGATCTTGTAGATTTTTATTTTGTTCTCCAATGATAACTCGGAGTTTCTATTCAGCAGCCAGTACATTTTTTTGATTTTCAGGTCCAGTTGGTATCTTTTAGCCTTGATATGAGATTTCCAGGTCAGTTTGGCATCCAAGTGTAAACCAAGGTACTTTACTTCTGACTTTGTTGGGATAGGAGAGTTGTTTAACTTAACCGGGGGACAAGTATCCTTTCTGAGGGTGAAGGCTTGTTTATTTGAACTACCATTTGAAACCTGTTTTTACGCTCTTTTTCAGGAGTAATCTAAACACAATAACATCCTGATTTCTTTTGAGAAGGAGCTTTACAATATTTCTCGAATATCAAACAAAATACAGCTAGTGTATTTTTTAGTATTTACGGAAGAAAATGTGATAGGGGTACCATGCATTTTTACGTAGGATACAAGCGCAGAAGGATGAGAATTTCATCAAAAAACCTCTGTCACATGTGCAAATCCATGTACTTTGAATTGAATAAAATTATCTATCTAACTAACTATGCTTACAAAAACACAAATAATTCTCCTACCAAGCATATAGCTTCTGAAAGGCTTGATCGTTTGGAGTTATCATCATGACCATAAAATAATCAACAACCAACGCAGAAAATCAAAATTATTAAACCAAAAATTAAAATTAGTTTCAATGGAAAAGAAGCCTATTGATATGAATACTATTTCAATGTTCAATAATATATTAAGTAACTGTTGTAGTTCTATATACATTATCTCAACAATTATCGAGTAAAAGGTAATGTGTGATGAATAGAAAATAATAAAAGTTCCTGGATATCAAAATAATACCGAAATTTTTAGGAATTCAATTAATGACTTCTTGGTCAATATCCCATCGAAATTAAAAAATAAACTGATTATTTCAATGGTATGCAGTTTTTTATTTCCTAGGACTTCAAAATGCAAAGTGAAGACTTGCAATTTTAGTTAGGTAGTTGAAATAAGCACAGGAAAGATTATACATTTCAGTCACTTCAATGCAAGAAAAACTAAATAAATTTTCTATTTACTAATCTCATTATTTTACAACACCACAAGACAATCACTTTTGTAATAAACTGCTAGCGATTTTTTTGATTTGAGGTGATTATGTTTAAAAAAGTATAATCAATTTGAGAACAATTCAATTTTTGTAAAAATAAACGTTCAATAATACCACTGGAAGTAACTATGGGATTCCCAATTACTTCTGTGTTTCCCCCAGGTCCAGCTACAACCAAAGCAGAATTCGTGAAATTAATTATACTGAGTAATTACTTTTCAACGTTTCTTGCAATATGTATTTATTATACCACAATTTCTCATCTATTTTTTCTTATCTGAAAATTTGCATTTCAGTTACGATTGTGAAGGACGAGAAATTATGTAGTCAATTTTCGTCGAACTTAAAACCTAATGCGGTTTCTTTTCTTTTCTGAAATGAGCACAAAAACATCTTCAATTTTGCGGAGATAATTATAGCTATCCTCAACGCCGGAAAATCGAGCATTGTCATCAAAAACGTCATAATTATGGTATACAGATATATGCTTTTTCATGCATTTCACAATGGAATGTCGTTAAACCCTACGTAGAATGGAAATAATGATTGCAATTACCTTTACACTTATAGGACTTGTAACGTTACTACTAATATCAGCAGCCCTTCTAGGCCTAGATAGGGAGAATGCATCTTTTTCTTCATCTAGATTGAAAGTAAATAGTCCTTTTTGGGAAGGATTTGAAGTTCCACTCAAAGTATTCACATGGGAAGTGGCCGTATTTAAATGAGCAGTATAAACAAGGGTGAATATTAGGAAAACTCGCATTATGATGACATTTGTTGAAACTCCGCACAAACACAACCACTAACGGTCAGCTGTTTACTAAAAACAATTCCCAAACAGAAGTGTCAAAGGTGTTGTCATCTCAAATTTACACATGCGTATAAGCGTATTTATAAAGATAATACAACAAAACATGCGTGTAGGAAAAATACTAATGAATATTTTGGTACGTTTACAGGTGCAACATAATCAATTTTGAACTTTTTCGATCCACAAAGATTAAAATTAAAATGCATGCGTCAATACCCAATAAATTTGAGGTTATCTTGGGCCCCCTTTCAGCTTTTTACGGACTGGTTAAAATGCCGGTAATGTTACTTTATGAAATAACAAGATGCCCACTTATCCAATAAAAATAATTGAGGATATATTATCTGCATCTAAAGTATCTTAAATGTAAGTAGGTATTTAATATAGGATAATTCGTTGAATGCTTTATGATCCTCGCCTCGGATTAAAGTTTTTTTCATGATGTAACTCAGGGAGTTTATAAAATAAACCGGCAGTAACTATATAGAAAATTATTTTTTCCATTCACATAATTTCTCTTCAATGTGCCGAAATAGATATCAGAGTTCTTTCTTCTTTCAATTTTGATTCAAACACGAATCAACGACTACAGCATTGTTTAACAATGACTACAGAAAAAAGAATTCGAGATGAAAAAAAGTTCGATTGTCCATTCATGAACACTGCAACTTTCCAATGGAAAGACCCAAAGATTTTTATTCAACATAACTGAAATTAAAAGATTAATAAATTAATCTTTGCTGAAAACGATTTGTATAGGTTGATATCTGGAGTGTGGACCGCTCAGCAGATTTCTTCGCTGAAATATTTACTGTTGAAGATCAGAAATCATCTTGTAGAAATAGGGTACACTTGTTATTTCGATACTTGATCCTTTAATTACTGAAATAATAATTAAGAATGTTTTTTCAGATAAAAAGTCTCCAGAATACAATGACCAATTCGAGTAAGAAGAGAGAAATTCTTTGATTAGTTTCTATGGTTTGATTGTTTGGTCATAGAATATTACTCTTGTTTCCGCTTCGCATCGAGGAAGATCTTTCATCTTGGACGTTTTTTGAACGAACACGTGTAAGTAAAAATTTATGTTTTTATTTATTCCATAAATAATTGTTAATTCTTTTCAGACACTTGATTATAATATAGTCACAATGGCTGAAGCAGAAGCTATCAAGAAGAAACGTACATTCAAAAAATTCACCTACAGAGGTGTGGATTTGGATCAGCTATTGGATATTTCCACCGAGCAACTGTCTGAGCTTATGAACTGCCGTGCAAGGAGGCGATTCAGCCGTGGATTGAAACGTAAACCCATGGCTTTGTTGAAAAAATTGCGTAAAGCAAAGAAAGAAGCACCCCCACTAGAAAAACCAGAGATCGTTAAAACTCATCTGAGGAACATGATCATTGTCCCAGAAATGGTAGGATCTATTGTTGGTGTATATAACGGAAAAGCCTTCACCCAGGTGGAAATCAAACCCGAAATGATTGGACATTACTTAGGAGAATTTTCCCTAACCTACAAACCAGTCAAACACGGTAGGCCAGGTATTGGTGCTACCCACAGTTCTCGTTTTATACCACTGAAGTAAATTTGTTTTGTAAGTACACAATAAATGACGTAAAGACAATTCTGAATTTTATTCTAACTACTTCAATTCAAGTATGTACCTTATAATCGAGTAAGGGTTGATCTTGTTTATGTGACATTTACTGTGGAATTTAGAAGCTTTGCTATTTAATATGATTTAGCTTTAACTGCTCTATCAAAGTTGGATAATATGATATTGCGTAGGTGTACTTCTTTGTCTCCGTAAATCAAGATTGATATAAAGTTTCATCGGTAACAGTTACGGATCTTTACTGTGACTGAGACGTACCTGTTCCAAAATACCAGTGGTACACGTTACCAGATATAGCTTTCGATCCCAATGTTCCAGGTAACTGAGTTACGCCCAGCTTCACAACTACAGAAGAGGCTTGTCGCGACAGATTTTGACAACCAGAAACCAAAAGGAGGGGGTCAGGGGAAGTTTTGTTGATATTCTATCCTAAGATTGGTTGAACTGCTGTCGCTGGCAACACTACGAAGCTCTGAGAACCAGGCTTTACTGTGACTGATCACTGATACGATATTTCTCGAGAATATTAGAATTTTGATCTCGAATTCTTGATTAACGAGTCAAACCAAGCAGTTATGGGTAATTTTTTGCCAAATATCATCTTTTCACCACTCTTATGCCATTAAAAAAATAGTTCCTTTAGATGATTTCAAAATTACCTTAAGGGTTATATAAGATTGATTTAGGTACTCCGAAAATACTTAATTAAATCGATTTTTCAATTATCGTCATATACGTCACAGATAACATAATTAAAATTTGAGATGATTGAAAAAATTCTCGTTTTTCTGAAACTATGCCCGAGCCCCATATACTATGGGCAATCTAAGTTATAACCCTGTTATCTTCTCAATACATTGATATTTGTATTCAGAAGTGAAAACAGACAAGTATGCTGCTTAACAACTGTAACGTGTAGTCCGGTATAGACGTTACTTTTGGAACTGGTATTCTGTTCAAACTTTGGCCTGAAAATTTTGCATGAGGCTTATTATGAGCATCTTGCGTGGTCTATTATTCTGAAATGTTTTTTTTATGAAAAAGCCGATATGTCCTATCAATAATAATTTTTCTTCTCATGCAATGTAGTAATTGAAGACCTCGGAGCAATAACGGGGTAACTCCGTTTTCATGAAATGTTGAGAAATGAGGAAAAACTTCAAGACTTGCCTGATTCTTGCGCCGAAATATACAATAAAGTAAGTCCATTTTGATTGAAACTCTTCACAAAAGCGGTGAATTTGCCCCATTGTTGCACCGAAAGTTGCGTACGTTGGATATAAGCAGATTGAATATGATATATTAGTTTCGTTATAAAATGGAGTTACCCGGTTATTGCTCTGAGCTCTTCAATTTCTGCCTTCATTGATGGACATGAAAAAGGAAATAACATTGAATAATCTTTCTTTATTCATTTTTACCACATTTTGATCAATTGGACATTCCCCTGCATCAAAAACATATACAGTTTATAATTATTGGTTTCGTTCAGCAAATACAACAGTTGCACAACCGTTGAGTGAATTTACGCCGAACGCACTCGATCAGTGAATGCAAGTTCAACATCACTCAGCGGAAGCCACTTTTCTCAGCGAATCCAAAGTACTTTCACTGATCACGGTTGTCAGCTGTTTATGCAGTGTAAATTTAACATTTAGGTTATGTGAGCATACTTGACTTTTTTATACCGTTCAGAAACCTTCCTACTGATCGCCCAACGCTCGGCTCAGTGATCAGATTTGCAACGGTTGTTTTCACTGAACGTACCCATCATGAAACTGTAGCTATGGATTTTGTTGATGAAAATGAGTATTAATTTATCACAGAGATTTGTGTTGAAATGAATGTAAGCTTAAAAGTACATAGTATAGTTTGACCTAGACCATTAACTTAGCAATAAATTACAATTACTATTTTTAATAGTGGAGCCAAATGTTCAAGAAACACCGAAAATCACTTCCTGTTTTTTGGCAATAAATCAAGTTTCATTTGAAAGTTAATAAGCATATCTTGATGATGTAAGATGGCATCCAAGGGTGTCAAGATTTCAATACATTTTTTTTCTTATGTTTTCACCAATTCTGTCAAACTTGTAAACATGACCTTTTGAAGTGAGTTTAGTAGTGTTTTTTTTACGGTATGGAAACTCGATGAAATGTAAGATGGCTCATCAGATGTAGAATAAAAGAACAAGTTGGTGGTTATCTGCTGTTTACTTGAGTCGTGACAGAGTCCATTAACGTTTCTTTCATACAAATATACTCCCTCCACTTGATTCATCATATTTATTGGCTCTGGAAGTCAATCCTAGTAAACAAACAAGTGACATATTCAATCGTTGAATAAACGAACAATTTGATGAAACCGTGGTGACAGCGCTAAATCCATACGGTCAATAAAAGAACACTACTTTTGATACCAATGGTGAAAACATAAGAATAAAAAATTTATTGCAATCCTAACAGGGCTTTGTGACATCTAATATTTTAGGATATCAAATAAAAGTTGATTTACAGCATAAAAGAGGGTAGTGATTTTCGGTATTATTAACCACTCTCATGGTACTCCTCTACGAGTTTAACCTGATTTAAATCCATGTGTATAAATAAAACAATCCTAACTTGAAATATATCACACTTCAAAACCAGGAACTGTGCCTTAACATTTGGTTTTTCTGTTCTAGTATGCCAGACATACACTTTAGTGCAGAGATCTGCAAGTGGCTCAAGTTGTTCTTTAGTTGTGAAATATCCTAGAAATTCACTTTCTTGATATCCCTTTTCCATTCGGTAAGAAAATACTGCTTCTGGTTTGTTCAAGATTACATCGATGTTTATTCCAAAACCTGCCATATCTATAGCGAAGGGTCGCTCAGGTTTCCATCCACTTTTGTATCTTGTTATTTTGCCTGAAATTCAGATTGTATGTTATTAATAGAGACCGGATTATTTGCAACATAAAACACTGTTATATGCATGAAAATGTTTGAAATATGCAGATAATGCAAATGAAAAGTAATTTTTATTTCCAAATCAACATATCATTAACTCTTAATAATATGGTAATTAAATTTGATTTAATGTTTTTGTGAAAGTTTACAACTAAATATTGTTCCAAATTTTCAGGTAAAACTTCTGCCATCCCATTAATAAAACTCTCGATAAGACACAAATCTTCGAAACCTGGATCTATATCCTTTCAAACTTTTCTTTAAGTGGACTTCATTTGGCGTATTTTACTCGTCATTTGGATACTTTCGTAGATTCACAAATCTGACAAGTCACGATTATTAGTATTATTAGAGCACTAGAAAGATAGGTATGCCAGACAGGCTGACTGGGTCCAACCATAGACTCGAAAATTACAGATGGTACTGTCAATTTCTCAGTTATTGTGCTCTATTGTTGATTGCGTGCTTATTTTGAAGAAAAGTTAATAGACAGTATTGATTTTTATTCAAAATAATAAAGTTGGAGACTAGACAGGTAAGCATAAGCATTTATTCGATTACAGATTTCATTTCAATCGAATTGTTCTGTAATTTTCGAATCTGTGGTTGGACCCAGCATGGCTGTCTGGTATACTCCCCTTTTCAGAGCCTTAGTATTATTACTCAATAGACCTTATACTTTGTGGAATTTGGAATTTAATAAACCTCTTAGAAAAATCGGAGTACGCCACTGGATTGCTATAAGAAAAGTGCCTGTATAATGATTTTATTTCAACATCCTAGCATGAACAGAAACGGAAATAATGACCAAAGTTGAAATAGCCCAAATTATTTCAATTATGGCCTATAACTCTGAAACGAAAGAAGATAGAGGAATGCAGTCGATGGCATTTCAGTTTCTCGGAAAAAGGGGACTATAAGGCGTTAAAAAGTTGTAGTTCATGTAGCACCAATTTTGTCCACCTGTACAAACAGGAACGGAGATAATTGTCCAAATGTCAATTTTGGCTAATAACTCAAAACAAAAGAAGACAGGGCTAGAGCAATGCGGTTGACGTCATAATGGGCTTCTTGAAAAAAATGTGTCATTTCCTCTAACTGAGAATTACTCCACTCACCTGTTTTTGGATCTACAATAGGAGTTTCTAAATTAAGGCCACCAACTAGTCCAACTGGCCAAACGCCAACTTTGTTCACCTTCATTATCTGAATCATATAACGATATAATGAATACAAACTAAATAACAAGTTAAAATAAATTATACCTCCTCAAACAATTTCACGTCATACGTATTATCATCATCCATGAAAAACATTATTTTTTTTGACCCATGAGGTTTGATATTCTCTCTGATCCATTTCAGAGCTGCGTTTCTCTGTTCAACTCCTCTGTGTTTTTTCCATCTGGGATCCTAAAATTAGGTATCGGGTCATTTGGATATTCATTCAGATCAGAATTATTTTCTGGAAGTTATTCAAAAAAAGAAAACAGTGGAACTTCCCTATAACGAAAGCGCTAAATCCGCAAAAAAAAATTCTTTATAAAAAAATTTCGTTATACAGAAAATTTGTTTCTATAGTCGGCAATGTCGCGGTCGACTTCACTGATAAATTTAAATTTATCATTCAAACTTAAGCACTTCCTTGTCGACATTTTCCACACTAGTGTAATGTTTAGATTGGAACCAAATAGCCAGGGGTGTGTTTAAAACTATTTCAGAAGGATCTCCCTACCCGCCGTAATGATTTAGTTTAAGGTCGAGATTTATTATATACGCCCGGAAAATTTCGGAAAAAAACCCACCCTTATACCTTCTTACCAATACCCATTCAAAGAGTGATGTTCTTTGAATATTTCTTTATAGAGAGAATTTACTTCGTTTTAGAGGGTGTTTTCAACATGGACTTTGGATTCAAGGTGCTATATCTTGTAAAAAATTCGTTATACAGACGTTCGTTATAGGGAAGTTGCACTGTATGTATATGAAAAATCGATAATCGACTTTTGTTGTGAAAATATAAGATTTTCAATATTCCATTAAATTCTCTATGGTCCTGTTAGAACTAGGGCCACAAAACGCACACAAAATTTTGAATAGCCATAATTTATGGAAAACCCTTTTTGATATTGGTTGTTAACGAACTTAACCAAAGCATTTTGGAACCTCGAATATTACAAGTCTCTAGGACAATCCTTTCAAAAGTTATGGTGTTTAAACAACCGGACGGCCCCTCGGACAGAATTGAATTCGACCACGGATTTGTCATCAGTGGACAGTGAGTCGAATTATCGTTTGAGACAACATTCGGCTCAAAATCAGAAACGCTCTAAAAAGTGAATCCTACCAGCACTCTATAGGGTACCCCATTTAGAAGTGTTAATCCTCAATAACGAATCAGAATTTCTGAGAACTCTCAGACAGGTCGATTTTAAAAAATTTGGAATCTAAATTTGCTCTATTTTGAAACCCTTCGTGATTAAATTTTAACATAAGTTTATGGAAGTTATCAATTCAATGGATTTGAATAGGGATAGAAGGTGATTTTGAAGCACAAATGTATGCATGAATTCAAATTCGTATGAACCTGCAGTTAATGAGGGTGGACACTTTTAAATGGGACACCCTGTATACTCATTGTGCACATGAAGATTTTACAATAATTGTACTTAATTTCACAAATTTTTATTACTCAATACTGACTTGTAGCAATAATAGAAAAAAAATAACTATAAAAATCATACCTTTCCTTTTATTTGTTGAAATGGTGGTGTTTTAGCATTGAGATGTACGTATCCTAAACGTGGATCTCCAGCATCATCAATTCGCTTCAATAAATTGGTTACCAAGTCGGTTTTTTCTTCTGAATCTTCAACTACAATCCATTTTATATTAACTTTCATCGATGCTAATGTTAAAGTTTGAAGAACTTGAATGAGTTCAGCTTTTTGAACAAACCTCCAATAGGTTGGGGTGACACAATAAATTGTTACTGTATTGCTATTTCTCTCTAAGCTAAGAGGGAAGCGATTAATGTTTTCCTGATATCTCCATTCTTTTCCTAAATCTTCAACTTCAGATGCTGAAAAACTCAAAAAAATGAGTCCACAAATGAAAAGAAATTGATATGGAAGATAATTCTTTTTTTCCATTTTTTGATTGGTATAATTTCATTTATAAACCAGTAAAAGTAAATGAATCAGTGTTGAATACTCAAATCATTTCTACGCAAAGTAACCTTTATTGATTAATCCGACTATACAACTTATACGATTGTATACAAGTTATCTCTAAGGAAAATCAATTTATTATATACAGGGTGTCCCATTACTCGACGTCAACCCGGAACCGGGTGAAAAGGCAAGTAATGCTGGTTATCAGAAAAATATAAAAAAAAATCTAAGTTGCATGATTTTAAAATAATGCGCATTTAAAAAAACGCAAAATTCCACACCCTGTGACAGTCTTTTCGCTCCTGTTGCCACAAATATCAGTTTTTTCCAACTTTTTTCTTTGCTGTGTAACCTTGAATAATGCTTGTCTAAACTGTAATCAAAATTTTGATACCAGCTGATCTAGGTTTCATAAAAATAGGGCTTACTTCTCAGAAAAAAATTCGAAATAAACAATTGCCTAGTTTCAACTGACTGTATTGAAAAAAAATGTACTACGTAGGTTTGGCATGTTTTTTCAAAAGTTGGCGCATTTAGTGAGGATTCCAAAATGGTATAATACTTGTTTAATTGTAGCTTCCGTAGTTCAAATTTATTTTCGATTGTCTTTGAATACTCTTTTTCGTTAACTGCTTCCCAGTAATAGAGTTCAATGGATTCAAGTCCGGTGAACGGGCCGGCCACGAGATTGGACCAGAAAGTCCGATCCATCTTCCGGGAAAAAATGTTATCAGAAAAAAAAATTTCCAGAGAAAATAATTTTTCCAGAAAAAATTTTTCCTGAGAAATTTCTCTGAAAATTTTTTTTCTGGTAACATTTTTTCCCGGAAGATGGATCGGGCGTTCTGGTCCAATCTCGTTCACCGGACTTGAACCCATTGGACTCTATTACTGGGAAGCAGTTAACGAGAAAGAGTATTCAAAGGCAATCGAAAATAAATTTGAACTACGGAAGCTACAATTAAACAAGTATTATACCATTTTGGAATCCTCACTAAATGCGCCAACTTTTGAAAAAAACATGCCAAACCTACGTAGTACATTTTTTTTCAATACAGTCAGTTGAAACTAGGCAATTGTTTATTTCGAATTTTTTTTCCGAGAAGTAAGCCCTATTTTTATGAAACCTAGAGCAGCTGGTATCAAAATTTTGATTACAGTTTAGACAAGCATTATTCAAGGTTACACAGCAAAGAAAAAAGTTGATATTTGTGGCAACAGGAGCGAAAAGACTATCACAGGGTGTGGAATTTTGCGTGTTTTTTTAAATGCGCATTATTTTAAAATCATGCAACTTAGATTTTTTTTTATATTTTTCTGACAACCAGCATTACTTGCCTTTTCACCCGGTTCCGGGTTGACGTCGAGTAATGGGACACCCTGTATAATTAAATAAACACACTAATTAATAGTACATATATTATGCAATGAGCAAATAATGATAGCTATCATTTACTGAGTGAATAACAGCCATTATACGGGAGTAGCATACTGTACTTAATCCACTACTACTGAATATCTTTCATGAAGTTTTAAACATTCACTTTCAATTATTAGTGTGGAATAAGTCAAATTGTTATATGAGTAATTTTTTGATGAATTTGTCATTGAATATTTTGTAATAAGAGTTCATATATTTGATGTTATAAAAGTAGATTTGTTAATTAATTGGGAAACTTGAAAATACTGAAAAAATATCAGTTTTAACAATGTAATATTAAAGCTAAACCGATGAATCATCTGAAAGCAGTCAATAATGACTCATTATTCACTAGTGATTAATGGGTATGAAAACAGAGGTATAAAAGCATTGTATAAGGATACAATGATAATAGACACATTATAAAATAGTCCTGGATAAAAGACTCATTTCGAAAAAATAATATCCAGGTTCACAGAGTGAGTCAAATATACTTCGATTGTGTTTGAGTAGGGAAGGATTTCGAAATATAACCAATTTTTTTTTATAAATCTTGTAGATGAACTCAATTTCAACTGAAGAAGAAGACAAAACAATATTCATAATAATATATCCTATAATTTAAAATCAACAGAGAACAAATTATCTTATAAGAAGATATAATGATTACTCAGCAAAAGGTATCTTCATTAGGGTCATCAATAATAATAAATTTGAATTGTAGAACAATTCTTACCAGGTTCAGATCCATATATTTTCCATATTATAATGAAAAATACAATAGTTGTAGCGCCAACTAATAATTTTGGTTTCTTCATTTTGTGTTCTATTCGTCATAATTCATAAACAATGTTTAGATTCCTTCATCCTTGACATTATTTATTTAGAAACTTTCATTGTGATTCTGCAGGTTTTATCAGATAACAAGCGCACCAAAAGTTAAAAATATCTTCTTGTTGTCATAAGATTTATCCACAGAATCAAACTGACTTAACCTCAAAACCAGAGATGTGGCAGAACAAGAACTCACACAAAATTAAAAATTTAAGAAGAGTGAAGTAAAGAGTTTTTTCTGTGTTGGTGTGAGTTTTCTGAAATTTTCTGAATTTTTTTTATTTAATTCTTCATCCAAAATTATGAAAGTGATATGTTTTTGAGCCCTAAACACGTTACCAATTTTAATCAGAAGAAAAACACCGATTAAATACAAGCAAGCTGCTTTTTCACTAGTCTAGAAGTCGGAGCTTCAGTTTGTTTTAGGCAGTGAAAAATTCAACAGACAGCATAATGAAGTCTAATCTGGAATATACCTGATTCATTTACGCGGTGCTATGGAAGTGTGAAGAAATAATTACAATATTTACTCGATCAATGTGGCAATAAATCTTGCCATCCACCGCCATATTGGATTTTCATTTTAACTGTAATAAGCCAAAAATTGGTGGAAAATAACATATTATTATGTAGGTATAATAAAAAGACATTAATAATACTTGAGAAACCGTTTGAAAATTGAATATGAATGAAATAAAACTACATATTTATGAATTTTTCAATGAATTTTATTCGTCCTAATTTTCGGATCATCATAAATGATGATGTATATTCATAGAGATCAAAGATTATATAGCTATACTCTATAATCTATGATAGAGATTCTATCTCTATGTGTATATTCGATTATCATCGCAAATTCATTAGACATTAGATGATAAAAGTCGAAAAGATAAATGAATATTTTTTCTGCATACATATCATTTTATGATCACCAGAATGATGAGAGTGAAAATGAAATTATTTTGATCAATTTAGGATGAATAAGCATTTATTTTTGCTCTGAACGCATTAAAATTTAAGATTTAACCTTCAGTTGTCGATTTATATTTTCTACGTAACAATCCCACTCGGCTTTGAAAAAATTTCCTGCCAATGGTTCCCCTAAACTATATTTTTGAGTAAAGCATCGCAAGTCGAACTTAGGCCTTCCTTCTACGCAACAGTTTGAGATGAACTTCTCTTGAAAATTGATTATAGACAACTGCTCAAAGACCAAAAACACATATCGATGATATCCTGTGTTTCTCGGAGGAGCTGGTCCAACATAAGATGCAATTGTCCTTCCTCTTTCGACTGAGCTACTAGGGATGTTGGTAACTAACCAATGTAGCCAGCTTCTGGAGGATGGCATACTTCTGCATGGTGCATCTGGATCTAACATAATAACAGTGTAAAATTTTTCAGGATCTGCGCACCACTTAACAGTTGGTTCATCCTTGCAATGAACTGGATTCAACTCGTTACCTAAGTCTGCACAAAACCTTTTGTATGCCACAATTAGAGGTTGACAGGGTGCTTCCTGAAGTAGCTCAGGAATTAAACCACAGCAGATGAATCTTTGCTTGGGTGTTGCTGCTCCCCAATGACAATGAGATGATCTTCTCAGAGTTTCTTTTATACATGGAATTATTTTAAGGTTGATGATTTTGTTCATTTTATTGAGTGGACACTGAAATTTGTATTCATTATGACAGTAAGGTTAGATTGAGATGTTTGAAAGGCAGATACGTCAAGTTATAGCCAAAGCATTTTGCAGTACCTAATTCTTCAGCTATGAGTTTAGGTCTTCTATTGGTGTTGAAGGAAATGAAAAATCCGATGAACTTGCAAAAAAGGGCATCTGAAAAACATATATATGATATCCTGTATTTCATGGAGGAGCTGGGACAACATAATATGCAATTATAGGAACAAAAATTATGAGAACTTGCCATCTCCATTTTTATGGTCTATCTGAATCCGAGAGATTTCCCTCATTTTCCGGGACATCTTGTATAAATAATTCGACATGTTTACTTTAATTTCCCTGACAGATATTTTTCACTATAGTTATTTATTATACAAGGGAAAAAAGTATTAGATTTTACTTTTAGCTCGAGGATATGTTGTCTCTCGACGCGAAGCGGAGGGAGACAAAAAGCCGATAGATAAAAGTCGAATTTTGGCGAGCTGTGGTTACATGTAACTATCTAACTATCACGTGATCATTTGACAGAAAATACGTGTATTAACTTATTATTATTAACGACTAAAATCTAATATTTTTCCCGTGTATAATACACTATTTAATAGTAAAAGAAATATAACTGTTCATGAAATTACTTTTTTTCCCCGGGAAAAAAGTGAGTACTTTTTTCCGGCTTACATAGAAAATAATTTTTTTGACAGGGAAAAAAGTAATTTCGTGAAAAGTCATATTTTGTGACCTGTCAAAAGATATAGAATGTCACATTTTTTTCCCGTCACAGAAAAAATATTTTTTTCTGTGACGGGCAAAAAATGTGACATTTTATATTCATTGACAGGTCACAAAATATGACTTTTTACGAAATTACTTTTTTCCCTGTCAAAAAAATGATTCTCTATGTAGCCGGGAAAAAAGTACTCACTTTTTTCCCGGGGAAAAAAGTAATTTTGTGAAGAGTTATATTTCTTTCACTATTAAATGGTCGTTTTTCCTGTCACAGAAAAAAATAGTGTATTATACACGGGAAAAATATTAGATTTTAGCTCTCTGCTTTTTGTCTCCCTCCGCTCCGCGTCGGGAAACAATATAACCTCGAGCTAAAATCTATTACTTTTTTCCCTTGTATAATAAATAACTATTTTTTCTGTGACGGAAAAAAATGTGAAATTTTATATCCATTGACAGGTCACAAAATATGACTTTTTACGAAATTATTTTTTCCCTGTCAAAAAAATGATTCTCTATGTAGCTGGGAAAAAAGTACTCACTTTTTTCCCGGGGAAAAAAGTGATTTTGTGAAGAGTTATATTTCTTTCACTATTAAATGGTCGTTTTCCTGTCACAGAAAAAATAGTGTATTATACACGGGAAAAATATGAGATTTTAGCTCTCGGCTTTTTGTCTCCCTCCGCTTCGCGTCGGGAAACAATATAACCTCGAGCTAAAATCTATTACTTTTTTCCCTTGTATAATAAATAACTATAACATGTTCGTAAGTAATTTTAAAATTGTTTTATAATTATAGAATTTGACCATTTATTGTCTATCAACTACCTCTTGTTCGTGCTTTACACTGATGTTTGCTCTGTCTGTAATTTTTTCTTTGTTATATTTGTTTATTTTGTGACTATTCTCCTATTTTTGTCTGAAGTTGCCTGAAGTGACCCTATTTTTGAAAGGGTAGAAACATATGGTCCGTTCACGAAAGGTTGAGAGCATAGTAGGCGTTTCTTTATTTATTTGAAGTTGGCAGTATTTGTTGTCATAACGTAAAATAAAGTCAACGTTGCCGAATGTACCCTGCCTTGTCCAATGAGCTTGCGAGTTATCAGAGAACTCTATGCAATATTGACAACATTGCGTAAAAATCTGACAAGAAAATAAACAACATAGCCTAAAATTTCAATATACACGGTGAAATATGCCAAATTGCGATGGCCAACCGCTGGCTCAACCTTTCGTGAACGGACTATAGGTATTTTTTCCGTCAGCGTTGGCCTAAAGACATACCAACATTACGGCACTATGTCAAATTATTCATTGGATGTCTGACCTACCCCTTGGGACGACATTTCATCGTGACTAGGTTGAATACCGTTCTAGTTCTCTTTTCTAGAGTCAATGACCATTTGTAATATTGATTAGAATCACATTGTGAACTGCTGGCGCCCCCTATCTGACGACGAAGTTCATCTTTCAGCGTTCCGGCGCCTAAAAATCGACGTTATAGTTAAAAACATCTCCGTGTGCTGTAACGAAGTATCTCTGGAATCTGATGACGTTCACGGTATTTGTTATCGAGGCATAACAGATGAGATCTTCTTCAGTACAGTGGTGTAGATTAAGGTTCTCCAAACTACGGCCCGCAGGCCAAAACTGGTCCGCCAGTTTCAAGAATCATTCCCGCGAAAACTCATTAGGCGTTTTCGGAAACTTACTCAGGGTTACTAACTCGATCCATTGGGTCACGTGACGGATCTTCTCGGATCACGGACCCGGGTTCTAAGTTTACGAACACATCAGGTTTAGGAGAAGGCAAAAATTATTCTCCCGATGTCCTCTACTCTACACGAAAATATATGTTTGTCCAGTTTATGATGAAACACCCTGTATATGAGGAGATTAGTGATACCACATTATGTCCATCCTGTACATTCCTGAAAAAACACCTTTGGACCGACCTATCATAATAATTATACTAATGAAAACCTATATTCCTTGGCAGCAATCTCAACTACAGATAAGTTTTAAAGAAAAATTGTATGAAATCCGAATTTAAACCTGAATAATTTTGCAACTGTTCTTTGTACATTAATGAAACTTCCTACAGAAGTGGACATACATCATGGTATCATATTTTGAAAAACTCAGGGTGGTCCCAAAGTCACTTACAAAGTTACATTCAGTTACTTATACAGCTTCATGGAACAGCCTGTATAACGAACCTTAACGTGGTGGGCGGTGTTTGATATCTGTCACATCTTGTTATTCAGAACCCAAAGCATCATGATAAAATTTCGAAAATTAGAAGAGTTATCATCAAAATTTAAAGATTCATTTTTCCGTAGCTGCAATTTTGGAACGCCCTATAGAACAAACCAGATGTAAGACCTTCATGAAAATCTGATATATTGTTCATGAGGTTGGTATGAATATTAATGTAGAAATGGGGAAAATTCACTGGACCCGCTTTTCCTAAGTAAGTGTGCGGGGTCCTTTCATATCTCTATAACTAGGGAACTATTAAATCAATTTTGACCCATTGACGAACTTAGTCGAAGTATTCCAAGACATGTAGTACTCGAAGATTTCAAGTCATTAGGTCATTCAGTCACAAAGCAAAAGTTTTTAGAGATTTATTTGAGAAATCCTCACAAATATTCGCAGAAATATTTAAAAAAAATGGACAAAATTTCACCATATGAAATACGAGACTTGAAAAAAAATCACACAGGATTCAAAACGTTGGCAATGTATTATTAAAAGGAAACGAAATTAAAATAAATTTGTCCGAATTCCTGTAACAATTATTTATCTGTTTAAAACATGGACGTAATCAATAATCAATTGTATTGATATTTACCTTCATCAGTGACTCCAACCGAGACTTCAAATTCAAAATTCGAAACATACACACATTTGATTAAAACAATAGTTCCTTAAGAACAAACGCACAAAAGAGAAAATGACAACCGACGCATTCGCCATTTTGTATTCGATGTTATGGCAAATTCCATGAAGTAATATAGTAGTAACAAGTTTTCCCTAAGAACTTATTCATGTAGATTACGCTATCAAATATATTACAGTAGAGACTCGATAATCCGGAGAACGATAATCCGGATATTTACTGGTCCGGATTGACTTCAAGATTGTATTATGTCCTCATAATCCGGATTGCAAGACTCAATAATCCGAATTTCCGATCGTTGCATACGTGGTTTACGGTTCTAACTTGTCGTAACTCAATTTCTATGACGACGATCGGGCGTTCTTTTGGTATATAATAGTGCACAATGGTATAAGACAAAAAAGTCAGACAAGAATAATTAATTAGTGAAATGGAATGGAAAGTTTCTACCTCCAAACCATACGGCTTTGATACAGCATATGGATCATAATGATATTAAATTAACAAAACTGAAATACCGAAAAGGCCTTTTAACACATATTTTTTCGATCCTCGAAGGCGGGGAAAATGTTAGCAAATGCATTTAGAGCATAGATCAATTCGATGCAGTCTGTTTATTCCATAACTCATGACAATTACTGATATTCAGCTTCTGAAAGATATACAGGAGAAAGCTATTGTTCAGCATTCTTTTTCCCTTACAGTAGAAAACGTAAAATATCTAATTATTCCAAATAATATATTTGTTTTATGATTTCGATAATAAAGCCTATATTTATTTCAACTGTTTTTTTAAATTGCATCTTTACTAAATTGTAAGACGCGGTATTCCGGATTCCTCATTAATCCGGATCATCCCTTGCATTAATTGATCCGGATTATCGAGTCTCTACTGTATCATGAAAAATATCGGAAGTGTCTTTTCTACTTGGGTCACCCTGTATGTTGACCTTCATTTTTGAGCTCTTCTCCCATTCCTGCTCTGCCACTGTGTTCTACCACCTCACAATTCAACCAGGAAACCGTAGATAAGAAAATGCCTCCCTCTCTTCTAGAGCATCCCCAGTTACAGAACCCAGAAATTCTAGTAGGTGGTTGTATTGTGATGTAGTATACTATTCCCAATAATCTACGTAGCATCCGATACCATGTTTTTGTTCATTATAAATTTCAGGAATTGAAAAAAAGATGAGAAAATTTTCAATTCAATGTCGCGAAAGTGTGAAACCACCCCTTACGTAATATTTCTAATCTGTATTCGGATCATTGTGAATATGTGAAAAAACATTATTTATGGGAGGTGATCAGAATGTGGGTGACCCAATGAGGTAAATCTACTTCGTATTATGTGTGGTTATAGATGACAATCTATGCAGATTGCCTTGTTTCAAACCCACCCTTATATTGCCTCCCCTAAAGTGTTACCCCTTTAGTTATCACAACCCTGTTAAGTAATCGACGTACATGCAAGAATCAACAATTTATTCTTCCACGCGACTTCATTTCAGCGTTATTTTTCCTTTTTTTCATAATGTAA
This sequence comes from Propylea japonica, assembly GCA_013421045.1. Lineage (NCBI taxonomy): Eukaryota > Metazoa > Arthropoda > Insecta > Coleoptera > Coccinellidae > Propylea > Propylea japonica. Next base: position 6,272,304 of record CM024242.1, on the reverse strand, counting down.
ATGAGAAGCTGTGTAGAAATTATTAATCTTGAAATATTAAAAAATTTGATAATGTGTGAAACAAGGGTATTCATGCAAAAATGATAAATCAATCAAATTGAAGAGATATACTAAGTAAAGGATATTTCTATGGAATAATTAAGTCTAATTATTCCATATAATTGAAACCAAAGTTAATTAAGATCAAGATTCTCAAGTTTTACTCTAATTTGAAATTTGACAAAAAGTTATATAAAAATTTTCTTATACAGATTGCAATATATTCTCCTTTGAAATTGAAAGCGATGGGTATGCAACTAAAAACCTATTTCGTTGTTATTGTTAAAGATAATTGAGAACATCATTACTACTAGAAACAATGTATTTTTAAATTATACTCAAAATGGACTCGAAAATTGGAGATTATTACAATACATAATTATATCGAAAGAGATGTTGAATTCTTTATACTTTGGGTCACTTATTTAGTGAACTTGAAAAGAATATGTTTGAAACGAGTTTCACATTCTAGGTACTTAAAAAGTACAATAATTTTCATTTCCAAATCACTATAACATTCGATTGGTTTTACTCATTATTGTGAATTTTTTCAACGTTAAATTATAAAGGAGTTGATTAGCCTCAACGTAAGGCTGAAACTGAACTGAAAATTAGAAAAAAATGATATCTGCAGAATAATTTGTATGCAAATCAAGAACTTCTCTTTCCAAGAACTATTTTTCTCACAAAATTCTTTTGATTGAGACATAATATGCTGTGAAGAAAAGGTTGATTTTCAAATTTTGCCGGTTTCGTACTTTTATAAACAATTGAAATATGAAAAAATGAGAGATTAACCAGATTGAAGAGATGAATTTAAATATATTTTTTAGAAGCTCATAATTTCGAAAATATCTCATGTCATATTATTACTCGCTTTTCAAAATAAAATGCAATTCATTTTACCATAGGTTACTTATTTTATTATAGATTTTCTGGGTGAAATATAAGTATAATAAAGAATGTGTCTGAAACGAGTTTACCAAATTCTTCTTTCGTTAAAGAAGTACCTATTCATAATTCTTAATTAGAAACATCTCACATTATGATAATTTCAACGAAGTCATGAGAAATCTTATTTTATCCTTCAATATAGCAGAATATAGTAAATATTCAGTAATACTTTTCAGTTCACAGCACGGATCATTCGCGTAAAGAGTAGAAATAGTTATTTAATCAACTAGCTTATTAAAGACAGCGACTAATAGTAAAGATATTTTAATAGTTCGAGACCATTAGTCGCTCGATTAATAATCGAGTTGATTACAAGATTTTTCCAACGATCTCAACATGAATTGTGAAAAAATTCTTGATTGAAATACATTCTCATTTTGCACAAGACATACATTTGACATAATGGAATTTCTATGTTCCAGTAGAGTTTTGACATTTCTAGTAGTGCTTCGAATACTTTGTGTACGGTTGCCATGAGGCTTGCAGATTAAAATAGCAAAAAATTGAGCATGAAAATGGGTCATTAATATTCAATTTCGTACACATTAAAATCACCTTTTATTTCGAGGTCGGCGAAAAAAGTTATTTAATCAACTAGGTTATTAAAGACAGCGACTAATGGTCAAGATATTTTAATGCGTTAGCGGAGCGAACGCGTTAATAGTTCGAGACCATTAGTAGCTAGATTTATAACCGTGTTGATTGTTTCTATGTTCCAGTAGAGTTTTGACATTTCTCGTAGTGCTTCTGAATACTTTGTGTAAGGTTGTCATGAGGATTGCACATTAAAATGGCTAAAAAATTGAGCATTAAAATGGGTCATTAATGCTCAAGTTCGTACACATTAAAATCACCTTTTATTTTGAAGTTTGTCACACGTTTTTTATCATTATTCTGAAATTGAATTCGATATTTGGAATGAAATACCACTATGTATTTAAATCTATGTAGCGGTCTTAGAAGAACAGTAGATTCGAAAAATCATCACTTGGAATGCCAGACCTGGTTTGAAACACCCACCTGGCCCAAGAGCATGAATTAAGTATTTTGTATCTGAATATTGAAGGTATTTAGGTTCGAATAGTTTTAAGTTTCAATTTTGTAAAAACGGAGAGGCAGGGTTTTTTCTACTGAGGTTTTTCCCTGTACTCTGGTATCATACGCCAGAATAGTATGGTACCCCGTTTTGCACCAACCTCAGCTAGGGACGTTTTTGTTCATGTATTGTCTTTGTTAGCTCTCAATTCAAAGGAATAAATAAATAAATAAATTTCGAGGTAGGCGGAAAAAGTATTTTATAATTCTCATTATATTTGGCATAACATAAGCTATAATATGATTATCTAGTTTTTGAGTAATATAGTCGCATTCTATATCTTAATTATCATAGAGTTTGATCAAATTTGGTCATTTCTTCCCTTTCGATAAGGAAAATTGTAAAACGTCGTAATGTCTAACCAATCTTGAAATCAGAGGATTACCATATTATCTGCAAAGTAATTTCTTATACCATACACGGTTTTCTTTTACTATTTTTCATCTTTATGGGAAATGAAAAGATGAGAATGGTTGATCTTGGTATATTCTTCGAAAGAACTGAGTATGTCGAAGATTACGTATGGAACATATCAAAAACTTCGAAAATAATTTGTTATATTCATTCGCGTTATTTCTATCCATCCCATATCTGTATAATTGAGATAATTATACCTATCACTAGCCCAATAATGTATGAAAGAATTTGATTTTTTGTCGGAAATTCGACATTCTTCACCCTGACAATTCAGAAGTTACATAAAAATTATTAATCTTGAAATAACTGAGTTATAGGTACAAGAAAAGGATTTAAAATATTTTCTTCGGGCAGTTACTTCAATATCCCAAAGAAAATTTTTTACTTCACAAGTACTATTATATACATATAGCTCCTTTAAGGTAAACCGTTCTTAGCAAACCAATTTTTTTTTTATTGATTCATGAATTCCATTTTTTCATCAAAAGCTGAATGAAAAATCGTCATATGAATTGAAAAATGATTATTTCCAATAAATCCGACTATTATTTTCACTAAAAATGATTAATATGTTAATATTTTATCTTTGGAAGTAGATATTAATATTAATGTCTGCCCATACAGAAAAAGTGCTCGATTGGTGCAAAATGGCGAAGGAGTCGGTACGCCTTAATAATTTAATTAACGTCGAAGAATTTGAATTAATCAAACTATCACCTGAATATCATATTCTGGCTAATTTGCCATTATATTCCTATGGTAAAACAAATAATTCGGCGGAAATAATAACTATTATTTTGAATTAATTCGAAACTGAAAATATTCAGTTTCGCTTCAGTACGGACGCCACTGGTAGAATAGAAAAGAAATGATATTATGCAAAAAGTGCTTCTTGTCTCAAATCCCATAAAAATATTTCACGCAGTGTGAAAGTTATTAATAAAAAACATTTTTTCTATAATTAGAACACGCCATATTTCGGAGAGGAAACATTTATCGTCATATGTTTATGACACTCTAGGGCTTATTTTTGATGTAGAATACGTGGTTAAAATTTCTTGGTTACGATCTGGGCCACCCTTTATATCTCTACATGTTGTTTATGTTCATCCTAATTTCAATGGTAAAAAATCTTCTCTATTACTGGTATCAGATGTTGACATAAAATGACAAATGTGCCAGGTCATATTGATCCTATATACAATTGCTTATCAATGACTATTGCGGAGAAAACGAAAAAGTTAAAAGAAACACTTTAAGATAAAAAAAAAGAGAAACAAACAAAAAAATTCTTCGCCTTTAAGGAGGCTAACCTAACAAATTTTTGAAACATAGATAAATTGAAAATAGTAATCATCGAAATGAATACAATCTTCAATTTATAGGCTCACAGAACCTTCTTCATGCGGACTGGGATGATTATTTATTTTTAGAGTGATGGAAACACCCAATATTTTTGGCGACTGTGAAGCCAAGTGATTTTAAGATAAAGAAAAAATGACAAAAAAATTCTTTGCCTTTAAGGAGGCTAACCTAACAAATTTTGAAACATAGATGAATTGAAAATAGTAGTAGGTTAGCCTCCTTAAAGGCAAAGAATTTTTTTTGTTTGTCATTTTTTCTTTATCTTAAAATCACTTGGCTTCACAGTCGCCAAAAATATTGGGTGTTTCCATCACTCGGAGAAACTTGCATGTAGGATTGAAGGCCCTGATTTAGGGCCACTGCTAACATCTCAAAGAGTGAAGAGGAAGTAATCAGTGCTTTCAGCTTGCGATCTGTGATGATAGAACTTCTCATTTGACACGACTAGATGTCACCATCTGTTAGTTGCTACTCGATAGCTTCTTACAAGTAGTCTTAAATGAAGAAGTTTTTCAATAGGATGTTGTCTCTGAGGGATATGGGACACTGACGAGGCCTAATGAGGCCGAAACCGGTCTGTCTCTTCCCTCATTGACAACATCTTGAATAATCATCCCAGTCCGAATGAAAAAGGTTCTGTGAGCCTATAAATTGAAGATTGTATTCATTTCGATTTCGATGATTACTATTTTCAATTTATCTATGTTTTGAAAGAAACACGCTCCAGTATGTAAATAAGATAGAAAAACGAATACTCTCATCTCCCTCTACTTGTTGTGTATGTTTACATCAATAAAACCATGTTGTATTGCCTGCCAGTATGTCCATGTCATAGTACCTCGTCATGGCAGCCGATGGTACCATCTTCACCCGAACCACCCCCCCTACCTCCGTTGCAGTCAGCACGGCCAATCCACATAGGCAGAAGCGCATGGGACCCGCCCCCTTTGCGTCTTTTGAGGATCTCTCTGACGAGGTGAGATCACGTGTACGTATCCACAAATCTTTATCTTTCTACTATTAACTATAGATACTTCTTAGTTTCACCTCTCTTTACTTAACTGCTTAATGTTTCTACTGCACTGTACACACTTTTCGATTTATCTTCTTTCAATGCTGGAAGATGAATCTACCCTTCACTTCACGTCCATTCTCACCAATTCACACAAACATGAAATGCAAGTACATATTTGCTTTTTCTTACACCGAGGTAATCTAAGGGATTCGCTTTACAGGGTGGGCCAACTTTACACTTTTGGAGAGACACAGAGACAGTTTATTTTCCGTAATATAGTTAGACAAACTTTTGATAGATTGGGTATAGAAATCTCTTATAGTTCTCATCATAAATTTATATTTCAAGACTTCATTAGAATACAAAATAACAGTTTCTCACATTATATTTATATGATTAAGATTCTAACAGAAGGAGGTGTACCGAATGTCCCTAGATTAGATTAGATTAGATAGTGGTCGATCGGCACGTAGATTACCCTTTTGCACTGCGACTAATAAGGTCTTATGTGCGTTACCATACTAAAACTACGTTTTTCCCAGGAATCTAACCTCCTTAGCAGAGCTGGTTACTTCCTTAGGAGACTTCGCTCTTATGTCGGCTGGCGTTAATAACGCGCCACCTAGTAGAGTAAGTCTGGTTTGCGCCAGTGCAGTGCATTGGCATAGTGTGTGCTCGGTGGTTTCAGTGGCCGATTCACATAACCTACAAATGTCGGAGTTTTCTTTACCGATCTTGTGTAGGTGACATCTCACGGGACAATGCCCTGTGAGAAGGCCGATTAGCAGCCTTAACTCGTTTTTTGACAACGATAGAGCTTGTTGAGCCATCTCTTTGGAAGGTTCGATTAGTCTCTTTGCTTGTCTTTGACCAGATGTGTTTATCCAGTAAGAGTGTTTCTCTCTTTTTTCCCAAACGTCGACCTCTGCCCTAATCAGTGTAGGTGATACCCAACAGGAGGGCACGGGTCCGGTGAAGGATGTGTTTGCTCCTCTTTTTGCAAGGGCATCAGCTCTTTCATTTCCCTCAATGTTCTGGTGGGCAGGTACTCCGCCAGTGTTTGAGGGACTGTTTGCAGCTCCAAATGGTCTTTGATCTACAATCAACGGCCATAAGCTACCTCAGTGCCATCTGACTATCAGAGGCAATGCAAATTCTGGCTCCCTTGTACTGTCTGGACAGACAGACTTGGGCGCATCTTTCTATGGCCAGAATTTCAATTTGGAGCGTTTTTATTGGCTTTCCCAAAGGCACCGATTCCCTGTATTTGGGACCGTACTCGTATATGCCTATGCCTGCTCCTCGTTCTCTTAGGGACCCATCTGTGTACCAGATGAGATGGTTTTTACGTAGTCGAGACAAACCTCCCACACTTTCTTGGCGATCACCTATGATCACTTCGTAGTTGGCGTCAAGGTCATACTCGATTGGCATGGAATCCCTCGGTAGTACAGGAAGTTCACCACCGAGTGATTTTAAAATATTTCCGTGTCCCTTGCCAGGCACTATTTGGTCCATTCTTAGGGCACTCATAAGACCTTCTTTCTTAACATAAATATGCAGCGGGGTGAGATCCAGTATTACCTCTACTGCAGCTGTAGGAGTTGTATACGCAGCTCCTGTAATGCCTAGACAAGCCAGTCTTTGAAGATTATTCAGCCTCTGCTCGCTTGTCCCTAATTCGTTGTCTAGTGAGGGGATCTCAGAAACCTGATGATGAGCTTTTGGCATATTTCTTCATTTTTATAAAATTAGATAAATAGATTATTTATGCCGTTGTTGAATTCTGCGAGCTGTCATTGATACTCTGCTATTCCTATATATCTTCGAGTTTCATCACAATTAAGTAAAATCATTAATTGCATAATCAATAATAAGGTCACAGATACAATCAAAAGAAGCCATTTTCCACACACAAGTTTATTTCGAAGAAACACTTCCATTTAACAACGAAACAACAAGAAAAAGTTCCACTCTTATGCCCGATTGCACCGTTCGTCTAAGCAACGTTTAAGCCCTCAAGTGACGTTTATTCCATTGATGATATGATTTCAGGACATATATTTATAAAAACTCAAGTTGTCACAACAATTTTGTCCATTAACAAGTACTCTTCATCTCCTTTCTCTAACGGGTGAATTGGAAATACATCCAATAGTGTTTCCTCCTTGTCCAAATATGAATCCTGAAACTGGCTAATCTCTTTGTCTTCTTGATTTAATGGATAATAATATCAGGATACATTTTATCATCGGAATAAGACACATTAGATAGATAAATCTTCTGCAGTAGATAAGGGTGAATGCCCAAAACTGATATTTTTCTACATATCGTCCTCGATGAATATGATCTGAACTTATTAAACAATTTAATAGGTCCATTTTCACGATTTTTCAGTCCAAAGAAGCAATAAATCAACTGAAACACTTGAGAAAAACCAAAATCTCTCGTTGTTTTGCTATGATTTACATAGGAAAAGTGGGGTTGTTATACCTCCGATGTGCTGTCAGTTGTCAAACGTGCACGAAACCAATGATTCCGTTTCTTCGCCATATAACTCCATATCAATGTTACAGTTAGAAAGTCCAGAAGATAGTACATCAGCATCCGTGGTTAGACTTCCCGGGATACATGAGGATATAACTCCAAGCAGTCCAGGATACAGCATGAGTCATACTCCTGAGATGGTTTACAAGGGAATCAGCCTTGTTGGGCAGGTTAAAACCCCAGTTAATCCATCGACATCATTTGTGGACAGTATAGCGGCTCCTGCATCGGCGTCCAAGCTCCAGGCGCCTAACACTCCTAGGATTGACATTTCTAGAGCCAGTAGTTCCTCGCATCATGATAGTAAAGATAGTTCACCTGATAGGGAGATAATAGAAGGCAGTTTGGAGGGCAATAGGTATGTACAGTCAAGGGTGTATCTACACAGTAAAAATCTAGCTTCGCCAAGCAATTTTTTATATCAATTCGAAATAAACGATGGATAAGGATAAGTATTCAGTTGCAGAATTTCTTGAAGTACTAAAATACAATTCCACTTAAACTTAAACTTTCTCTGTTGCCAGAAACTCTTTCGGAAATCGCTTAACTAAGATTCACCATACACTTTGTAATGTGGTTTTCTCGGTGAAACTTACCTCGAGCGCCAGCTATTCTTTTTTCTTATAAGGGAGAATAGCAAACCTACCAGGGCAGCTGCTAGTCAGAGACAGAGTTCTTCGTTATCTAAGATATTAGCGATAACAGAGAAATCAGAAATAGAGTAATTTACACAATTTATTCAAATAGCGAAAATAGTTATACAAAACTACAGTGATATAAGACGCTATATGAAATGAATACAAAATATAAGATTGGTCAGTTTTGTCTGACCGCGAGCACTTTCATAAGAAACAAATATTTTCCCGGTACGAGTCAGCCAGAATAGAAGGTGGGTTAAAGTTAAACGGTGAATTCAAATATAGGATAATATCAGGAAAAAAAGGATAAAAGGGGTCAGTATAAGAGTGCACAACGGTTATATTTGTCCGATATTCTTTCAGTCCTAGAATTCACCACGTTGTCCACCACTTTGCTTGTTTCTCGTCTAAACAGGTTGGGTTTGGCCAGGTGAAATTAGAGGGTTGAACAGGATATGTCGAACGTTCTACAGCATTGGTTCGGTTATGCCTTCCGGTCTGACCATGAGTTTACACGCCATGAAGGACAGACTAACTACAGGCACTAAGGAGCAGGACAGAGCAGGAATGTTATTCGGTTGAACGTACTATAGCATTGGTTTGCATCAGCCTTCCGGTCTGACCATGAGTTTACACACCATGAAGGACAGACTAACTACAGGCACCGGTTGTACGGACAAACGTACTATAGCAGTGGTTCGCTTGAGCCCTTTTGTCTGACCATCAGTTTACACGCCATGAAAGACAGACTAACTACGGGCACCTGGACAAACTAGGAAAGGTATGTTACGGAATCTGATGGAACAGCTATTTAGGTAGACTAACGAGGATTAAAAATAGGACTGTAGTAAATCGGCTCGGTACTTACAATTCGATTGCACTAGCACTCACAGCAAGGTAATAAAATTTAGAAAATATGACAGCTGCAGCACGGTCGCTTTGAAAAATTTAGAAGAGCAGAAAATAATTCGGAACTAATTACCGATGGAGGGAAACCCCGCCTTTTATAATCTTCCGGAGGGGGGTGGAAAAGGTAGGCGCAGAAACGTTAAAAATTTCAGGAGAGTACCTCGGTAAAAACATCTTCAAAACTGGCTTATCGTACGTATATGCAAAAAACGGCGTTATCTGCGATCGGCGTTGTTTTCGCTTCTCAAAAAAAACCTAAGACGATTCAGGAGTGGAATTTATCATGAAAAACATGTAGAAACTACCTATTGCATGACTGCACAGTTAGATTTCAGGTAGTATTTTTGTCACGAAATCGACCTTTCGATAACTCTATTGCTTGGTCCAATAACGAACTCAGTTTCAAGAATAATAATAAGGTACGATTCACACTTTTGAAATATTTCTACTCCTTTCAGAGATCAAGGAACCACAAAACTGGGGGTTGGTTTTCGAGAGGATGGTACCTTGGACCTAAGATCATCCACCGAAGAGCTGGACTTTCAGGACCAGAAAGAACAGGAGAAGAAGAAGAACAGATCCCGACCTCAATCGCCATCATATCTTTACGACGATTCATATCAAAATCACATAAGGAAAGATTCTCAATGTTCGGAAATCAGCCTCCTCGCTATATCCGGTCGGACATCAAGGCTCTCCAGCATAGGCAGCGCAGGATCGAACCAGAGTCGCATCTCGAACGCCAGCCATCTTTCTGTTTTGTCCGGTGCTACCGAGCTGTCAAGGTCACCATCCCCGCATAAAATGCTTCTAGAAACCTCTTTCTGTGGCACCAAATCACCACAATCGATGTCATCCGTAACAATTGATAAAATAGGGACCAAAGATTCGGACGACTTCGAGAAAATCCTGTTATCTAGAAAACACGACCCCACAGAAGCAATATTAGCGGAAGGAATAAGTGTTAAAAAGGAACCCAGGTCGGTCTCGATGAAAGAGGCACCGCAGAAGCCCGCAAGACGTATAGAAAAAAGAGTACAAAGTGTAAGAAGTGATATAAAAATAAAAGTAGATAGTCCATCGTCAAGCGATGCTAACATAACACCTAGACCTTCGAAGAAAATTGTAGCAGAAAGTGGCGTCGAGTACATCTATATTCCTCTGAAGGGGCCTCTTCCACTTGATTTAGACGAAAAAGACAAGAATACTGCAGTACAAAGTGTGAGAAGAACTACGAGAGTGGCGACAAAATCTTCTAATTCTTCTAAAACTGCAACAAAATCTAACGGGTCTTCGTTTAAAACAAAACAAAAAGAGATTGTTAAAACAAGTGAAGTACCGTCGAAACCCAAAGAAATCAGACCAACAGCTCCTGCGAAAAAGGATGAGCCTAAATATATCCGGATCAAACTGAAACCTGATCATCTATATGACGATGACGATGACACTACTACCACCACTTCTAGTCAACCAGAAAAAATCGACTTAGACGAGATTAAGACAGATGATTCAACCACAGGGACTTATGACACAGGAAAAAGTTTGACTAGTACGCCAAGTGTAAGCCCGAAATTCTCCAGACATGGCATAGTTAGGGATTACAATTTAGACAGTAAGACACCATCGCCATCCTTATCAAGAAAAAGCTCATTCGCCTCCATATTTAGAAGTAAAGAAGCAATAACTAGTCCAGAATCTCCCACCGTTCCTGGAAGAAGAAAAAATACGATAAGTGGGATCTTGAGAGAAGCGAGTGAATCCTTGAAGGATAAAAATAGACCTAGGTCCAGATCGAAAAGTAGAGAAAGGGATCGTCCTTCAGCAGTTTCCAACACAGTTTCTTCTTCTGAGTCTATAGAAAGTAGGGGTAAAACGAAAGGACTGTTCTCCATTTTCCGCACTTCGAAAGGCGATGTCCGAAAAACGGAAAATGAACCTGACATATTACCTGAGAAAATGACCAAGGTTGAATTCAACTTCAGCAATGGCAAAAAAAAACCTGATAAATTAATTATAGAAAAACCTTTAGAGGCAAATAGTATAAGAATACCTCTACATTCACCCTCACATTACGAAAGTGAAAATCATAAATTTTTGAAAGATATGCAAACTCCAAGCCAGGAATCTCAAGACACCGTGATTGAAGTTGTGCCACCAAAAAAGGAAGAGCCCAGCTCTGCCCCAAATGTAGAAATTACCAACAAAACCACTGCAGAACTGCAAAGTAGACAAAGTAGTACAAGTAGTGAAAATGTTGTTTTTTCTACAAGTGTAGGTAGCAATAACGAAATATTCACAACTAAATTACCGAAGGATAAGAGAAAGATTTCTCCCAAACGAAAAACGAAACAGTTTCCCAACAAGAATCTCATGTCACTTTAGAAACAACATTGGAAATCCATCAAAAAGATGAAGAAGACGATAAAGAACAACAACTGAAAACAGAAATAATAGTAGAGACACACAAAGAACCAGAAATTAAACGGACTATCAGTTCAACAAGTCTGAAAACTTTACAAACTCAAATAGCACCGGTTGCGAAGGTGTCAAAGGGTGATAAAACTAAAGTGGAAGCAGTGGTGCCAACTAACCATATGGGCGATGACGACAAAAACGAGTCATCAGAATCGGAGAAGGATTCTGAGGCTAGCAGTGTGCTTGCAAGGTTACCTAAAACTAAGAATGAAATCGAAGTAACAGGACTTTTAGAGCCTGAATCTAAGGGTTTGGTAGTGCAAGATTCCTTTGAGGATGAATTTCCTTTCATTCCTACCACTTTGCCTCAGGAACGATCTGCTGCCCTGCCTATTGTGCCAATAAAACAAAGGAATACCATCGAGATGAAGACATGTCCTATAGATAGGCCTCGATCTACAACACCTATCAATCCAAATTCGCTGGAGGAATACTGCGAAGATGTTGTAAGCAGTATTACCAACGAAAAAGTGGCAAAATCGCTAGAAAAGCTGAAAATTTCCCTACCAAGGCTGGACTCATCAGAAAAAGCTTCCAAATCGCCCAAGAAACCGCTTAACACCAACTGGTTCGATTTCGCAGAAAAATGCAGTCATACCGGTAGGAAATCTTCCGGTGAAGCAGATACACCACCACCCTTACCTCCTAAAGGAATTCAGAAGGAGTGGATCAATTTCGAGGAAGTTCCTGAACGTAGAAAACTGCCGAAAAGGATTCAGACGATACCCTCAAGAGGCCAGATAGATGTTCCTGAAAATGTCCTGCATGATCACGTGGTGTACAACTACGTGAACCCCGATGAGTGCAAGTGTGAATGTCACGAGAAGAAGAAGGAATTGGACGTCAAAACTGTACAAGAGGATGAAATTCCACTTCTCGAAAACGAACTTGATGAGCAAAAAGTTGTACCTGCTTCTATGGATAGCATCAAATTGGCCGAAAGGGTCAGTTTTTTCAGGTAATTGGGCATTTTCTTTGTTCAGATACAGTAGATACTCGATAATCCGGAGAACGATAATCCGGATATTTACTAGTCCGGATTGGCGTCAAGATTGTATTATGTCCTTATAATCCGGATTGCAAGACTCAATAATCCGAATTTCCGATCGTTGCATACGTGGTTTGCGGTTCTAACTTGTCGTAACTCAATTTCTATGACGACGATCGGGCGTTCTTTTGGTATATAATAGTGCACAATGGTATAAGACAAAAAAAGTCACACAAGAATAATTAATTAGTGAAATGGAATGGAATGTTTCTACCTCCAAACCATACAACTTTGATACAGCATATGGATCATAATGATATTAACCCTCAACTGGTAACATACGTCTGAGAGACGCAGCTAGTTACGAAATTTGCCACAGGTCGACTTAGCGCTGCAAGTGCAACCTCTCCTTCAGTGTATACCTTGTGTGTTTACCGGCAACAAGGACTCAAGTTGTTTGAGGTAAGTGCAATTTTTTTTGTAATTTTTATGATAAATTTACTAAAAACCACTACGTCTGTGAGATGCATGTTACATGTAATGTACTTAGTTGTGTTCGTCTCGGAGACGTATGTTAACTTTTATTACTTTGTTTTTTGAATTCGATGTTTATAGTTTTTAACTTTTAAGTTTTATTTAATTTTTTTGATGTTTTTTTGAAGAAATGAAACAAATGTATGACGAATATTTTAAGAACTATATTGTAACCTCTGTATACTTTTTATAATTAGGTTATCAGATCTTTGTGTGTAAACAATATTACAAGTAATTCTTAAAATATCATTATTAATTGTAGTAAATGAATAAAACTGTTTATAGACACTTAATCTTTTAAAGATGCCCTAAAATAACCAATTTTCCTGGGTTGCGCCTGTCAGACGTGTGTTACTCATAGCGCACTACTTTCACGTGTTTCCAGTTGAGGGTTAAATTAACAAAACTGAAATACCGAAAAGGCCTTTTAGCACATATTTTTTCGATCCTCGAAGACGGGGATAATGTTAGCAAATGCATTTAGAGCATAGATCAATTCGATGCAGTCTGTTTATTCCATAACTCATGGCAATTACTGATATTCAGCTTCTGAAAGATATACAGGAGAAAGCTATTGTTCAGCATTCTTTTTCCCTTACAGTAGGAAACGTAAAATATCTAATTATTCCAAATAATATATTTGTTTTATGGTTTCGATAATAAAGCCTATATTTATTTCAACCGTTTTTTTAAATTGCATCTTTACTAAATTGTAAGACGGTATTCCGGATTTCTCATTAATCCGGATCATCCCTTGCATTAATTGATCCGGATTATCGAGTCTCTACTGTAATAATGTTCTTCCCATTGTGATGAGATTCTGCATTTATATATTTGGTATCAATCAGTCCCATATAAAATTTGTGGTAATAGTCTTTTTGCTCCACTTACGAATGAGCGCTCAAAAGCTCCTGCTCAGGGCTTTTCTTAAATTTTTTTTGAACTTTATTGATGATTTTTAGAAATTTGAAATCATGTTGTCAATTTCAATGAAAAATTGAATAACGCCATAAACAATTCAACTCATAATATTTTTCCTTACAGTGATTCGTCAGTGGATCTTAGTACTGCTACTGAGCAAAATGCAGATACACAGAAAAAAGGCCCACTTCAAATGCCCTTTAAAACAGATTTGGATGTGTCGAGTAATAGATCTAGTATTGCATCTTTGGTGAGTAAGATTATAATATACAAAACAATATGGATTAGAAGTGTTTTTAAAAATAAACCAGGTTAATTACTGGAGTTACATCTTACAGTTCATGCAAGCAAAAGATTAAATTGAGCTACCGAATCCAACGTTTATAAAGGGTTTTCCAATAAGAGGTGTTATTTTGATATTCAAGGAAAATACAATTTTTCAATATAAATGATCGGATGTTTATTTCATTATAAGGAAGAAGCTATGCCGTTAATAGTTAAAAATAACATTAGGCAAATGACCACGCTTACAGGACCATATCCTTTTAATGAAATTTTCCGTAATCAAATCGCAAAGTGGCTGCCCTATGTTTTCGATAGCCTCACGAATTTCATTTTTGAGGTCTTAAATCGACGCTGGGCTATTAGCGTAGACTTCCTCTTTCACGTGGCCCCAAAGGAAGAAGTTGCAAGGTATTAAATCACAAGATCTCGGTGGCCAATTGTGATCACCTCTTCGTGAGGTAACAAGGTCCGGAAACTTTTCCCGCAAAAGGTCAATGATTTCATTGCTTGTGTATAAATAATATAATAATAATTCACTTATAAGTTGATGAATGAAATCCGTTTGTTCACCCTTAGCTCCCAGCAGCCATATTGAAAAGCTAATTTGGCAGACTGTTGGACTGCCCTATGCGCCATCCACCGCCATATTGGTTAACCTTTTCGATAGATCGTTGCTTAATTTTTTCTCACTTTTTGGTAGGTAATATAAGTATAAGATTAATGTTGATTATTTTTCAGGATGAGCCTCATTCCCCATGTTCTGAAACGCCAAATGCCTTCTCCAAACCTTCATAACCTAATTCAACAAGTTAGCTATTCGATATTTTTTATAATGAAAATTTCTTTACGATCTGTCTGTCATCAAGGTATAGAATCAATTTATCCACTGTCCATTTGATATGATAGTTTATCCTTTTGAAAACCTTTGGTCGATGTTCAAAATGTTACTGTTTCTCGAAATTATCAATTAAAATTTGCATGATATTGAATTTCAAATTGAGATACTCTACTGAATTCAAAAAACTTTGTAATCTAAGTCGAACACTTACCTAGGTCGACACTGACAGCTGAAGTGACAGCAACTGAACCAGTTATATGTCAATCAAGCTGCCTAAGGTAACCCAGGTTTGTAACCCTGTAAGTTTGAAGGAAAAGTTCCTGGTTATTTGCTATCATTTGACACCCCATTCCATTATTCTACTAGTAGATGTACGAAAAATTTTTCAAAGTGATTTCACAAAAAGAAATATAGCCTGCCAAAAAAGTAACGTAATTCGTCAATAATTCTTGTACGAAGAATTAAAAATTAATTATTTCATTTCAAAAGCAATTTATTCTATGCTTTTTTGAGTTTGATATTTCTCACCCCCTATGCCCACCCCTTCAAATGGGAATTTATGGATCGTGGTACATCACACGAAATGTGATTTGATTACCTATTCAACGTTGTGGTTAAAAGTAGAATTGGTTGTGCCGTTTTTTATGAAAAAATCAGGAATCGGGCCTGTTTCAATTTGAAATCTTTCACCCCTACGTCCCACACTTTTTTTTTGAATGTTACATGAGAACCGGACCCTGTACGTTAGCATCAATAAGTATTCAATAAGTTTTTTAATTTTTGCATCCTATCAATAGAAAAGTATCAACTGGAACTCTACCAGGTATTTCTTACAATAAGAAACTTTATAATTCTCAAAATGAAAGATACAGACAAAAACAAATTTATTCGTAATCAGAAGCCGAAAATATACAGCGTATTCTGTTTGAAAAATAAAGTTGCAAAAAATATGTTTTGCACCCTAGATATATTTCATTTTGTGGGATCATTTGCGAATAAATGTGTCAATTCCGTACATCTTTTTTGTGAAATTTTTGGGGAAGAGGGGTCAAATTATAGTGGATAAACCGATACAAATTGTCGAGTTGAACAGGGGTTCTATTAAAAAATCTATGAAAATTTGCGAATTATACACCAGTATGTCTTCAGAGTTCACAGGAGGAAAAACTTTATATGGGCATTGGCAACAGTACCTATTTCATTCTTGATAAATTTTGCCAGATCAAAAACTATTAATGATTTTCAGAAATGTCAGTATGGAAATTCACATCGGAAACATATGATATTGAATCCACCAGAGAGAGAACTTCGCCGTCCAGCTGAACAGTGATATATTCGGAAAATTCACGTGCAACGTTTCAAACGAAATGAATGAGCAAATGCGAATAATGTGGTTGTTATTTTAAAGTACCGGTGGCCTAACTCAAGCAGTATAGTAGGCAACTAATAATCATTTATTTATAAAGAAAAATATATGACATTATACTTTATTATGAATAATAAAGTAGAAAAGTTAATTAGTTGAACAGGCAGGAAATGAATGAGTTATATGAAAAAACAAAGGTACGCATAGGTAACAATCATGGTAAGTATATAACAAATAATAACAAAATAAAATATACTAACAGTTACACTTTGTGCTCAAATCAAGTATTGCGGACAGCCTGACGCATTGTATCATTAGATATATTCATTAGGCTGCGCTTGATACTCGATTCGAGAAAGAAAACAATATTATTCGCAGTTGATCAATCATTTAGTTAGAAACGTAGCACGTAAATGCGAATAATGTAGTTTTTCTCTCTCTCTCAATGCGTACTGCTGACAATGGTACTCTTCGATAAAGACAGCAACATTATTCGCACTGTACAATTCATTTCGTATTTCGTCAGAAAGGTAGCACTTGAATCTTCCGAATATGCCACTGCTGAACTGGACGGCAAAGTTTTCTCTCTCTCTCTCTGATGCGTTGAATATCGTATGTTTCCGATGAAAAATTCCATGCCTATATACAGAAGTAATTTCCTTCAGATAAATGGTTTTTCACCTGAGGGTGATTTCCTCATAGAAGTTGAAGTGAGTTCCGTAAATGTATTATGTTATGTTAAGCCTGATGAATGACAATAAACTGTCTAATATTTATCTTTTTTCTAACCAATGATAAGTGTAATTTGTTCTAATTCCTTAGCTGTTGTTAATTTTTTGAATTGTTTGTTAAGAATGAATTTTATAAATTCTGATTACTTTTGACAATATACAGGGTGTTTCTGAATTGATACCACTGACGTATTTAAGGGGGGGCCAGCCCCCCCTGAATGATTCTAATCAAAATATACTTATAGGTGTCACAAAAAAACTTCTACTACTAGGGGCCGCGCCCCCCCCTGAAAACTGAGGCTAAATAAGCCTATGATTGATACGATAGATTCAAGGAAGTGATTCCTCAGATCATTTGATGAAAAAAGGTTCTATAAATGTAGGTCCGGATATAAGTTGTTTTCAAGATACAGGGTGTAAAGTTTTACTTGAAAACTGACTAAAAAGTGGTATGCCACTGGGATATTTTAAACTTATTATTATTCTTCCTTCAATTTGTGACGAAAAATCTCTTCTGACTTTTTTGTGTCGGGTGCAGTCTTTATGTGTATTTGTCGTTACTTTCACATTATGTAGAAAAGATACTAGATGTTTTTTCTTATATAAAAAGTGGGCCCCACACGAAAAAAATGGGAAGGGTTTTTATTCACAAATTGAACGAAGGATATGTTAGTTTAGAATATCTCAGTGACATACCACATTTTTCTGTCAGTTTTCAAGTAAAACTTCAACACCTTGTAACTTGGAAACAATGCATTTGCGATCCGCCATTTATGGGACCTTTCTCTCATAAAATGATCTCAGGAATCACGTCCTTGAATCTTTCGCATCAATTCAGAAACACCCTGTATCATAGAATGACGATATATTTTGAATGAAACTTTTTTCAGAGTTATAAGCTATTATGTAAGATTGATATGTTGTCTGAAGCTTCTTTGGATGGTCAAAAATTCACCCTTCTTTTTTGTGTGACTATATATTTTGGTATTACCAAAGAGTTCCTCTTGCAAACTCAATCAGGGTACACACTCTATGACTCAGCATCAATATGATAAAATAACAAAGAAATCAGAATCAACTCTAAATTCTAGTAGACTTCATGATCTAGTATATTCTTTAAACGTCTTTGAAATTTCGAAATTCTTCGATGATATTAATTGGGCAAATCTGGTAAGAATTTGAAAGAAAATCATGTGGGAATCATTGCTAAAGGGTTGAATTCTTATGATCATATAATAATATAAAAATCATCTTATGATTCAGTGCTGTTTTTATAATTTGTTTAGGCACTCTTTGAAAACCATATTGGTATTCTCTATATGTATATTCAAATCGCTAGGATGATAAGAACTATTACCTAACTAAAAATTTGGTATACAAACAAAATTATAGAAATTATGATTTTTGTACTGATTATAGTGATTTATCGAGATGAAAACACATATAACTGATAGAATAATTCTTTTTTGAATTGGATATATTTTTACTGGATTGTTCCTCTTAATATATATTTTAATCGTATTAACCATGGGGCTATTCATTGTTTGAAAAATCAAATGTTCATCAATTAAACAGGATATTGGTTTAACTAATTTACTAACCTAACCTAATTACTTTATGAAGAAAAGGGTCAAAGACAATTTTTAGGTTAGTTTTTTTGTCCTGTGAATTCCAAAAAATAATTTTTCAAGTATTCGTATGATAAATACATTATTCCACATATATTCAAAAGGTTTGTATCACCCTGCTTACTGGGCTTCTCACAGATCATTGTTTTGTGAGATATTCTTTGTACAAGACGTGTAGGAAAATCTCCGATATCTGTAGGTTATGTGATCCAAACTTTTGAATTTATAGTCATGTTTGTGCGATTAACCGTTTTACAAATCTTAGTATATTCTCAGACCGTTTGTAAGCTCGGTTACTTGCAAGAACATAACTTTGAAATAAGGACAAGTTCAACAAGTTTATTCAAATTAAGTCCAATAAACGCTTAGTATACTAATATTCAAATAAAATCACATCTATTGACCGCTGCTACTCTACTGAGTGTTCATTAGATATTTCATTGTACAGTTTTTACTGGGACAAATCTTTGTGATGAAACTTCAGCTGTGGTCATCTCGATAAAGATTTTTTAAAACTATTTTGCGAGACTAATCTTCTATTGAAAATATGTTTATTTGATAAATAGGTAATCTCATATTCTCCAATGAAAACATAAATACACCTTTTACCAATTTTCCTCATTTAAATTGTCAATATATCTATTTGAATATTTCTCAATCGTGGTTATCAAAATGAATGTGAATTATACAGATTCTTCAACTAAATAATGAATTGTTATGTCCAAAATTTGTGAGAAACAAAATGTGTATATAATTAAATCCTAACTATTATTGTTATTATGCTTTTTCGAGAACTGTTAGAAAGATATCGTTTTAATTAAATCTGTTGTATAAAATCGAGTATTCAATAAAAGTATTATTGTTATTTGGCGTTTCTTATCTTATTGATGTTGAAAGATAAAATGGTGGATTGTCAAGGGGATTACATTCCACTGCGGCCATAAGGTTTATTGTGCCCCCAAAGTTTACTTCTTCCTCTGAGGTAATGAGGTATACGCATTGAAAGATCACTTGGAAATTGGTGCTCACTTTACTTATTTCTGATGAAACCAACTCCAGCAGTTTTTGAAAATTACTTTCGCTTATTCTCAAATAATTCATTGAATCCTCGTGATGAGATTGTCTCAGTTCACGAAGCAATGACATGTGAGAACTAGTGTGTCTCTATCTTGAAGCCACTTTTTCGCCCAAAACCTTCTTTGGGGTAGATCCCCAAAAATTTCAAGGAGATATATCACGCAACGTTTTCGATGGAGCATGATGGAAAACTGTCTAAAAACTGCTGTTTGCCTGCAGTCCTGATTTGAGATCGGCAAATCGCCTTCAGGCACTCGACGCATGTTGATGTATGATATCATCAGGCAATCATCTGTTATTTTGTACGTCCGCTTGCAGGTGGTGGACTGATAGTGTATGTTATATACTCAAAGATATTGGCCTCATAAGTTTCTCATTGAGACAACGGCATTTATGGCCGGTTTCTGAGGTCGTTTAACCGCAGTTTATCTATCTGTCAAATTTGACGGATGGATAAGCGTAGATTTCGGTTTCTGAGTACCGCTTAGAAAGATAACCAGTCGATAAAGTCAGGTTATTTTAACCGACCGAAAATGGCCGGTTATCTGTATATTTATGGCCGGTTTCTGAGGTCGTTTTAACCGCAGTTTATCTATCTGTCAAATTTGACGGATGGATAAGCGTAGATTTCGGTTTCTGAGTGCCGCTTAGAAAGATAACCAGCCGATAAAGTCAGGTTATTTTAACCGACCGAAAATGGCCGGTTATCTGTAGATTTAGTGAATGGCGCATGGGCATTGGCGTTTGATTTGTCAACTCCAACCTCACTTTTTCATTTTGATTTTACGGAGTACCGGATTTGGATTCATATCAACATTCTTAACATATTATATTAAACGAGTTGTGTAATAATAGAATATAATACAAGAAGATTATCCTCCAGCTCTTCGTCAGATGAAGAGACAATGAAATACATTGGCAATATTTCTGTATCCAGATTTATACGGGTTCGTAGATCACCTCTTGAAATGTATACAGATGATTAATTTAAAATGAGGTACAGATTCAACAAGGAAACAGTTTTACACTTATGTAATGAATTGAATTCTGTATTAGCTCCAATATCTGAAAGGAATTGAACTTGCACTTTAACCGTCCTTCAACAAGTGCTTATATCTTTACGGTTCTATGCGACAGGACCTTTTCAAATCATCATTGGTAATGATCTAAATATACATAAGACATAAATATACATGAAAATGAAATCGATTTGATATTTCGTATGGAAAATCTCATTATTTTGAGTTTCAGGCGTGAAGTTTCAATTAAAATTTGCAAAACTCATAATCAAAACGTCAATTTGTATGTCGCGACATCTGTTGATCTAGGAAGGAACTTGCGAGACTACCATTAATCAGCTGTTATCGAATAGATAGTTAACTGAAAACCGAAAAAGACGTCAGAAACTCAGCTAGCTTTATCGAGAGGTTATCGATTGGTTATATTTATCGAACTGTTTACTATTGGACGGTTAAAGTAAAACCTCAGAAACCGGCCATAAGTGAGTAAAAGAATCTTAATATTTACCAAATGGTATGTTCGATTCAAAGCAATAAAGGTATTTTGAAGAAAAGCATGGAATAGAATGTAATAAATATATTTCATATAGCAGATTAATTCTTTAAAACAATAATTAATGATCATTATTTACAGAGCTCAAATTATATTGAGTGAAAAAAACGAAATATTTAATATAAGCAACAAATTCCAATCTTAAATGACAACGATACAGCAGCCAACCTAGTATACATGTTACATTAAAAAATAAACACATCAAGTATGTGTATATTTTCTTATAAATATTATTGAAACAGTTATTTCATTTCAATCAATTGCTTCCATTGATAGTGATATCCCCATCATTCAAACAACGACATATACAAAATCTTCTAATTCCAAAATTACTAAATCAATAATATACTTCAAACATTTCCCATAACAATATTTACACAGTAGATTTCAAAGATATATTAATTTTCTGCATGTCACTTTATGTACAGTCAGTAGGAGAATTCAACAAGGTATCACAATAACTCAATTCCCATAAAATAAATGCTTATCTTTCATGAAAATTTCCTATAAAATGTTTATTAATTGGAGAGTAATATTTCACTAGCAGTGTCAAGGCAAGTTATTCTAAATTGTATTGAGATATTGAGTATGTGCTCCAAGTTTCTAAATTTTTCTACCTGATTTGAAGCTACAAAATAACCATATACAACTGCCTAGAGTATACATCGTATCAGCACAGAGACAAAGCAAAGACATATCGAAAAGTAATTGCGTTAAAAAAATATATGGCCCCTTAGATAACTTTTTAATTTTATACCAATATGTATTTAAATAATGTTATATTACTCCCCATTACTTGATGATGATTTTCAATTATACAGGCTATCCCTGGCTTAATGAGAAAAAATTTGGGTGTAGCTTTATAACCTCAAAAAAGACTGAAACGTTCTGTGGAGGTATTATTGAAGTTATTATTATGTATATATTATATTAAATTATTTAACCAAATGCTGCTTCTATAGCAAAAGTAGCTTAAGTAACTCCTTGAGGTCACATGAGGTTATTTGTTGAATTTCAAATGAAATATTTAGCATTTTGTATAGTGACGTATTCTATACATTAAGGTTAGTTTTAAGTAGGGAATGCCTCGCTTATATCAAAAATAGATAGCAGGATTTTCATAGATTTCCAAATGCAAAGATCTATTATGAAAGTTTACATAGTTGTCAGATCTTTCTTTCTTCCCGAATTATATAATGTGTCATCCTCCTATACCTAAATGCCATGATTTCAGAATGATAGTTACATTTACGTTAGCTTTGCCGAATTTAATATCATAGCAATCTAGAATTATTATTTAAATTTCGAGGAAGATAATGTGAATGTAACTATAACTCTGAAAAAATCTTTGCTTTAGTCAGAATAGTAACTTTGGATAGCTATGATTGAATAAACACTTTTAGTTTGAACTATTTTTGATTTTTTGTTAGAGGTTGAGTAGTAGAAAAATTTCTAATTCCAGATAACATGGTACATTAATGTATTATTTGAAATAAATTTCTCCATTATTCCGGAAAGAGAAAATATTTGACGATTAATTAATACCATAAGATCCATAACACCATATTTTTTGAATAGAAAAGCACAATAAATTTAAGCTTTCACTGATTCCTGATTGCTACAGTAGATTGAAAAAGACAATACATATTTTATCATTCATGATTACTTTTCACATGTCATTAGAAAATGAGCTTAAGGTATTTTTTTTTGTTTGTACTTGATTGTTTCTTGAGTTTTCAATTCACAAACTATAGGAAAGCCATAAAAAAGAAGTAGATATTAATGCAGACCATGATGGAACTGTTGCTCTTTTATGTCTATAATAATTTGGTATTCCGTTGCCGTATGGCTTATAACTTATTTTTTGATGGAAATGTTAGAGTTCCTAAAACAAAAATCTGCAAAAAATTTCAAATCAAAGTTCATACCAATCTATATTTTTTGAGACAATATCCAAGTCCTGTGCACACTTATATCAAAAAATGGAAAAAGTACATCTCTTTGAAAGATAAAATAAATCTGTACAGTTATAGCAACTTTTTCTTATTTCGAGGTTATGAACCTACGCCCAAAATTATTCTTGTCAAATCACGGGCCACCTGTATGCAATAATAAAAAGAATAAATCAATATAAAATATTTTTGCGTTGTATTGTGTCAGACCCAATTACAAATTTGACGATAATGCTGTTAAAATTTCTAGTTTACCATAAAGAATCTTGTGCTTCATCTCTTCACTAAAGAATAGGTCTTAAATTACTTAAAAATCCCTCTTCTCTGTTTCATCATCAAAACGTAATAGACTAACCAGTCACTTTCAATTCCCTACTTCAACGTTAATCTATTTTCACTAACAAATCATATATCTTCTCATTTTAATTCCTTCACTAAAAAAAGACCAATACAAAATTCAAGCTACTCACATGAAATTGAAAATCTTCCTTCTCGATTACCTCGATTACGCTACACTGCTCATGCTACTTCCTATGTGACTTGAGCTACCGATTGTTGACGATAAGTCCTGAAAACTGAACTGAGGAAAATGCGGTTCTTCCTGAATGGAACTCAATATCCTGTCCGGTTCTGGGGGGGTTAACTCTACACTTTCACCGGTGAACTCCTGATCGAAATATCTTGTATCAGTTTCACTAGTTACCTGGGGCTTAAATGGTGGAGGAACCTGAAACAGGAGAAAGAGAATTGATTTGATATACCGAGTGGCCCACCACTGAGGCGATGGTCATTTTGAGGGTTTAATGTGTAAATGATTTTATTTTGAAAATATTTTTTGTGGTGATTGTAGGGTAACCAGAAGCACAATTTAAAATTATTTCCATATACAGTAGAGACTCGATAATCCGGATCAATTAATGCAAGGGATGATCCGGATTAATGAGGAATCCGGAATACCGCGTCTTACAATTTAGTAAAGATGCAATTTAAAAAAACGGTTGAAATAAATATAAGCTTTATTATCGAAATCATAAACAAATATATTATTTGAAATAATTAGATATTTTACGTTTTCTACTGTAAGGGAAAAAGAATGCTGAACAATAGCTTTCTCCTGCAGCAGAATCTGAATATCAGTAATTGCCATGAGTTATGGAATAAACAGAATGCATCGAATTGATCAATGCTCTAAATGCATTCGCTAACATTATCCCCGTCTTCGAGGATCGAAAAAATATGTGCTAAAAGGCCTTTTCGGTATTTCAGTTTTGTTAATTTAATATCATTATGATGCTGTATCAAAGCTGTATGGTTTGGAGGTAGAAACATTCCATTCCATTTCACTAATTAATTATTCTTGTCTGACTTTTTTGTCTTATACCATTGCGCACTATTATATACCAAAAGAACGCCTGATCGTCATCATAGAAATTGAGTTACGACAAGTTAGAACCGTAAACCACGTATGCAACGATCGGAAATTCGGATTATTGAGTCTTGCAATCCGGATTATAAGGACATAATACAATATTGACGTCAATCCGGACTAGTAAATATCCGGATTATCGTTCTCCGGATTATCGAGTTTCTACTGTATACAGGGTGTTTCAATGCAAAGTTACAGACCAAAGTTACACTTTTTAAAATGTGATACCCTATATATGATTTCAAAAGAGAAAAGACAAGCTCAAATTATGATGAATTTCTTCAGATCACTATGTACATTTAATGCACTATTTACGAGAAAATCGCGAAAAATTCAAAATATGGAGTCATTTTGAATAGCAATTTATGAAGGAACCAGTTACGCAAGCGATACCGACAATGTTTTGTCGAGTATACACATTAGCTAGTCCCATAAAGAGAAAAAAAATTGAACTCTGGGATGTACAGAGTGATTATAATTAATTCTCAAACATCTACTACGAATACTGGTGAAAAACTTTCTTATTTCAAATGGCACGCCCGTTTTTTCTTCATCTCGTTGAACGCAAAAATTAATTTCGAAACTTTTTTCAGAAGGTTTTCCTATACATTAAATGTACAGAGTGATCTGAAGAAACCAATCATTATTTTAGCTTGCCTTTCCTTTTTGAGGTCATATACAGGGTGTTTCATCATAAACTGGACAAACATATATTTTCGTGTAGAGGACATCGGGAGAATCATTTTTGCCTTATGCAATATATCCCGTTTTCGAAGCATAAGCGAGATACAGGGTGTCAAAGGTTATTTTTGAGCAAGATTCTTATGAGTGGTCAGTTATGTATAACACTTAGTGTAACGGTTTTTGGTTAAATCTCAGTATTTTTGGGTCCCCTATTCAGAAAAGTTGCCGAACTCCGAAAAAAAAAATTCCAAAATGGCGGAAGACCTGCAATGTTCCAAATTTTTTTCGCGGTTGTCAAATTGACTTTTGTTTTCTGAATGAATCAAACTAGCAAACGTATAACAGAAATGCTGAGATTTTCAACTTTAGATCTGTAGAGTTTAGTTTTGTTCGCACAAAAAGTAAATGAGATATTGCAATTTCAAACTGGTAATATAGATGTCGAGAATTCCAAAAATTAGTGCATAACTTGGCAACAGAGCACGCCAGAGAATTCTTTACAGTAGGTTGTACTCAGAATTTGGTATAAAATCGATTCATAAATGAAATATAGGTTAATATTAAAATAAAAAAGTAGATGGGCGTTCAAGTGGCAACACTGTCGACTTTAACGTGTATTCGAAGAAGATTTCCTTCATCTCGAAGGATTCACCTAAAATTTCAGAAGAAAATATTCACTAGTTCTCCAAACATTTCTGATATGCTAAGTTAAAAACCCTGTATACTACGTTCACGAATGTTGAGCGCATAGTAGGAGTTTGTTTATTTATCTGAAGTTGGCAGTTGCTGTCATAACGTAAAATAAAGTCAACGTTGCCGAATGTACCCGGTCTTGTCCAAGGAGCTTGCGAGTTATCAGAAAACTCTATGCAATATTGACAACATTGCGTATCAATCTGACAAGGAAATAAACAACATAGCCTAAAATTTCAATATACACAGTGAAATATGCCAAATCGTCATGGCCAACTGACGGCTCAAATTTTCGTGAACGGACTATATATTTTCACATAATGATTAAAACTGGATGATCACTTGCTTAGAATTTCCTTAAATAATAAAAATAAAATATGGAGCAAATTATATAATACTAAAGTTCTTTTTACCCACTTCAACTAAGATGCAGTTCAAAATTCAAATTATGACAGTAGTTACTCAGCTAAAAAGGTAAAAAGAATACTAGTAATAATTTCACTCACCCTTTTCATCTCTAAGTCCGTCCAGTTGATACAACTGAAAAATGGATGCTCCATAATTTGTTTAGCGTCTTCAGGACCGCCACCTAACCTCAATTCAGGTTTTTTAACTAGAAGACCAGCCAGCAGGTCTTTAGCTTCGTTACTCAAATTTCGTGGGAATCTTACAGACTCCAAACAGATGAGTTGGAACAGGATCTCATGGTCTTTGTTATAGAATGGCAGTCTTCCGCACATCTACAAAAATATTGAAAGAATGGGATAATTCAAATTCAATTCAAATCATGTTGAGATTTTCTGTATGTACGTCTGCATTGTATTTTATGAAAAAGGTACTTCAGGACAACGATTATGGTACAGTTTCAAAGACAGTGTTTTTTGGGTTATTTCTTTTTTGACTGGCGGTAGGAAGCCTCCAAAAATCGTCTATTCAATTTAGTTGTTGCCCACCAAAAAAATATCCTGTTCAATCTTTATGGATGGATCGGACGTTCTGGTCCAATCTCGTGGCCGGCCCGTTCACCGGACTTGAATCCATTGGTCTTTTTACTGGGAAGCAGTTTAAGAAAAAGTGTATTCAAAGGCAATCGAAAATAAATTTGAACTACGGCAGCTGAAATTTAACAAGTATTATACCATTTTGGAATCCTTACTAAATGCGCCAACTTTTGACAAAACATGCCAAACTTGCTTAGTGCATTTTTTTTTCAATACAGTCAGTTGAAACTAGGCAATTGTTTATTCTGAATTTTTTTTCTGAAAAGCAAGCCCTATTTTCATGAAACCTAGAGCAGCTGGTATCAAAATTTTGATTACAGTTTAGACAAGCATTATTCAAGGTTACACAGCAAAGAAAAATGTTGGAAAAAGTTGATATTTGTGGCAACAGGAGCGAAAAGACTGTCACAGGGTGTGGAATTTTGCGTGTTTTTTTAAATGCCCATTATTTTAAAATCATGCAACTTAGATTTTTTTTATATTTTTCTGACAACCAGCATTACCTGCCTTTTCACCCGGTTCCGGGTTGACGTCGAGTTTTGGGACACCCTGTCTATCGAAATTCTAGAGGTACCACAAATTCCAGGAGAAGCGAGTCGTACTTCGTGGTAAATTTGGCACAACAGTTGCGTCATTCAGCGAGTGACATATCAAATAATCATGGTATCATAATAGCGCAAGAGAATCTGCGGCAGTGCCAAACCTATAGTCCGTTCACGAAAGGTTGAGCCGTCGGTTGGCCATGGAAATTTGGCATATTCCACTGTGTATATTAAAATTTTAGGTTATGTTCTCTATTTTCTTATCAGATTGATACGCAATGTTGTCAATATTGCATAGAGTTCTCTGATAACTCGCAAGCTCGTCGGACGAGGCCGAGTACATTCGGCAACGTTCACTTTATTTTTCTTTATGTCAGCAAATACTGCCAACTTCAGATAAATAAAGAAACGCCTACTATGTGCTCAACGTTTCGTGAACGGACTAAATATTTAATTCGTGGATATGTGGAACGTTAGAATTTCGATGCCATGCATAAATTATTGAATACTAGCTTTTACCCGCGACTTCGTCCGCACTAACTTAATTAGTTTTCTGCCTACTGCCTACGCCTTAAGTACGATAGCATGAATATTAATAGCCCATATTCTTTTCTAGGTTCGTATCTATCACCTAACTAAATTTCATCAAAATCCATTCAGCCGTTTAGGCATGATAGAGCAAAACTCCCAGCAAAAACCAAAAAATAAATCACTAACTCAATTCAGTTTTCTGCCTACTTCCTACCCCCTAAGTACGATGACGTGATCATTTTGATCTTATATCCGTTTTTAGGTAACCATCTATTACCTTACTAAATTTCATCAAAATCTGTTCAGCCGCTTAGACGTAAAAGAGCAGAAGTCCCAACAAAATTACTAAAAATCACTAACTCAATTTAGTTATCTGGCTACTGCCTACCCCCTAAGAACGATGGCGTGATTATTTATAGCCTATGACCATTTCTAGGTTATCATTTATGACCATACCAAATTTCATCAAAATCTGTTCAGCCGTTTAGACGTGAAAGAGCAAAAGTCCCAACAAAAACGACTAAAAATCACTAACTCAATTTAGTTATCTGCTTACTGCCTACCCCTAAAAACGATGGCGTGATTATTTATAGCTTATGACCATTTCTAGGTTATCATCTATCACCATACCAAATTTCATCAAAATCCGTTCAGCCGTTTAGGCGTGAAAGAGTAACAGACAGACAGACAGAAAGACAGACAGAGTTACTTTCGCATTTATAATATTAGTATGGATACCTGCAATGAAACTAATCTAATCCTTATGTGAATGTTCAAAGTTGATTTGTACATTAAATTGGAACAATAATTCTGTATCTTTTGGTGAAAAAATTGACTTAAAGATGGAACATTTTTGGAACTTTGCGGCCCCATATTTTCTAAACTAAGACAGACCGCCACCTGTTGGTTTCACTAATATTGTTCAGGAGGTCTAAGTGAATATAATGACTCTAAAATCTAGTCGATATCTGCTGAACCCCAAAATATTTACCCAACAAATTAGTTTCAGTTTGACTACTAGGAAAATAAAGAAAACTGACGCCCTTGCGACAAGGGAGTTATTAGTGTTGTCCCCTTAAAATGTAATTGGCAGATTTTTCAGAATTTTTGACAAAAACTTACCATTTCATACATAACAACTCCAATACCCCACCAGTCAACAGCCCTGCCGTAATCGTTATCTTCCAAAACTTCAGGTGCTAAATATTCAGGAGTACCGCAAAAAGTCCTTGTTGTCTGTCCGTAGGTTATATCTTCTTTACACAGTCCAAAATCTGTTATTTTTATGTGTCCATCTTTATCAAGGAGCAAATTCTCTAGCTTGAGATCTCTGTAAATTATTCCCTGGGAATGCAGATAAGCCAATGCACAGATAATTTCAGCTCCATAAAACCTTGTACGGTCTTCAGGGAACACCCTTTCTCTGGATAAATGGAAGAAAAGTTCTCCTCCGTTTACGTACTCCATGACAAAACATAACCTCTCATTAGTTTGGAAGGAGTATTTTAATGACTGCAAAAGAAAAATCCTTATGAAAGAATGCAAGTTATCATTAAATGTTGTTAACAAAAAAACGAATGAAAATTGAAGAAACTCCTAAGGTCTACGGCCGATAACTTCCTGGTTTAACCAGTGTAACTAGCGCCCTCTCTGATTGTCAGACAAAAAACATATGCGTGTAGAATTTCAACTTCTGGCAACGTTGCCAGTAGTTTTGATAAAATCTCATAAGATGTATATAATTCTATTTTCTTTCGAAGCTCTCTATCTACGAAAATTTTTACCAACCCAACCCCATTGACACATAAAAGGATGGACAGGGCGCCAATAAAACATTTTAATATTTTATTAGTCTATGATCTAATCTAATATCACTCCATCCTTCACAAGGGGCGTTCGGCAATTACATCGGACTGGTCGGATCGCTCTGAACGTTCTACATCTAGATTGAGGGGATTACACATCTGGACCGTTCAGATAAGAAATCAGAGCAATCGGATGACGATCTTTTCGCTCGCTTCATTTCGATGGATCAAAGCGATTTTATCCATAGAATTACCGTCTTTTATGGTTTTTATACAATTTTTGTGTTTTATGTTGAGGGAAGAATACTTATCAACACTTTTATTCTTCTGTTTTCATTTATCCATTAATAACCGAATTAATTCATTAAGATTTTTCGATATAGCTATCTTAATTGTGAACGGGCAAGAGGAGACATTGCTTCCTCGTTTCTTTTGCATGTAATTAATTAATTGGGATCTTTCGATACAACTACAGCCGTAGTGAACGACCAGAGGGGGATATTGCAGAGTAGGAGTCGCCCGCTACGCGACGCGCGAAAGATACAAGGTATTCAGTTTTCCCCTCGCGTAGCGGGCGACTCCCACTCCGCGACTAGTTTGATGCATTCGAGCCTTTTTGCTCCTGTTTGACGCCGTTTTTCACCCACTAAACATTATCGGTCGATATCGAGAGAATAAACGATTTGAAGAATTTTATTTCTTCTTTAAAATGATTTTTGTAAAATTCAAATCCGACAAGTAGCCGAGTATCACGACCTTCTTGAAAAAAGTACGACGAATTCGGAAAACTGAGATTGTGCAAAAACTATTTATCCGACAGATTTGTAATTGAACACCAATAAAGTATATGTTAATAACTACTTAAATTCAGTGCAACTACGCTTCATCTCAGAAATTGACTAAGTTATGAATTTTCGAAAAATTTTTTTTGGACTTTTCTCGGAAACTAATTATCCGCTTGAGACGCGTCACCTCTCATTTTTTGTTTTTGAATTCTCTACAAAAAGTGCCTTAACAGCTTTTCGATCAGATCAATACTTCACGTTTTATAAGCGAAAAAGCAAAATTTTGGATTTTTTTGGCTATTTTTCGCTTCTCAAAAAAAACCTAAGACGATTCAGGAGTGGAATTAATCATGAAAAACATGTAGAAACTACCTATTGCATGACTGCACAGTCAGATTTCAGGTAGTATTTTTGTCACGTAAAAAACTTCTATTGCTTGGCCTAAACCCCAATTTTTCTCGGTTTCCTATCTACCCTAGAGAGGGATCATCTTTTTTTGAAACACAGCTGCATGGAATTGAATGAGTTTTTCTGCATGTGTGAATTATCATGCAGGACAATGTCTATCAAGTCCGCAAGTAAAATATAATTACAGTAGAGACTCGATAATCCGGATATTTACTAGTCCGGATTGACGTCAAGATTGTATTATGTCCTTATAATCCGGATTGCAAGACTCAATAATCCGAATTTCCGATCGTTGCATACGTGGTTTACGGTTCTAACTTGTCGTAACTCAATTTCTATTACGACGATCGGGCGTTCTTTTGGTAGTGCACAATGGTATAAGACAAAAAAAGTCAGACAAGAATAATTAATTAGTGAAATGGAATGTTTCTACCTCCAAACCATACAGCTTTGATACAGCATATGGATCATAATGATATTGAATTAACAAAACTGAAATACCGAAAAGGCCTTTTAGCACATATTTTTTCGATCCTCGAAGACGGGGATAATGTTAGCAAATGCATTTAGAGCATAGATCAATTCGATGCAGTCTGTTTATTCCATAACTCATGGCAATAACTGATATTCAGCTTCTGAAAGATATACAGAAGAAAGCTATTGTTCATCATTTTTTCCCTTACAGTAGAAAACGTAAAATATCCAACTATTCCAAATAATATATTTGTTTTATGATTTCGATAATAAAGCCCATATTTATTTCAACCGTTTTTTTCAAATTGCATCTTTACTAAATTGTAAGACGCGGTATTCCGAATTCCTCATTAATCCGGATCATCCTTTGCATTAATTGATCCGGATTATCGAGTCTCTACTGTATTTTGATATCAATTTGTATACAGTTTTTTTTTACTCACTGTTAGGAAAGGATGATTGGTACTCCTCAGTACCCTGTTTTCAGTTTGTGTATGTGCCACCTCATCTTTCTGTATGATTACTTCCTTCTTCAATATCTTTATAGCGTATAACCTGGCTGTACTCTTCTCCCTACACAGAATTACCTTTCCGAAAGTACCCTTACCAAGTACTTTCAAGAATTCAAATGATTCCAGGGTAACTTTTTTTTTGCCGGAAGATTTCGAGTACGAGGTACCTTGAAGCAGAAACTTTTTGGATAAGTCTTCGGCTGCAGGTTCGGCAAGTTCGATTGGTCCTGCATTATATGGCATGGAATTCATTTCGACATCAGAGTATTCGGTGGACAAGCGCTCAGCTACAGTTTTTATTGCCAAAATCCATTCCTCCCTAGCGAAAATAAATAGAGCAGAATTAGTAATGACGCTGTTGCAGTAAATTCATAGGAAAATGCCTGACTTAATGCCAGTAGCGGCAGTAGCTTTTGAGAGCTTGTTCATATTACAGTGGCGGCTTGTGACAGAATAAAGTGATGAGGCACATAAAAAAAATATCAATCTTATAAACTCTTTTTTGTCAGCTGCATACTTATCATTATGAAAAAATCCTTCGGTATTAAGGCTCCAATGATTTTATAGCGTTTAATTCGGTGGTAATTGCCCTGAGATAAGTTTTTCAACTCGCTTCAACCAGTTTTTCACTAAACCCTATCGGAATATGTATTATTAACACTGCCAAAAAATAATTTGATTAGAGTTACACTGCCAGTAGGCCAGTAGTACTCTCATTTTGAAACCTCCGATTCGATTTTCCTACCGCACCGATAGTCAAGATTTGGAATAGGTTGTATAACTTCTTCAATTGTACATATTTTATACTCATAGGAATGACTCAAAAACTGTTTCTGTTTTATTGAAAACTCTGCAATATCACGAGTACTGCACAAACCCAATAAACCCAAACCAGAGTGAAATTTCACTATCTTCCGCTTCACAATTAACCCGAATATGTACAGTTTGCCGATGAAACGAAACGAAACGATCACGGATCAAGGGTAGATAGTCCGGTCAATCCAGACCAAAAAATTAGGGTGAAGTTACATAAAATACCAACAAGCTGAAAATCGGTAAAATTGTTCAAAACATAATAATAAATATAAAAGTTCCCAATCATTCCCGTGGATGGACATAAATTTATTCAAATTCAAAGGTCGAAAAATGAGTTTTTCGCGATTTTCAGCAAAACGGTGAGTTTCATCAAAAAGTAATTGAGACAAAAATGTAGATGTTAAAATTATCTTCAAAAAATGTATCAATACTTTTTTTCCTACGAGGCACCGTTTCTGAGATAAAACGCTTCAAATGTTCTAAAAGTTGTTACGGAGGCTAGCCTCAAATTCACCTTAGAAGCCGCAATAGATTAACAACGAAGGGGAGGTTTATGATCTCGTCACGTCGATGTGAATAACGCGCTAGACAAGGAAGCGCGTGAGGCAAGCCTCACCTCACCATTTAGGCCTTGAAGAGGAAGTGAGATGAATGTACAAAAATCGGACCTTAACGCCTGTAACATGTAACGTTACGGTCCGATTTTTGTGCATTCATCGTAACGTCAGTAACGTGTAATGTTACAGACGTCTGTAGCTGTACCCGGCTTGAGATTGAGCTTGATATTATGGAAGACGAGTGCAGTATCGTACGAAAAATTGAGACTGAAGAACATAATGGGATGATGAAATTGATTAATAAAATATTGGATTAATTCGCTTGATATTATTTGTGATTTCCGTAATTTATTTGGTGAGACACTGCCTCACCTGCCTCATAGGACAAGCCGCCACTGTCATATTAAGAAAATGATAAATCCAATTTGAATATCCAGAGGGCTTAAGGTTTCTTATATTCATTCATGAATTTAACTTTCCTATTCCGATCTACTTCAAATCTATTGAAATTCCATATGAAAATTTTGAGAAAAGCCCTGAAAGGGTGCTTTTGAGCGATCATTCATTGGTGGAGCAATAATGCCATTACCTCAAAATTTTATATAGGACTTGAGATTGATGTATATGAGTGCAGAATCTCAGCACGATCGAAATTATAATCTGGAAATTATTCAAAAAAATTAAATATGTAAAAAATCAATAATTGAAAAAATTAAAGTCTA
The DNA here is from genome assembly GCA_013421045.1 of Propylea japonica. Taxonomy (NCBI): domain Eukaryota; kingdom Metazoa; phylum Arthropoda; class Insecta; order Coleoptera; family Coccinellidae; genus Propylea; species Propylea japonica. Next base: position 6,238,001 of record CM024242.1, on the reverse strand, counting down.
TAGTCTGTTCACATATTATTATTGAGCACAAAGTAGTCTATGAAAATTTGGCATATTCCACTGTGTATATTAAAACTTTAGGTTATGTTGTTTATTTTCTTGTCAGATTGATACGCAGTGTTGTCAACATCACGAAAAAGTTACGTGAATCACGGAGTTCTCTGATTTAAACTAGTTAACGAACTCAACCGTGGCATTTGGAAACCAAACTCACTCTGAAAATCTCAAGTCTCTAGGAAAATCCCATCGAAAGCTATCGTGCTAACGGGCGAACGGCCCCACGGACAGAATTAAATTTGACTACGGATTCGTCATCAGGGAGTCAAACTCTATCATTTGAGACCATTTTTGGATCAAAATTCGAAAATTACAGACATTTGGGCAGAACGATATAGCACTCAGAACGAGCGCTCAAAAAACGAGTATAATAAAATAACTTTCCACTGAAATAAGAACAATTGTAAAAGGGAACATAAAAATAAATAATAATAACGTAAACAAAAACGAGAAAGTTGTTAACTAAACTGCGGTTCTGATTAAGTGAATAAGAAATTAAGTTACCTTTCTTGTTCTGTCTCAACGTTGAACATTCTTTCAATAACAGTTGTCCATTGCAAACCTCGTATGATAAAAGTATAAGGCTTAGGTCTGTCGGTGGACATAATTTGACAACCTCGTACTGTGAAATTGTTCAAAGGGTCACTCATGGCTGTAACATGAGGTCTATTTTTGAAACCAAAGAGAGATCCATCATCCAAGAGCATGAAGTACCTAAAAAAATGTTAATTATTGTATTGTATTCAAGCAGAAGAAATTCAACAAATATTTATTTTTCTGTTGACCTCAAAATAAAAGTTGAGTTTAATGTGTACGAAACATAAATATTAATGTCCCATTTTAATGTTCAATATACAGGATGTCCGGAGAATAACTGTACATACTCTTACCAGAGATAGAGTTGCACTAGCTGACTACTGATTGACTATAGAAAATTAATTTATGGATTTCCCTAGAAAACTACAGGGTGTTTTTCCATCTTCATGGAAATACTTAGACCATCATAAAATCCAAACTGATTGACAGATATTATTAAAACTTGGGAGGTTATTGGCACATGCTAAGGTTGAGTCAGAAAGATATCAATGATTTCATCATTCCAGGGCCGGACTCATTAATCTTCATTTAAAGGGTTCAGGGTTAAAAAAAAACCCTTGGAATTTCGAACTACAAATAATTGATTCGTTTTTTAGAAAGAAGCTAAATTATGCTTCAATTTGTAATATCGCTTAAAGTTGTCACATCAACCATTATTTTTTTATGAATTTTTGAATTTGGATAAAGTTCGAAAAATTGAATTTATTTACCTGAACAGGACTTAGCCATCTTGTAGAGGTCGAAAAAAATTATGAATTTTCTTAAAAAAGTCACTGAAGGTGGGAAAGATTAAAATAATTTGTTGATATACCGGGTGGCCACCCTAGACGCGGATCTCATTGCGATGGAGTAAATGAAGCTATATTTCGAAAAAAAAAATTGGTGGTTTGTATAGGGTTTACATAAGCATATTTCAATATAATTCGTATGTATACCGGGTGTCACTTTGGTCTATATCTTTGTTGTCGAACACCCGGTATACATACGAATTATTTTGAAATATGCTTATGTATACCCCATACAAACCACCAATTTTTTTTTTTGAAATATACCTTCATTTACTCCAACGTAATGAGATCCGCGTCCGGGGTGGCCACCCAGTATATCAACAAATTATTATAATCTTTCTCACCTTCAGTGACTTTTTTAAGAAAATTTATAATTTTTTTCGACCTCTACAAGATGGCTAAGTCCTGTTCAGGTAAATAAATTAAATTTTTCGAACTTTATCCAAATTCAAAAATTCATAAAAAAATAATTGTTGATGTGACAACTTTAAGCGATACCACAAATTGAAGCATAATTTAGCTTCTTTCTAAAAAGCGAATCAATTATTTGTAATTCGAAATACAAAGTGTTTTTTTAACCCTAAACCCTTTAAATGAAGATTAATGAGTCCGGCCCTGGAATGATGAAATTATTGATATCTTTCTGACTCGACCTTAGCATGTGCCAATAGTCTCACAAGTTTCAATAGTATCTGTCAATCAGTTTGGATTTTATGATGATGTAAGTATTTCCATGAAGTTCGAAAATCGCCCTGTAGATTTCTAGGAAAATCCAGAAATTAATTCTTTATAGTCAATTCGTAATCAGCTAGTCCAACTCTATCTCTAGTATGAGTATGTACAGTTATTCCCCAGACACCCTGTATATAGTCCGTTCACGAAAGGTTGAGCGGATAGTGGGCGTTTGTTTATTTATCTGAAGTTGGCAGTATTTGCTGTCATAACGTAAAATGAAGTCAACGTTGCCGAATGTACCCGGCCTCGTCCAACGAGCTTGCGAGTTATCAGACAACTCTATGTAATAAAGACAACATTGCATATCAATCTGACAAGAAAATAAACAACATGACCTATAATTTTAATATACACAGTGGAATATGCCAAATTTCACGGCCAACCGACGGCTCAACCTTTCGTCAACGGACTATAGATTCTTTTCTTTTCCATACCTAGGTCTCCAGTTTTTTATTCTTTCTCCTCTTTTGTACAACCAACCTTCTTTAACTATATTTGCTGCGCTGTAACTTTTGGCTCCTACCATTGGGGGGGCACCACTTTGGAATACTTGACTCATTTTTCTGTGAACATCAATCATTAATTAAAAATCGATAGTGAAATTTGTGAATATCCACCTATTTTATCAGATTTTTTCCGTTTTGATGTATTTTCTGATTATATTCTTGATATTTCGATAAAGATTTTGCCAACAAAACAATGCGGTTTATATCTGCGTTGTAGACTTTTTTCCAATAATTGATTATTTTCCTCCTAAAGGTAGTTATGTAGAACTGCAATAGTGCACACAAAAAAGTGTATACATGACTAATTCGAATATTAGAATAATTAAAAACGTCAAATTCTATAGTCCGGTCTATTTAGACCAAAAAATGAGAGTGAAGTTACATAAAGTCCCAACAAGCTAAATTTCAGTGAAATTGTTCAAAATATAATTATAAACAATGTCCAGAAGTTCCCCATCATTCCCCTGTAAGGAAAAAATTTAATTCGAGGTCAAAGGTCAAAAAAATGAGTTTTTCGCGATATTATATCTCAGAAACGGTGGCTCGTAAGAAAAAAAGTATTGATACATTTTTTATAGATAATTTTATGATCTACAATTTTTGACTGAGGTACTTCTATGATGAAACTTACCGATTTGCTGAAAATCGCGAAAAACTCATTTTTTTGACCTTTGACCTTGAATTAAATTTTTTCCTTACAGGGGAATGATGGGGAACTTCTAGACATTGTTTTTAATTATGTTTTGAACAACTTCACAGAAATTCAGCTTGTTGGGACTTTATGTAACTTCGAATGTCTGAATAGAACGGACTACTAACACTTTTAAATATTCATGTGCATCAACAGCTATTTAAGTAAAACATACAGTGGAACTTCCTATAACAAAATCACTAAATCCGCAAAAAAAATTCGTTATACCAAAATTTCGCTATTCAGAAAATTTTTTTCTATAGTGTCAAGTGTCGAAACAAACGATATTTCCATGCATTTTTTATTGTGAATAAATATACATAATCAAAAAGGTGTTTAAGTGCATTTCTAATAGCTTATACCTAGACATTTCATGTAGGTACGTAAACGATCTATTCAATCTATTCACAATTTTTTAGGGCAAGTAATTTGTAATTTTTGCCTGAATGGTGAAATTAAAAAACCTTTTATTCTCATAAAAAAAACTAAGCATTCTTTCAAAGATTCAAAAATATTTTCGGAACCCCTTGAACGGACCAGAAAGCGAGGCGACACGTTTTAAAGGCTATAAGTACCTATTCACGATTTGGTTTTTAGGCGGGTTGCTCCTCTAAATCAACGATGTCGGTATCCTAGTGATCTCAACACCGCATTTGACACTGCCTAAAATGTCCTTTTCAGTTGGAAGTTCATTTATTACAATATTAACATCGACATTAACGAAATCCTTTAGAGTAACACTGTCATTATCAACATTTCCAACTGATTCCAATGCTTCAGAAGGATCTATCTGCCTACCCTAATGGTTCAGTTTATGGTCAAGATTTATTACCTACGTCCGGCATTATTATGAAAACCCACCCAATACCCATTCAAAGAGTGATATTCTTGTTCTGGGAATAGTTCGTTATAGAGAGAATTAACTTCGTCTTAAAGGGGGTTTTTAACATGGAATTTGGATTCAAGGTGTAATGTCTTGAACAAAATTCTTTATATAGATGTTCGCTATAGTGAAGTTCCACTGTATTTTAATCAGTTTCAATCTAAAATACAAATATGAGATTTTGAACCTTGGTTGAAAATATTGAATTCCACTCCATCTAAAGTGAGTTGCAGTAACTAATGTGAATTATCAATTAGAGATGGCATAAGTATAACAATATGCATATCAACAAATTACTGGAAACGATATGAAAATTTGAATATCAATTAGCTGTGTGTGAGGTGGCGTAAGAACTACACTTAACACAACTGATTATCCTAATTCGCCTAAGCTTTAAAGGTTTTGGGGGTATTTTAACAAAACCTACAAGCAATCAGAATAACCATAATTGAAAATAATATCTGTCAAAATAAAAATAACACCATTCAGTTAAGAGGGAAAATAGGATGAAAATTCATGTAAGTTCGACAAATGAACTAAAAAAGAATATTATATTTCAACATACATGACTAGGAAATACGTATTTTTAAAAAATGTCGTACCAATCAATGAAGATAAATATTATATTGAGCAAAATTATTTTGGAAATATGAAACTGGCACTACAGAAAGTTATTTTTAGAAAAACCATTTTAAGTAGCCTGGGGAATAGGATACCCATGCGGGAAGTAAACTAATGTGGTATTTGATTTTTGTTTACGATTATCAAATGGAATACAATACCTCAAATTTTTATCATGAGGTAATTAGATAACAGGTGGTGGCAAATATGCGTACACAGTCAAAACACACGTTTGTCAAAAATTTTCTTATCACTTTATATTTCAACATGTACCTTCAGAGGCCTTCTACAATATAAATTCATTCAGTCATTCCACATCAAAACAATATACTACGCAAAATAATCCTAAAACAAGGACATTTTCGTATTTAGTTCAGTCAAAGTCAATAAAATAAGCAAAAGCAGCAAAAGTCAACAAATATTATTATTGGCCACGGAATAATGTGATAAGAAAACGAAGACTCTTTACGGAACATACTCTTCTATGAATAGAAAAAAATTAGAAAAGCCAAAATTATTGTTGTGTAAAGATGAAATTGAAGAAACGATTAAAGCATTGAAATAACGTATATATTTGATCTTGTCTATCTGCTAATTTTTTTTCGCAAAGTAAACCACCCATCCACATAGAGGCCTTGCCAAAGGTTTCTGTATTTAGCAATTTATACTGAACTTAATGTGCAGAAGTTTAATTTAAGTCATGTAAAGAATGGAGATAGTTAGTAAAGCTATACTGAGCAAAGCAATATAAAAAAAATCTGCTTCAGTAATCATTAGAGGTAGAAAATCATTTCTATTCTATTTTTTATGTTCTGTGTTTCTGTCCATAGATGGATCTGTCAACAGTGTCAACGTCTGTTCTGTGCTGTCAAGTCAACGTTTCAATTTACCTTTGGTGCGGGTGTATTGAATTATTTTGATTTGGATTAAAGTATTTGATATTGTTTGCTATACCCATGATAAAGCAACACATTTCAGCGATCAGCTTTTCATCTACCCACCCGGACATAATATGAAGATACTATGCAGACTATACTTTTTCTTCACAGTATTTGTGTGGCAGTGTCAATGTTTTTCACAAGGAAGCAATTGGCTCTTCAATTTTACAACGGTTGATACTGTATGTTGCATTGATGCAAAATTTTGTTTTGTACATAGCTTAATTAATGTCGATATATTTTCAGGGGTATAATCTGTATAATTTACCTCAGAGCTTATATAAGGGAGCACAAACTTTTGTTCAGAGTATGGAACGTTTAAATTATATGAAAGACAACAATTTTCTCACATTCTTTTAATTTCAGTTAGATGTGAGCCTCCCCATAATACTGATAGTAGTATACACTTGGAAATAGCTATTGTACCCTTAGCTTGTTGGGATTATGCTGACGCTGTTAAACAAGCACAGGAGGTAATTTTTATCTTCTTACTGTATATGGTCTTATTTTATTTACTTTTAACATGACATGATGCTTCACACTTCCAATATTCTGTTGAACATTCGATTGATACATAAGCTTTATGCAGGATTACATGAAAATCTCTTAACTAGAAATACTAAATACCATTTTTATTTCTTGGATATTATCAAAAGTAATTAGTCTACTGTAACTAGTTAGTTTATTGCCCAGTTACTGATTTTTGAAATATTTGGCATATGGTTTCCTTATGATGTTTTGATGCCACAGTTCGAATTTAAGCACCGGCAAATCAATATTTCCGGATAATGTCATTAACAATATCTATAAATGATTCAAATGCAAGTACCGTTTCTCCCAAGCCTGATTTTGGTTTTAAGTGAAAAATAATTGTTTTCGAGTGATTTCAATAGTTTTCAATGGTGGCAAATTAGTAGTTATCCTGAATTCTACGGGATAGGGAGTGATTAGGGGCATAGACTAACTAAACGGAGAATAGATGAGACACTAGTAGAACAAGCTTCAACGCCATCTGTTTTTGTACAACATTACTAATTCGTGAAAAAAGCTCAATTGAAAAAGGAATCTGTATCGTAAAGTTGTCTCAAAAAGAATTCTGTAGTGCACCTTTTGAATAGGTAGGTACACCCATATACAAGAGGCAAAAAGTTTTTTGAAATTCAATTTCCAAAAGGAAATCAGAAATGGATTCGTGCAAGTTATCGATAAGTGAGGAAATTTATTTTCATGAAAATAATACCTGCAACGAACTTTCATCTGATTTTCTTTTGGAATCGAGAAATGAGGATCAATAATCAAATTCTGGATAGAATAAAAATTTATTAACTGAAATAGGTATCACCAATTGAAAATAGAGACAATAAACTAATAATTGCATTGAAAACATTTTCAAAAACTAACAATAATGAATTCAATAATACAAAATATGAGTATTTACCGACTGAACTTATTCCATACATGAAAAACTTTTTTGAAAACTACGAGTATCTTAATTCTTATAGGTAACAGAATATACATATAAATTTTATAATTACCTTCTTGCATCTCGATTTTCACATCCAATAACACAGCACGTCTTCACTCTTGCAGGCATATCGAAATTTATTATATTTCAAAAAGAACGTGTCAAACCACTCCTTGTGTCAGTTGACAATTCAAGGGTTTTTTGATAATAATGATTTTACATACTTACTATTTTCTCGATAGGATTTCCATGAATGCAACGACATCTAACTATCAAATTGAAAATAATTTTTTCGTGTATTAGTCTCCTCCTCCGACAGATGGCGCGGAATATACGAGTGGCTCATCTAATTTTTTAGTTTGTCTATGATTAGGGGTATATAGATATTACTCAACTAAAACTAACTCTTCTGAATTCCTGGGACTGTACCTATCTTTACTAACCTAACCTACATTATAACGTAATACATACTGCCACTGTAGTTGCATTATCCGGCTAGTATTAAGAGAAACAGCACTTGAATTATGAATAATTTATATGTATTCTTTTTTGATTTTTTCGGAAAAAAATTATTTGATGTTGCATCAAAACATCATAACGAAACAATATGCCAAATATTTTCAAAATCTATTGCTGGGTGGTAAACTAGATATCAACCAAAAAAGGTTTGAAATATTTTTATTTTCAACAATTATTAATATTTTCGTTAATGTTCTTGATTGACATTATTTTTCTTAATGATTTTATGGACTTATTACCATATTATTACGGAGGAAACTTGAATACTTATTCTGTTTTTTTATCCAATATGTGATTTACTTTTACTTAATTACTCTCAGTTTTCTCAAAATTCGAATTAGAGAGTATATTTTGCTGAAAATTAAGCTGAGGGACTTCTGTCGATGGTCATTTCACTTGATCAATAAATAACTGCTGAAAATCAATTATTGGAAGAAACATTTTTTTCAGCTCATCAGCTCCAGTCAGTTGAGCAACAGCACCTCAATCTTCAAACGCAAAAAAACATTTAAATGCGACGATCATATCATAATTGATGGTGCCTCCCCTAAACACAATGAAACATCCTTACATAAAATATTACAGCCGATATATACTATACCTCATGATGGATTCTATATCATATCATTTCAAGTATCTTCAAATACATCGGGGGCCCGATTACACCTCCATTTGGAAATGAGAAGCAGTTACGGTTACCTTTCAGCAGCAGATTGGCCCCTTCTGCCTTTTTATGGATTCATGTGTGTTTTTTATGTATTTTTAGGTGTAATGTGGTTAATATTCTCATTTTTGCAATGGAGGGATCTGCTAAGAGTGCAATTTTGGATCGGTGGTGTGATATTGCTCGGAATGTTGGAAAAGGCCACTTTCTACGCAGAATACCAAAGTATTAACAATACAGGGGTACGTGTACAAGGCGCAATTCTTTTTGCAGAATGGGTGTCTTGTGCTAAACGTACCCTTGCTAGAATGTTGGTTATTATTGTAAGTTTAGGGTTTGGCATCGTTAAACCCAGACTTGGAGCTACACTCCATAGAGTTGTAGGTGTGGGCTTGCTGTACTTCTTCCTTGCCTGCTCAGAAGCTTACTTGCGAATCGTACACCCTAAACACGATCAGCGAGATCTGCTCGTAGCTTCTGTGCCATTAGCAGTGCTGGATTCTGCAATATGTTGGTGGATTTTCAGTGCTCTAGTCAACACCACTCGTACCTTGAAGTTGCGACGAAATGAAGTCAAATTGTCCTTGTACAGGCATTTTACGAATACTTTGATCTTTTCTCTAGTAGCTTCAGTTATTTTCATGCTCTATTCTATAAAAACCCATCGATTGGTTAGTTGCTTATCCGTTTGGAAAGACTTATGGCTTGATGAAGCTTATTGGCATATCTTATTCTCTTCAATATTACTTGTCATTATGATCCTTTGGCGCCCAACTAACAACAATCAAAGATATGCATTTGTACCTTTACTCGACACCGAAGATGATGAGGAAGAAGCACAATTGGTGAATGATGCTTATGGGGTAAAAGTTCGAGTAAATCATAATTCAAATAAACATATTCCAAAAAGGGAAAAATCAGTCGAAGATGATTTACAGTGGCTGCAAGAACACATTAAGAGTGAACCCACTTTATCAATTCTTGACTCTGATGAAGAAATAGTTAATACAAGATTCGAAGTTTCCAAAATGCAGTGAATCAGTCATTATTACAATTGTATTATTTTCCGTTACTTATAGGTTATAGCTTTTATCGAGATTCTATTGAATGTGTACATATTAATAACATCATCTGTTGAACATAAGCTTTCAAATTATATTGTGCATAATATTTTGGAAATTAACGTTGCCTTTGGTGTATAAAGTGACCGTGACACTTTAATTTTTTGATGTGAATTAGAGTATATATTTTATTTATTTATTGAGTCTGATGTTCCTTACTCGAGTATTGTTTTTTTCTTGAAAAAAGTTGTATAATTACTGCAATAGTATTTAATTTTTATTATGAACTTTCTGTATATTCCGAAATATTATTTTGTTCCAATCGTTTTTTATGTGCAAGTGAAGAATTTAAATATTGATGCTTTTCACCAAATACATCAATAGTTGATGTAAATACGTTTTATTTTTATACCCCTCCCTAAGATGGACAAAATAGTGGATGTATTATTTCAATTCATTGTAACGGACAGTGGTTCCCTGAATAAATTATTTTAGAAATAATGGACACCCAGAAAATAATAGCGTAGCTTTAATAATCCTTTTTTATTCTGTTGTCAGGATTTTGAGAAAATATTGAAATCGCTGATATAAGATGTCAAATTCAAAAGAACAGTATTGGCGGTTGAATGTGACGTACGCAAAAGCATTAATTTCATTGATTGAATGTTGAGTCACAATTTACAATGATGCCAAATGGCCACTCTGTTATGAATCGTCATACCTACTTATTATGCTTGCTCGTACGTCATCCTGGCGCGACGTTCGAACTGCAAATTGAAATCGCATTTTAAAAATTAATTACTTGAAATTTCAAGTGAATAATAAAATAAATAGATGTATATTTGACATAATTGTTCCTCTACGATGTTAACACTATAATACTCAATGCTGTCTGAAAAAAAACTATACAGGGCGTCCCGTAATTAGACCGACAAACTTCTAGTGGTCATTATAGATCATATTTTAGACAGATTCGACCCAAATCATATAATGCAGAATTGCTTCGTTAAGGAGCTAGTGCCCTTTGAAGATGACGTCCTGTCCACACTTTTTGCCACATATTCCCAAAACATGAATGCAAATAATTGATATCGAAATTTTTGGCGAGAGAAGATGGTCTTTGATTGATAGAATTAATTTATATCTTCAACCTTACCATAATCAAGTGAAAATAAATTCAAAAGTCAAAACAAAAGTGAACAGAAAATTTCAAATCGATTTTTTTCCCAAAATCGTGCATCTGGGCGTTATTATACAAGAGCATCTGTTTTCAAGAAAAAACATCAGAGTTAATGAATATGATGTAAATCTAGCGAAAAATTGAAACTTAAAAAACCCTTCGCCGGTGGGCCAGACATAGTAAAATGCAAAAAAGTAGGTTTTAGATTCGAAAAAAAAGTTAAATTAAATGAGGCCGAGAGTTTCTAGGAAAAAAATTGAATTTTCGTGTTCCTAACATAATTTTTAGTGCTGTCAAATTTTTTGGGTATTAATGAATAAATAATAACAATTTGTCTATTTTAATACTTACTGCCATTCCACAATGATATTAATGGTAATGTTGCTACGATGTTAACGCCTGAATAAAATGCGCTTAACATTAACATTGATGTGAACAGTATCGTAGTACCTCTATTATTTAAGCTTTAACATCTCAGATTAACATAAACATTACTATCATTGTAAAATGGCAGTAACTTTATTATTCCATTTTGTTATATAACATGTAATTACAAGAACAGGTGGTTATACAAGGCAAATTCTTGAGTGTTTTATCACAGATGTGACACTGCTAAATTTTCCCTGACTTTAATTTGAAACTCCATTTCGATTCAGAGACAGTATATTCATTGCTTGAAAAATGGTATGAGGTATCAATTAATCAACGATATTATTTGTGCTTTGATGACCAGTATCAAAAATTAAATTGGTATCTTTGAAATATGATTCTATATAAACGTTCAAATTTTTCTAATGAAAAACATAATGACATTTCTATTGAAATCCAATCACTAGTAAATATTTTTAAAGGGTTTATTACTATCATCATATATAGTCCGTTCACGAAAAGTTGAGCCGTCGGTTGGCCATGGAAATTTTGCATATTATTTCACTGTGTATATTTAAATTTTAGGTTATATTGTTTACTTTCATGTCAAATTGTTACGCAATGTTGTCTATATTGCACATAGTTATCTGATAACCAGCAAGTTCGTCAGCCGAGGCCGTATACATTTGACAACGTTGACTTTATTTTACGTTATGACAGCAAATACTGCCAAATTCAGATAACTGAACAAACGCCTACTATGCGCTCAAACTTTCGTGAACGGACTATAGTACCTTGTGAAAAAAAATTCAATACTTTTGGTTATCCACAACACACTGAATGATTTGCTTCCAGCTTATACGTAATTTCATATTTTTGAGAACTTATTTTTCAACTCAAAGCCCATTTTAACCAGCTTATATCTTCAATTTTTCTTTTAAGTCCTAAATTCTATCATACTGCATTTCATCAAATTAACTCTTGCAAAATAATTTGTTTATGATTGTTCTTTCCTTCCATAATAATCAAAGTATGAATTGATAACTTGTCCCTGTAGATGTCAAATACTCTATTGCAACCTTTGTACAATATCCCTTGCTCTTTTGAACTTTATTTGATCATTTAGTTCAATTTCCTCATCCTCTATTATTTTTATTGCCTGGTCAAGAATATCCTTGCGAACTTTTCCTTGAGAATTTGCAAAATATTCAACAACAGTTTCCCAACATTCATCGTCTATTCTAGAAGTATCATACAAATGATGGATAAGCGCAATCTGCTTTAGTTTCTCGAATCTCCACACTTCTCTATTGTATTTCCAATTCCGGAGATAGTTGAGTGTATTTTCTTGAATAATTTTGCTTTTATCTAATTTTTTACTCTCTAATAATTTTTGATGTTTTAAACGTTTAATTGCACGTTTGGATATGGAATTATCAGGTTGGCTAGTAGCATTTCCATTTCCTTCTGGGTCATCTTGTTCGGTTGATTTCGTGTCATTGTTCTGATTATCCTTCGTGGCAGCCTCCTTTTTTTTCGGTTGAGTATTCACTTCATCTGAATTATTTTCATCTTTCGTTATTTCAATGTTATCAGCCGCAACGTTTCTTTTACGTTTTTTCGGACTTTTGGATTGGTTCTTAGTCTCGACATTTATTGATTCTTCACTTACCAATTGGTTGAAGAACTTGTGACCATTGGGCTCATCAGTTGGCTCGTTAGATAGCAAAGTTTTAGCAGCATCTTTAGTAACCGTCTCTGCAGAAAAACCGATTCTCCTATTATGACCACGATTTCGTTTTTTCACTGATTTATGTTCATTGTTATCCATTCTCACAACTACACTCAGTCCTTTATCAATAAAGATATCGTTCAATGTTACAAAACAAGTGAATACAACACGGAATAAAAATAAACCATAAATCCCAGCAAGGTGCAAGAATTTTCAGATATGTTAGGTTAGGTTATCTTATTGAAGAGGTTAGAAAATAGAAACACAGAACCATAGAGAAAAGAATATTGGTTCTGTGCACAGAATAAATTTAATTTCATAGAATTTATTTCGCTTTTCTCATAGAATTATATGAAATATATAAATATTAAATAATATAAATATATAATATAAATCAAAGATATTTTATTTTCTTAATGTGAAATATCTTTGATATAAATATATAAATTATACATTTGGATTTTCTATTGACATTTGGATTGACACAATTTGTGTTCTGTCTATTTTTTGACACTGACACTGTTGACTGTTGAGTTGACGTTGACAAATGTTGACAAATAATAATAGAAAATTGTTTTGACATATTTTCAGTCTCAAAAAACATAAATTTATTATTATATAAATATTTCTCCAATTTTCATGTATTAATACTCACATACAAGTATATATTGATTATTTTTTAATGGAAATTATAAAGACCCCAAAAGTAAGTTCATTCTGCTTCTCATATTGCTCAGTTAATTCTTTGAAAAATCAGAAAATTCCCATATTTTTAATATTTTCCCTCAATACAGATTGAAAATGTTCGCATGTTGGATAGATATTCTAAAACACCTTCCCAAGGAACACTATATTTAGCTGCAACACATTTAATTTTCAAAGATCCAGATGAAAAAAAAGAAACTTGGGTTTGTATCGGAAGTGTAATATCAATTCCAATATAATATGTTACAATTTTCAGATTCTATTAATGCATATTGCTAATATAGAAAAACTGCCGCTTTCTACAACTGGTTCACCATTACTAATTAGAACAAAAACTTTTCTTTCTGTAACATTTGTTATTCCCAAGGAAAGAGATTGTCATGATGTTTATACTGCTTTGAACCAGCTGTCTCAACCAGCTAATATAGAAGATTTATATTGTTTCACATACACTGTTAGTTCAAGTGATTCTTCAAAGTCTAGGGGCTGGGGTTGTTTCAACTTACTAGCGGAGTATCAAAGAATGGGTGTACCTAATGAACATTGGAGCCTCACTGAGCTCAATAGAGAATATAAGGTGAATATAATACAATGTTAATATAATAATAATTGCAGTTAGCATAATAGGGATGTTGACTCATGTAACGAATTCATATAAATTGAGGTTTTCCTCATAGAAGGAAATTTTTGCAATCCTAAAAACCCTTTTAGTGATCTTTTTATTCTCGTTGAATTGAATAAAGCTGATTCAGATCATGTTATTTACTATCAACTATCACGTGACTGCGAACGCCAATCAGAGGTAATTGACGTCACTATGCTGTATTGTCATTGCAAATTCGAATGTTCGGTGCTCAGATCAACAAAATACATTCATAGGCCGGTTTCCACAAAACTCCAATCACCTTGATTATTGAAATGTCATCATTTCTCTGCAATTTTCAGTTCATTTTTGACATAAACCATCGACTTACTTCAAAACGAACTATTTGATTGCCCAATCAAGCTTTGTGAAACCCACGGTTTTGTGACTTGAACCATAGTAAATATATAGAATATCATATCTTTGTTTCAAACTCAAGAAGTTGAAAGCTGAAAGAGAACAGAATAGTTCGATTATTCGTTACAAGAACGATAATCTACAATTTTCTTTATAATGGAGATAGGATTCATCAAGGTAATAGTAGTAACTTAACGAAGATTGATTCCCTGATGGTCGCAAGTTTCTCTGCTGAAAACAAAGATTTTTGTGCAGTGGAGCTTAAAAACGTAGAATTGTCTCTGTAAGTAGCAAACTTTCAACTCATATTTATTATTACAAATAAAAGAAACACCTCATTCAGCTTTTATAGACCGACATATTCATTTTGAAGGCTTAAATGGAACTTTTCCACAAGGAATCAGGCAAAATCAGTTCGCTTTGATAGAAGTCAAAGTATGTTTACCATAGACAAACTGACAAACTAAAAATTTAGTTAATCTATGATGTCTACCGACTATTGACGTAATCATCATAACGTGCCGTTTCCGCGGGAAAATTAATTCTCTTTTCTTCAACGTATTTTTTATTGGCAAATACTATATTTTTAAGAAAAAAGTAATATTTTCGTGTTTGTCTAGGGTTTATCTACAAAATAAAATGAATTTCAAAAAATAGTCAACATCCCTATTGCTCTTATTTATACGATATATTTTTTCAGTTATGTGATACCTACCCAAGACACCTTTTCGTCCCGAATACAGCTAATAATTCAGTGTTGATGGGTAGTTCCAAGTTCAGAGCTAAAGGACGATTACCAGTTTTATCTTATCTTCACCATAATAAAGCCAGTATATGTAGGTGCAGTCAACCTTTATCAGGATTTAGTGCTAGATGCTTAAAAGATGAAAAAATGCTTTATCATATTGCTAAGACAAATACAAACGCATCTATTATGTATGTGGTTGATACCAGACCTAAGGTATGTAATAATATTCTGATCTATTGGAAAAAAAATGGAATCAAGTTAAACATTTTCTGTTTTTTAAGATTAATGCTATGGCGAATAGAGCAGCTGGTAAAGGTTACGAGAATGAAGCTTTTTATGAAAATATCAAATTTCAATTCTTAGGGATTGAAAATATACATGTTATGAGGAGTAGCCTTAATAAAGTAGTTGAGAGTAAGTATAGATTTTTCAATATGTTTATAATTATCACTACATGTTGTACAGGGTGTACAGAATTGCTAATCCTTGAACTACAACTTTTTAAGCCTTTGAGATAACAAAAAATGAATTTTTGGACCCCTCCTTTATCTCCGAAGTTATTAGAAATAATGCTGAGCTGAAAACTACGTCTGAATCAGAATTTTGCGTAGAATCCACTGGCGTACTCAATTTTTTTTTGTGGTATGGTTTTGAAGATTCAACACAAACCTATATTTTTTCAATTGAACACTCTGTATATTATTACTTCGTTGAATTCATTATTTTTTCCCTTCTAAATGATATATGATACTATGTAGGTAGGATGTTCAGAAATGTTAAAAAAAACACTAAAACATCAAATAATGATGATTTTTTGTTAATTGGCAATGGATTTCTCAAGTAGGCCAAGCAATAGAGGTTTTTTACGTGACAAAAATACTACCTGAAATCTGACTGTGCAGTCATGCAATAGGTAGTTTCTACATGTTTTTCATGATAAATTCCACTCCTGAATCGTCTAAGGTTTTTTGGAGAAGCGAAAAATAGCCAAAAAAATCCAAAATTTTGCTTTTTCACTTATAAAACGTGAAGTATTGATCTGATCGAAAAGCTGTTAAGGCACTTTTTGTAGAGAATTTTAAGACAAAAAAATGAGAGGTGACACGTCTCAAGCGGATAATAAATTAGTTTCCGAGAAAAGTCCAAAAAACTGGAAAAAAACATCAATTTTTCGAAAATTCAACTAGTTATTAACATATACTTTATTGGTGCGCAATTACAAAGCTGTCGGATAAATAGTTTTTGCACAATCGCAGTTTTCCGAATTCGACGTACTTTTTTCAAGAAGGTCGTGATACTCGGCTACTTGTTGGATTTGAATTTTAGAAAAAGCATTTTAAAGAAGAAATAAAATTCTTCAAATCGTTTATTCTCTCGATACCGACCGATAATGTTTAGTGGTTGAAAAACGGCGTCAAACAGGAGCAAATAAAAAGGCTCGAATGCATCAAACTAGTCGCGGAGTGGGAGTCTCCCGCTACGCGAGGGGAAAACTGTATACCTTGTATCTTTCGCGCGTCGCGTACCGGGCGACTCCCACTCCGCGACTAGTTTGATGCATACGATCCTTTTTGCTCCTGTTTGACTCCGTTTTTCACCCACTAAACATTATCGAATTATCGTTATTGAATAACAAGCGAGAAACCTGGCTGTCTCACCCAAAATGGGATGTACTGTACTTCAGAGATCACCAATTCTGGACAACCTTTACTCAGTATTCGAGATATTTCTTCATTATACCACACATATTGTAAGAATAATTGAAGAGCTCGGAGCAATAACCGGGTAACTCCATTTTCTAACAAAACCGATATATCATATTCAATCTGCTTATATCCAAAGTACGTAACTTTGTTGCAACAATAGGGCAAATCCAGAGCTTTTGTAAGGAGTTTCAATCAAAATGGACACACTTGAATGTATATTTCGGTGCAAGAATAAGGCAAGTCCTGAAGTTTTTTCCCATTTCTCAACATTTCATGAAAACGGGGTTTTTGGAATTTATTTTACTTTATAGATAAACCCTATACAAACACGAAAAAATTACTTTTTCCTTAAAAATATGGTAGTTGCCAATAAAAATGAGTAAATGAAAAGACAATTCAAAATTCCCGCGGAAATGCTCAATTTTGTCACGTTCTGATGATTACGTCATAGTACAGTGAACATACTTTGACTTCTGTCAAAGCGAACTGATTTTGCCCGATCCCTTGTGGAAAAGTTCAATCTAAGCCTTCAAAATGAATAGGTCGGTCTGTAAATGCTGAATGAGGTGCTTCTTTTATTTGTAATAATAAATAAAAGTCTGCTACTTACAAAGACAATTTCACGTTTTTAAGCTCCGCTGCACATAAATCCTTGTTTTCAGCAAAGAAACTTGCGACCACAGGGGAATATATCTTCGGTAAAAGTTACTAAGTACTATTACCCTTGATGAATCCTATCTCCATTATAAAGAAAATTGTAGATTATCGTTCTTGAAACGAACTAGGTATTCTGTTCTCTTTCAGCTTTCAACTTCGTAAGTTCGAATCATAGATATGATATATTATATATTTACTATGGTTCAAGTCACAGAACCGTGGGTTTCACAAAGCTTGATTGGCAATCGAATCGTTTATATTGAAGTAAGTCGATGGTTTATGTCCAAAATGAACTGAAAATTTCAGAGAAATGATGACATTTCAATAATCAAGATGATTGGAGTTTTGTGGAAACCGGCCTATGAATGTATTTTGTTGATCTGAGCACCGAACATTCGAATTTGCAATGACAATACGGATAGTTTGACGTCACTATACGGAATACCTCTGATTGGCGTTCGCAGTCACGTGATAGTTGATAATAAATAACATAATTTAAATCAGCTTTATTTAATTCAACGAGAATAATAAGATCACTAAAATGGTTTTTTAGGATTGCAAAAATTTCCTTCTATGAGGAAAACCTCAATTTATATGAATTCGTAACATGAGTCAACATCCCTATTAGAAGTGACCTTGAAAGTCATTTAATTTTCAGCTTGTGAACAAAAAAATCCCACAATGAATAGTTTTCTGAGTGGGATGGAATACAGTGGTTGGTTGAAGCATATCAAATCGATATTAGATACATCTTGGTTTGTCGCACAAGCAGTGGATGAGGGTGTGACAGTTTTGATACATTGCTCCGATGGGTGGGATAGAACCTCCCAAGTATGTTCTCTAGCATCCTTACTGCTTGATCCATTCTACAGAACTCTAAAAGGATATCAGGTGAGAAGGTATCAAAGTTGTTGTTTGATTTATGGCCGGTTTCTGAGGTTTTACTTTAACCGTCCAATAGTAAACGGTTCGATAAATATAACCAATCGATAACCTCTTGATAAAGGTAGCTGAGTTTCTGACGTCTTTTTCGGTTGTCAGTTAACTATCTATTCAATAACAGCTGATTAACGGTAGTCTCGCAAGTTCCTTCCTAGATCAACAGATGTCGCGACATACAAATTGACATTTTGATTATGAATTTTGCAAATTTTAATTGAAACTGCACGCCTGAAACTCAAAATAATGAGATTTTCCATACGGAATATCAAATCGATTTCATTTTCATATATATTTATGTCTTATGTATATTTAGATCATTACCAATGATGATTTGAAAAGTTCCTGTCGCATAGAACCGTAAAGATATATCTAAGCACTTGTTGAAAGACGGTTAAAGTGCAATTCCTTTCAGATATTGGAGCTAATACAGAATTCAATTCATTACATAAGTGTAAAACTGTTTGCTTGTTCAATATGTACCTCATTTTAAATTAATCATCTGTATACATTTCGAGAGGTGATCTACGAACCCGTATAAATCTGGATACAGAAATATTGCCAATGAATTCCATTGCCTCTTCATCTGATGAAGAGCTGGAACTAGAGGATAATCTTCTTGTATTATATTCCATTATTAAACAACTCGTTTAATATAATATGTTAAGAATGTTGATATAAATCCAAATCCGGTACTCCGTCAAATCAAAATGAAAAAGTGAGGTTGGAGTTGACAAATCAAACGCCAATGCCCATGCGCCATTCACTAAATCTACAGATAACCGGCCATTTTCGGTCGGTTCAAATAAACTGACTTTATTGGCTGGTTATCTTTCCAAGCGGTACTCAGAAACCGAAATCTGCGCTTATCCATCCGTCAAATTTGACAGATAGATAAACTGCGGTTAAAACGACCTCAGAAACCGGCCATTATTCAAGAAATAACTTTGTATCTGTTTCTAGAAAGCAAATATTTCAAATTCGTCCTGAATTTCACCATTAGAGTTTTGAATTTCACTACTTTAAATCTTATAACAAATTAGGAATGTTATTTTTCTATAGTTCAATAGTTCTATTAGACGCTGCATCACTTCCAAACTGATGCAGAATCAGTTAAGCAGCGTTCCTATTGGTCGATTCGGTCGAAGTGAAGTGATTTCTTCAGTTAATCAGTCAAATAGAAAAGTCTCATTAATATACACACCTATTTCAAAATGGCCGACCACCCCCCATTCCAATGCGCATCGCATGACCTTCAACTGTCAAATCCTCATGACAGTTCACTTCCGGCCCAGAACCTGTGTTTATTATACTAATATACCATCTAACTATCTTTCTACAGCGTGCATGAAAATTGTGGCACAAATTAATTTTCTCAAAAGAAAAATATTTGACAACAAAATCCTGAAACAGGTCATTTTTTGTTTCACTTTCACCAAATTTTTATCCATTTTTGAAGGATTTTTATTGCACCCCCCGGTACTTTTTTGGCTTCGTTTCAGGTGTGCAGAAATTTTCAAGACAACATTTTTTTTTTGAAAAATTAGTTAGTTCAAAGAGGTTTTCAATATGTGTACTTTATCATGGCTCATTTACTTTGAGACAATGGTACCTGGTACCTCTCTAATGCATTTAATGTCGTATGTTTCCAATGTGAATTTCCAAACATGTATCAGACACGGTTACACTTGTAAACGCTGGATCAAAACCATCGTTGTCATATTCAATGCTACCAAGCCAAAAAATATGAGAATGGAGAATAAATATGTACCGGGTTTTTCACTATAATTTGACCCCCCCTTTAACTTTGTTGCTGAAGGAAATACAAAAAAATGTTTCGTATAAAAAATTCACGAAATCAACTTAGGTTTTTTGATAGGTTTCATTTTTTCAAATGGAACACCCTGCATATTTTTCCATATTTGGTTAGCTGATTTCGAATATGTAACATATGTTGGTCCATCTTCCTTATTCTGAGCACCACAGAGTTTCAAATTTCAATAACCATTTGGCATAGCGTTTTGGAAGTTCGTGAATATTTAAGTGGCCAATTTTATCTTTGGATTGATAATGGCGAACCCATTTTATGGCCACCAAATAGTCCCGATTTCACACCTTTGGACATGTTTTTATAGCCGTTCCTGAAGGAAAAAAATTACTTCAGCAATAATGACAATCAATGAAAGCGGAGAATAATATTAATGATATAAAATCAAACCCATAATTCGGAACTAATCCCGTCATCGCACAAAGAATAATGATAATATTGTAATGATTAGAAACAAATTTTGAAGCTTTAATTTTTGACTTGAATCAGAGCCATAATAATGCTATCAAAAATAGTCTAAACAACTTGAGACAACTATATGAACTATGTGTATTGAATGAAGGTGGTCATTTGAGCAATTTCTTCAGTTGATGTTATTCTTACCATTCTATCATAGTTTATCATTTTTCATTGGTTAAGTAATTGTTAAGTATTCATTCTAAAATAATACTTTTAAGTAAATTGTTTGGATATAAAGAATTTCGTAGGTATTTCACATATTTTTTTATTCGGTGTCATCATTTCAAAACTTTGAAACTCTGAAAATTGAAGAGACACATCCACATACGCATTTATATTCGAGATCAGGAGGAAATAGCCTATCAAAAAAAGGAAAAAATATAGTTGCATTCAATGTTGTTGACCCTGTATATCTTCCCATTGACGTTATTATAACTCCAAACATGAGCATTTTCAGAAAACCCACTCTGCCACTTGTAAAATGATTACAGACCTTGGCAGGTAGTTCTTAAAATTTGAAACTCTGTGGTTCTCAGAATAAAAAAGATAAAACCAACATATGTTACATATTCGAAATCAGGGGAAAAAGAGCTACCCAAACATGGAAAAATATACAGGGTGTATATTGAAAAAATGAAGTTGCCATCAATATGTTGGCCACCATGTATATATTTAAGTTTCTGGACTCATATCAAAAAACCTCAGTTGATTTCGTGAAACTTTTATACGAAACATTTTTTTGTATCTCCTTCAGTAACAAAGTTAAAGGGGGGTCAAATTATAGTGAAAAACCCGGTACAACATAACATGGTAATAAATTATCTTCTCTTGTTTACAGACATTAATAGAAAAAGACTGGCTAGCATTCGGACACAAATTCTCAGAAAGATGTGGTCACATTCAAACTGACGGTAAAGAGATATCACCAATTTTCACACAATTCTTAGATGCAACGTGGCAGCTGATGCAGCATTTTCCATGTTCTTTTGAATTCAATGAACAGTTCCTCTTCACTCTGCATGATCATGTTCATTCTTGCCAGTATGGTACCTTTGTTGGAAATAGTGAAAAAGAAAGACTTGAACTTAGGTAAGAGAGTTCTTAAATATGGAGTGTGAATTTGTTTGTACAGATTAGTAAGAAAAGTAATAAAACACACTATGTAATATTTATTATAATCTTCGGCGATCGATTTCGGAATTATTCCATCATCAGGCCAGCTGAAAGTGTACGAATGTAGAACATGTATTTATAATAATAATATAAATAATGAAAGCGGAGAATAATATTAATCGATATAAAATCAACCAATATTAAACCCACACTTCGGAACTAATCCCGTCAACGAACAAAGAACATGCATAGTGGTAATATCAAACATAATATCATTGGAGGTAGGTGTTCGTAAGGATCCCAAGAGATGGCGTCTTGTTTCTGTTATTCTCAGAACTGGGCAACATTTCTTCAAGTAAGGGAACCTATAATGCCTTTCAAACGGAGCTCCTCCATACTGATGAGCCCCAAATAGGGCGAAATAGCTATCTATGGATGCTCTGTTTGATATTACCACTATGCATGTTCTTTGTTCGTTGACGGGATTAGTTCCGAAGTGTGGGTTTAATATTGGTTGATTTTATATCGATTAATATTATTCTCCGCTTTCATTATTTATATTATGCCTGCGTTACTGTTAAACGCATGAATTTTCATTCATTATTATTATCACCACGTCTGGTTTACGACGAAGAAACGAGCGTTTCCACTTCATCGACTGAAGGTAGAAATCCACAAAGTTGGACTGCCACCAGTTCGTATGAAAAACGGATAAACATCTCGCGACTTCGTTCAACGTTCATGCATTGGAGGTAGGTGTTCGTAAGGATCCCAAGAGATGGCGTCTTGTTTCTGTTATTCTCAGAACTGGGCAACATTTCTTCAAGTAAGGGAACCTAGAATGCCTTTCAGACTGAGCTCCTCCATACTGAAGCGCCCCAAATAGGGCGAAATAGCTATCTATGGATGCTCTGTTTGATATTACCACTATGCATGTTCTTTGTTCGTTGACGGGATTAGTTCCGAAGTGTGGGTTTAATATTGGTTGATTTTATATCGATTAATATTATTCTCCGCTTTCATTATTTATATTATGCCTGCGTTACTGTTAAACGCATGAATTTTCATTCATTATTATTATCACCACGTCTGGTTTACGACGAAGAAACGAGCGTTTCCACTTCATCGACTGAAGGTAGAAATCCACAAAGTTGGACTGCCACCAGTTCGTATGAAAAACGGATAAACATCTCGCGACTTCGTTCAACGTTCATGCATTGGAGGTAGGTGTTCGTAAGGATCCCAAGAGATGGCGTCTTGTTTCTGTTATTCTCAGAACTGGGCAACATTTCTTCAAGTAAGGGAACCTAGAATGCCTTTCAGACGGAGCTCCTCCATAATGAAGAGCCCCAAATAGGGCGAAATAGCTATCTATGGATGCTCTGTTCGATATTACCGCTATGCATGTTCTTTGTGCGTTGACGGGATTAGTTCCGAAGTACGAGTATGGTTTAATATTGGTTGATTTTAAATCAATTAATATTATTCACCGCTTTCATTGTTTATATTATACCTGCGTTATTCTTACGCATGAATTTCATTTTGATCTATCGACTTGAGTCTATTAGCGTAGAAAGGGTGTGATTTTTCACACCCCCTAGCGATCGGCTATCACACTCCCTACTAAGGGGAACATTCACTCATCCCGGATAGCAAGTATCAGGGGGATTGAGCTCTGAGGTCTTCGGTGTTCTTCTTCTCCTGGGTCCTTGGTTGTTCGTCCTTCGTTGCTTGTTCCTGGATCTCTCGGTTGACTTCGTGGTAGTTGGTTTTGCAATGTTTCCCTCCATGGTTGTTCCTGGTGTCCATCGTGACCTACAAACTTCCTTACCGTTCTAGCAGTACCAAGAAGCACTGCTTTTTGCATTACTTTAAAAAGGTTTTCATCCAAATCTAGCTCCTTGAGTTTGGACTTGAGGCTCTAGGAATAATTCCTGTGGTTGATATGAGAATCGGAATGGTTCTGGTACTAGACATTCCCACTGCATTTTGATCTGAAGTTCAAGCTCTCGATATTTCGATATTTTTCAGCATATTTTTGACGTAGATTGTTGTTATTTGGGATGGTTACGTCTATGAGTATTGCTTTCTTCTCTTTTTTCTTCACTAGAATTATGTCTGGCCTGTTATTAGCAACTGTTAAATTGGTAAGTACTGTGCGATCCCAGTATAGCCTGTAATGGTGGTTCTCCAGTACAACTTCAGGCTGATACTTATAATATCGAATTGGTTCGGATTGCAGCATCTTCAGTTGGATGGCGAGTTCCTGATGGAGTATTTTACAAACTGCATCATGTCGACTCTTATATTCATTTCCAGCAAATATTTGGCAGCCTCCTGCAATATGTTGGATTGTTTCTGATGTTTGGCATCCGTAGCGGCATTTATCGTCTGTGAGGCTTCTATCCTTCATGATATATTTCTGATAGTTTTTGGTTTGCACTACTTGGTCTTGAATGGCAAGAAGAAAACCTTCTGTTTCAGGAAACAATCTTCCAGAAGTCAGCCAGTAGTTCGACGCAGGAATGTCGACATGTTCCTGGGTGACCTCGTTCAGGTGTCTTCCATGTAGGGGCTTTTCTTTCCATCTTTGAATTTTATCACTTTGATCTATTATTATTATTATTATTCTATTATGTTTTTACCATTCTAGGTTGAATGAGAGAACATATTCATTTTGGGGTTCTGTTGAAACTAATAGGGAAGAATACATAAATCCTTTATATTCTTCGGATGATTGTCCGGGACTATTGGTTCCAAATTTATGCCCTCAAAATATCAGGTGAATAAATATTCCATTATAATTTGGGAAGAAATTATAATTTTTTTTTTATATAGGTTTTGGCGCGGTATGTATTGTCGCTTCGAAAATGGCGTTCATCCTAGAGAACCACAGGAAGACTTGGTACTTTCTGCCTATGATCACACAAATTCACTTGAAAATCATTTTAAATTTTTATCCAAGGTAAGTTTTTGAGTTGGAACTTCCAATATGAACTATAGTAATCAATCAAATGACTTAATTTAGTGTCATGTGACAAATGGCTCTGTCACAGCAACAGGGTCTGGGGCCGGAATCGTGGGTCCTCACTTCAATCAGGCTATCCCTCTGGGGAAGGACTGTTCCATTGTGCAGGCTGAGCTATTTGCGGTTCTTGCATGCGCACTGGAAAATATTCGCAGGGATACTCTGGCCGGCACATTTATATATGTTGCGACAGCCAGGGAACTCTGAAATCTCTATCCGATGTTAGAGTTGATTCTCTTTTGGTAGAAGAATGCAGGGAAGCTCTGCGTGGGCTGGGCTCTGATAACTTTTTGAAAGTAATCTGGTGTCCGGCTCATGCGGATATACCTGGTAACGTCAAGGCAGATGAACTGGCTAGGCGGGAAGCCGGATGTCGCACATCTGTCAGAAGTTTCTTCAGGAACTGGCTGAACAGGGAATTTTCCTCGGAATGGAGCGCAGGGGTGGGCCTGAGGTGGTCGGGGATTCTCATTGAGAGACCGTCCTCGCGATCTGAGGTCAATAGGCTTCTGTTGCTGGAGAGGAAACAACTCGGTCTGGTGACTGGTGCATTGACTGGTCACCTGTTTAACAAGCATTTGAAGAGAATGGGATTGACGAGCTGCTCCCTATGCCGGTGGTGCAGGAGTACTGATGAAACGGTTGAGCATATTTTGTTCAACTGTGAAAACCTTACTGAGTTAAGGTCAACACACCTAGGAAATCCAACACCTTCTATTCCTATGGTGAGAGGGACCACTCCTGGCAGGCTCGCGACGTTTCTGTCTTCGTGTCTGAGGAGCTGAGTCTCTATGGAACGATGCGGGTGAACAATGGGCCACTAGGCCTCAGTTCGGCCGGTAAGGCACCGCACAGAGAAGAAGAAAGAAGAAGTCATGTGCAAACTTGATTTAATCATCTATAGTCCGTTCACGAAAGGTTGAGGGCATAGGAGGCGTTTCTTTATTTATCTGAAGTTGGCAGTATTTACTGTCATAGAGTAAAATAAAGTCAACGTTGCCGAAAGTACTCGGCAACCCTTTGCTAGACAACCCTTTGCCAGACAAGCTTGTAGTTTAGCTGCAGGTGCGAGCGCGAGACAGTATATATGAGTGGGTGCGAGTGAGACGGCATGATTATAATGACTTATGCAAATACATTTTTTGGTACAGATTTATTTAACTAATCATTTAAGTGAATCTCAAAAACATCTGAAGGAAAAACTTTTGATGCTACAACTAAATTAAATTGTTAATAGAATAAATTAAAATTTTTAACAATTTTATTTAGTTGTAGCATCGGATGACTTTTCTTCAAATGTTTTTGAGATTCACTTAAATGATTAGTTAAATAAATCTGTACCAAAAAATTTATTTGCATAAGTCATTATAATCATGCCGTCTCACTCGCACCCACTCATAAATACTGTCTCGCGCTCGCACCTGCAGCTAAACTACAAGCTTGTCTGGCAAAGGGTTGGCACTATCGAAAATGTCTGGCTAATGAGAAAACATTATCTTATTATTAGCTTTTATACTATAACGTAAGTAGAATTACATATAATTTTATGAACATTAAGGGTGTCTGGCAAGGGATTGCCACTATAGTAAGTGTCTGGCAATTAATGACGTGATTTTTAATGATATTCTGAAAGTAATATAAAAAAATCACACTTTATTATTTGACGAAATTAGATCAGTATTTTACACCCCTTTGATACCGTTTAACTGCCAAAGCCAGGGTAACCCAAACTTCATAATGGACCATCGTTCTTACCTGTGTTGGGAGCATGCGTAGACAAGTTTTCAGCTTTTATAAAATAACGAAGGTCTGGGGTTCACGGGCTCTTGCTCTATAACTAAGAAACAGAAGACGGGTAATCCCTATGGTTTTCTGAGAGTCCACTCCAATTTTTCTGAAATTCACTGAAAGTGCTCATTCTTGGTCCCCTGCTTACCAACTTATTTGCCAAATTGGTCACAAATTCAGTAGTCGTGGATAAACTGTTATTCACCTCTTGAAAAATTGCTATCATCATACGCTCGTTGCAATATACTATTTCAGATAATCAGATATAATCTGCTCAAACTTTCAGAAATTGACTGGCCTAAGGAATATGATAATGAAGAAAAAAAGCAATTCGAGGGAAATCTTGAATGACCATGCAAATTCTGTGAATAACATGTATGTCAGGAATAACTCTTTGCCAACTATGGAACCTGCAGTTGAACATCCCCTAAAGATTGATTTCAAAGCAAGTGAATCAAGAGCATCGGAAGAGGAAGTTGACGTCCTTCAAAAAGATCTCGATAGTGTAGCCATAGACTGGAAGTTAATGAACAGGGCCACTGAATGTAGCTGTTCCTCTCCCTTCGATAATTTGAGTAAAAAGGTTAGTTTGGACATTTTAATTAATTTATCTACTTCGGCTCAAGATAAATTGCATCATAAACTGGGCAAACATATATATTCGTGTAAAGGACACCGGGAGAATCATTTTTGCCTTATACAATATATCCCGTTTTCGAATCATAAGCGAGATACAGGATGTTGAACGTCATTTTTGAACATGATTCTTATGAGTGTGGTCAGTTATATGTATAACAATTAGAGTAACGGTTTTTGATCAAATCTCAGTATTTTTGGGTTCTCTATTCAGAAAAGCTGCCAACCCCCGATGTTAGACAGTGTGACATCCGCAACATCGTCTGCGTAGGAAGTACTAAATTATGGCGCCTACCGACCCTCTAAGTTAAAAAAGTGATCAAATACTAACTTGAAGTCTTAGTAACACTCAGTTAAAAAAAACATCAAAATCATTTCAATAGCTATGGCGTCATGCGCTTCTTGACACGATCACGCTAGATTTCCGCGGGAACGAGGTATTTTCCGGCGTAAAAAGTAGCCTGTGTCCGTGCCTAGGATCCTATCTTCATATTAACCAAGTCTTATCAAAATCCGTTCAGACGTTAAGACGTGAATGAGGTAAACTTTTAAAACAAACGATTAAAAATCACTAACCTAATTAGTTTTCTGCCTACTGCCTACGCCTTAAGTACGATAGCATGAATATTAATAGCCCATATCCTTTTCTAGGTTACTATCTATCACCTAACTAAATTTCATCAAAATCCGTTCAGCCGTTTAGGCATGATAGAGCAAAACTCCCAGCAAAAACCATATTAAAATCACTAACTCAATTCAGTTTTCTGCCTACTTCCTACCCCCTAAGTACGATGACGTGATCATTTTGATCTTATATCCGTTTTTAGGTAACTATCTATTACCTTGCTAAATTTTATCAAAATCTGTTCAGCCGTTTAGAAGTGAAAGAGCAAAAGTCCCAACAAAAACGACTTAAAATCACTAACTCAATTTAGTTATCTGCCTACTGCCTACACCCCAAGAACGATGGCGTGATTATTTATAGCCTATGACCATTTCTAGGTTATCATCTATCACCATACCAAATTTCATCAAAATCCGTTCAGCCGTGAAAAAGTAACAGACAGACAGAGTTACTTTCGCATTTATAATATTAGTATGGATTATTTATTGAATTAATTTGAAGTGTTTGAAATGAATGTTCTTTTCAGAACTACTGCAGGAAATGCGGTGAGGTCTTTTGTATGAGATGCATTACAAAGAAAGACATTCCAGGACAGATTGCACAAACCCCTATACCTATATGTAAAACATGTTGTGAAAGTTTAGAAAGTTGAAGAAAA
Source organism: Propylea japonica (assembly GCA_013421045.1). Classification (NCBI taxonomy): domain Eukaryota; kingdom Metazoa; phylum Arthropoda; class Insecta; order Coleoptera; family Coccinellidae; genus Propylea; species Propylea japonica. The sequence continues at coordinate 6,209,305 of CM024242.1, read as the reverse complement.
ATATTTTATTTTATGTGATAATGTTTAATGTCAAATCTATTTATTTGTTATGATACATTTCCAGATAATAACGTTATAGACTATTTGTACATCGAATGTATCACTTTTAATTAAGACTATGTTTTAGCACTATTCAATAAAAGTAATTATTATTAATTGTTTAAGCTAATTTATAGATGAGATTTGTTGTTATTCCTAAGGGCCGTATTCATAGTTCGCCCTCGAGGGTGAGTGACAGTTGGCGTCACCTTTATGGCTAGTATTCATAAGGGCGACAAAAACTCACACTCACCCTCAAGGGCGAACTATGAATACGAGCCTAAGCACTATCGAAAATCATTGATTTGTAGTACTCCTACTCCACATTCAAAATAATAATATTCTACAATCTGGTAAGAGAAGCGAAGTATAGCCATACACCCAGATAGTCAAGCTGCTATTAAAGCACTGAGCTCCTAAGTCATCGACTCAAAGATGCTCTGGGTGTGCCGGAACAAACTCAATGAGGTAGGCAAGAAAAATAAGGTCTTTTTAATCTGGGTTCCCGGCCATTCGGGAATCAAAGGAAACGAAGAGACCAATACACTTGCCAAAGAAGGCGCACGAATGTCACTCATTGGCCCAGAACCCTTCTGTGGTATAGTAAATGGTAAATGTACTTATAAGAAGGAGTTTCTGGCGAAGGAGAAAGCCGAGAGGGAAAAACTCTGGCGGAATCTCCCAGGGATGGATCTTTCCACTGAGTTCCTTCGGAACATTGAAACAGCAAGATCCAAAAGATATTTGGATCTTGGCGAGAAACAATTACACCTTCTCTCTGCCTTTCTTACAGGACACTATCGCCTCAGGAAGCACCTGTTGAGAATGGGATTATCGGACACTGACGAGTGTAAGTTCTGTGGGGAGGAGGAAGAAACCCCCATTCACTTAGTCACGGAATGCTTTGCCTTTGCCAACCTAAGGAGATAGTGCCTTGGGCGAGAAAGTTGTAATAGTGAGGAACTAGCCTCGTTGAATCCTTCACAGATATTTGATTTCATCAGATCTCTGGAACTGGAAGGCGAGCTGTAAAGTGTGTGGTCACTACACGCACAATAGACCTTGAGGTCGCAGTGAACTGTAACTCCTTTTTAAACTATAACTTTAAAAGAGGCGAAGACTTAACTAACCTCCAAGCGTTGTAATGATTCTTTAGATTTGCTAAAAATGGCGGCTCTCTTTTGATTTTAAAACAAATTTTATAATAACACTAGCGGATCCGACAGACGGTGTCCTGCATGATACGCGGGTAGTTCAAATACAGGTGTGGCATAATAGAGGGACGTTTTTAAATTAACGATAACTCTGCTATTTTGAATTAAAGAAAAATGAAGTATACATATTACAGTAGCAATTGAAATTATGTTTTGAAAATTATTTTAGGCAGATGACAACTGTTTTCGGCAATACACTGCTGTTGTAGTTCCGCATCATCCTTGCAGACAAGTCGATGTCAATTGCCCCAATTTGTAGGTACCTACTGTACTGTAATTGGTTCTTTCAACTCTTGCATATTTCAAGGCTTTATCGGCATAAACTTTTGCTTTGAGTTATCCGTATAACAAATAATTAGCAGCTGAGAGATCTGGTGAACGAGGGGATCAAGGCACATGAGAAAATGCGACGCGCAACTTCCATGGCGGCTCTAGCTGTGTGTGCCGTAGCACTGTCTTGATGGAACCAAACATTTTTTGTATCGAAACCTCGTCTTCGAAATTCTGAGACGAAAATATAACGGTTAGTCCGTTCACGAAAGGTTGAGCCGTCGGTTGACCATGGAAATTTGGCATATTCCACTGTGTGTATTAAATTTTTGAGTTATTTTGTTGTCAGATTGATACGCAATGTTGTCAATATAACATAGAGTTGTCTGATAACTCGCAATCTCGTCGGACGAGGCCGGCTACATTCGGCAACGTGGACTATATTTTACGTTATGACAGCAAATACTGCCAACTTCAGATAAATAAACAAACGCGCTCAAACTTCCGTGAACGGACTTTACTCCTCAACTGTGAACGATGTTTTCTTGTCCAGATAACCATTGTGACCAACAAATGGTAACCTTTTCTGAATCGAACGATGTCAACCGAGGCTCTCTACCCCCACCCGTTCGCGTGTACTAGCTGGTATAAAAATAATAATAATAATAATAATAACCTTTATTTCAAATCATCCTTAAAAATATACATTCATACATAAAAGTAATGAAGTGAAATTGCGTTAAAAAAAAGGGTTTTCAGCCTAGATCATTTCAGGCAATCTTCCAGACTGTAGGGCTCTTTGTGTACCAAATGATTGTACAGCTTCTTTTTGAAAATTCTGTAGTCTGCTAATATTTGTAAATCTGTTGGTAGGTGGTTAAATAATTTTATGGTTCTATATTCTACTTGTTTCTGGGTGGTAGTCAGGGTACACTTCGGTAAGTTATATGTCACTCCTCTTGTTGCATATTTATCTCTACTATTTCTGTGAAGCTCGAATTTTTCTCTATTTTTATGGAAGAAAAGGAGGCACTCCTGAGTATACACACCATATAAAGTGAGTATTCCCTTTCGCTTGAAGTGGCCTCTACAGGATTCATTGTATTTCAGTCCACATAAAATTCTTACTACTTTTTTCTGAAGTCTGAAAAGCGATGATATGTTCCCTGACCCGTAGAACATAAGTCCAAATCTTAACTTCGACTCTATGGTGGCATGATATACTGTTTTTAGCACTTCAGGATTAATGTATTTTGATGTTATTCTAAAAGCATATATTGTGGGATGTAATCGTTCTTCCAAATAGTCAATGTGTTTTTTCCAGTTTAGTTCATTGTCAAGATATACTCCTAGGAATTTTGTGTTATTCGATAGATTATATTTGATGGTGTTAATATTTACTGATCCTGGGTCGTCCATACCTGAATTCATTGGATGAAATGACATTAGAGTTGTTTTATCTGTATTTAATATGAAGTTGTTGAAGTTGAACCATTTGCTAGCCTCTTCCATCACAGTTTCCATCAAGATTTTTAAGTCTGGCCACAGTGATTCCACCAAAAGGACATTTTTATCATCTGCATAGTCAATCCTTGATATTCTTTTATCCCTCCATGGTTTGCATACGCCAAAATCATTTATATATAATATAAAAAAGATTGGGCCTGCCACACTTCCTTGAGGTATTCCTAAAATTATCTCTTGTTCATCAGAATGTTCTACCTGATTTTCTAATTGTATTTCAACTTGTTGTTTTCTCCCTTCGAAGTAGGAGGTTATCCATTTCAGAGCTGGTCCACCTATTCCATAAGTTTTTAATTTTTCAATTAGAAGTGTGCTGTCAAGGCAATCATATGCTTTTGTTAGATCAATGAACAGACCAAAAGCCAGATTTCTATCTTCAAATGCTTCAGTTATTTTCTTCACAAAATCATATATAGCTGTTTTTACTGATTTGCCTTTCAGGTACCCATGTTGACATTCTGAGAAAATTGCATTGTCCATTAGGAACTCCATAAGTTGGTTACAGAACGCCTGTTCAAAGATCTTCGAAAATGATGGCAGTAAACTGATCGGCCTGTAATTTCCATAATCATTGACATTTCCTTTCTTGAAAACTGGTTTGATCAGAGCTACTTTTAGCTGCTCTGGAAAGATTCCCTTTCTTAAAGAGTTATTAACTATATATGTTAGGGGATCAATGATCTCATCTATAGTTTTCTTGATGACACTGTTTGATATTTCATCTATTCCATAACTATGTTTATTCTTCATATGTTTTACTATCTTTTTAAGTTGTTCTTCATTTATTAATTGTATGTTGAATGATCTATCTAATTTCCCTTCTGATTTAAAACTTTGGTTATCCCTTATGTTTGTTTTTGTTAAATTATATGCAGCTTTTGAGAAATATTCATTAAAATCATGCGCCATTTTTTTTGTATCTGTTGTAGATGGATACATATTTCTCACAGGTTTTTGTTTCAATGAATTCACTACTGTCCATATAGCTTTGTTCTTGTTATCTGAGGTTTCTATTATTTTACAATATTTCTCTTTTTTCTGTTTTGTTAATTCCCTATCATATTTCATCTTAGTCTCTATATATTCATTTTTATATCTTGAATCTCTTTCTTTCAGTGTGAGTAGTAAATCCAAACGGGTTTTTAATTGTTTCACAGTGTTATTCATTTCATTATTTCTGGGACGTGCATTCAAGTTTACTTTCATGGACGGACATGCATAATTTAGATGTTTCAAGAAGATTTGTTGGAATGTGTTGAACTGTTCATCCACCTTATTTTCATCTATGGTGTACACAGGTGACCAGTCTTGATCCCCTAAGTACTCTTTTAGCTTTTCAATATTTCTTTCAGAAAATATTCTTCTGTATGCAAAGTGTTGTGTCTTTTCTAATTCAAAAGTTATTTTCTGAGCGGAGTGATCTGAAATGTGTGTTTCAATGATGTTAGTTGAATATAAGTGATCCATTCTGGTGTATATTCCATCTAGTGATGTTGCTGAAGTTGCTGTTTTTCTAGTTGGCCCAAATATTGTTTGCTTAATGTTGTATTCTTCCAGGAAACCCAGCCACTCTGATTTTTTCTTAGATTCCTTCAACATATCTATGTTAAAATCTCCCAAAATTACTACTTGGTGGTTTTCATTAGTTAGTTTATCCAATAATGGTGTAAGTGCTGATGTGATTACCTCTGTGTTTCCACTGTTGTAAACGACTATACATATCCAATTTTTCTTTTCTTTCTTGAACTGAATTGCAGCACATTCAAATTCCCCTTTCCTTGAGATCTCACTTATTTCTTTTAATTCCGTTGCCTGGAAACCGTCCCGAACATATATTGCCACTCCACCGTGCTGTTTACTGAGTCTACAAAACTTTGCTACAAGTTTGAAGTTCTTTATTGAATGGCATTTAAGCTCCGACTCAGATTTCCAATGCTCTGATACACATAATATTTGCGTATCTTTTTCGTCTGTTAGTAATTGTTCTATTTGTTCTGTGCTGTTACCAATGGATCTCAGGTTTTGGTGTATAATGCTAAATGGTTCTTTTATGATTTTAAATTTTTGTTGGTTAGAATTCGGTTGTTTTGTGTCATTTAAACTTTTGTTAATTTCGTTTATATTCTTTGTGTTCTTCAGTTTTTTGAAGCAGTATTGTCTAAAAACATTTTTCCTCTGGTAAAATTGAATCTGGCGTAAGAGACCCCACTTGGCCAGAATTCACTTGTGTATACAGCTTCTTTTAGGTTTGTTGGTACTCCTATCATGTAACTGGTATATTGTACTTCTGAGTTAATATTTAATTTTTTTTACGGAAATTTGTTCTTCTGGTGTGTTTGATTTTTTGCTAATATATTTGGTTATTTCGTCTTCTTTTACTGTTTGTTTAACTTTTGAGATGAAAAGCCATAGTTTCTTCTCGCTGACTGGTTTAATAGATTGAAATCCTCCAATTTCATGAGTTTCGCCTCCAGTGCCCACGTTATGTTTTCTTGTTTTGATTTTACGCTCATATTCCTTGCTTGAAGTGTTCATGTCATTGTTTATGCTTATATATTTTCCTGAAATTTTACGTTGTTTACGTCTTTCTACTAAAATGAAATCATCTTCATTCTGCTCAGTAGATTGTTCTGTCATATTTTCATTCTATGCGCACCATCTTTGTCTTCTTCGGATTTCTGTCCTTTAGAATTATTTTCTGTGGTTTGTAGGTTGTTTATCTTATTTCTGTTAGGATTATTTCTTTCCCTTTGTTGGTGGACGTTGTCTTGATTGATGTTGGGAACTTAGAACATTAAAGAGATGGAATGGCAAATAAACAAATTGTTGTTGTTCAATCACTAGAGAGAGATAGAGGCCTAGTGTCGCCAATCACAATTGAGCTAGCAAAATTCGTAACGTTGCCACATCAATTTTCATTACGTATAAATGAGATATTTCAAAAATCAAACTGTCGAAATACAGTATTGATTTTCTGATATTTGAAGAATTTGAATACGGGTATTTCAATTTTCGTTGGATAAATATCGATTTCCACCTAAATTAAAAAAAAAACCACGATCAAGATAAAAATTTTCCTGAAAATTCAGATAATTTGTCGATGTGGCAATGTGCAAAAGATTACAAATGTTTACCATCTGTCAATGATGTCAATTCTTTCTCGCTTGTCGACCACGTTGTTTCGCTAAATTTGGATTATTCAAGGGTGTTATTATCTTGTTATATCGATTCATAAGTTTAAGAAGTGAAAAACAATGCCTAACAAGTGCTTTTACTGCGGTTTCACTTATATTGTGGGAGGTGAGGTTAGTCTTCACAGGTGAGTACCATGCATAGGCGTGCAGAATGTTTTTGTTAATAGCGTTGGGTATTAATATACCTATATCTACACTTAATGTGAATACTGAAAATAAAATGTGTTTCAAGACTGCCTGCCGATAAAGGAGAACGGGAAAAATGGTTGAAGAGAATTTCTTGGGAGGAGCCGCTTTTGGAAGACAAAATATATTATCTTTGTTCTACTCATTTTTCTGAAGGTTGCTTCAGGAAAATAAACCTAAGAAAGAATCTTATCCCAGGAAGTTTGCCTTTGGAACTAACTTCGTAAGTTCAACACAAAAACTTTCCTCACAATTTGTCATATTCATAACCTCTTTGCAACAAAATGGTTTCCATAGACCTAATAAGAATAATAGTAATTATAGATCTATGATGGTTTCCCAGATTATAGCCGGGTTTCACAAAAACCCCGATCACGTTGATTGATGAAGTGTCAATATTTCTGTACAAATTACAGTTCATTTTTGACGTAAACCATCGAACTTTTCCCAAAATCAACGATTTGATTGCCAATCAAACTTTGTGAAACCCGCAGTTAGTGTAACTGTTGCTTAGTCTAAATATTCTGCTCGGCGTGCACTTCTTTTATTATGCTCTGTTCTTCAAGAGGGAGCAAGAAGTGCACGCTGAGCACTCATATTCAGACTAAGCATGTGTACCTATATAATCTAAACAAATTTGTAGGGCCTCCTTAGGAAAGGATGAAGCTGCCGAGAGACAGAATTCACCGGAATCCGAATTGGATTTTGTGTTTCAATCTCCAGCTAGAAAGCACCGGCGGTTTGATACTTCACCCACCAATGATTATAATACTGGTTCCGATGATGATAATGATGATTCAGAAAAAACATTAACTCTAACCTCTCCTTCAAAATGTGAATCAATCAGTTCGAGTGCCACTTCATTCTCAGGAGAACGAAAAATAGCCAAAATGAAGTAAGATATTAAACAAAAAACAATACTCCTTCTTTAAATTTTTTCTTTATAGAAAGAAGCGGTTTCTCTCAAATCCTCGATATATTGGGGATTATTCAGACCATCATTTGAAGAACCCTATGCTGAGAAAAAAATTTTTAAAGTTGGCTCAAAGAACTACAGCCAATTTAAGGAGCAGAAATATACTCTTACAAAGACAGGTGAACCGACTTAAATCATCTATAAGTAATTTACGAGAACTGACCAAAAATATTCATCAGAATTTTTCGGTAGATAGAGATATGGAGAGTGCATTAAATGTAAGGGAAATACTAGATATCTTAAGATCTCTGTGCAATGTCCAACTGATTTTTAATTTGATTTATATGTATTTGATACGTTTAATTGAATATCTATTGAAACTTCATCTGGGAGGATTCGTCATTTTGTGGAAAACTTTAATGGGTTTTCACACGCCAATAGACAAAAAACTAAAAAGCGGTTCTTAAGATTTATTCCTTTTAGTCTGATGAACTAAGCTGATATAGATTCTGAAACGTCACATATTGTATTGTACATATTCCTTTTTTCATTTCTGGTTTATTGTTAGGCAACATTTTTTCAGAACTGATCTGCTCCTGACAAATTAGTTCAAAAAGATCTCGCAGGAGCACTTCCACTATTCAAATAAAATTTTAATTAATTCTGTTCCAGAGACTGGGAGTGAAAACCCATAAAACTTTTCCACAAAATGTTTAATTTAACGTTTAATGTGATAATCTTAATTTTAATATTAAGATTTGTTTGGATCTGTGTGCAATGTCCAACTGTGATTATCAATTGTATTAATATGTATGTGATAGGTTTAATGTGATAATTGTAATTCAAGATTTCTTGAGATCTCTGTGCAATGTACAACTGTTATTTTGCAATTTGATTAATTAGGTATGTGATGGGTTTTATTGAATGTTTAATGTGATAATCGTAATTTCAAGATTTCTTGAGATGTCTGTGCAATGTCCAACTGTGATTATCAATTTGATTAATATGTATGTAATAGGTTTAATTGAATGTTTAATGTAGATAATCGTCATTTCAAGATTTCTTGAGATCTTTGTGCAATATCCAACTGTGATTTTCAATTTGATCAATATGTATGTGATAAACCTGGCTTACAGGGTCAATATTCTTGAAGCAATATTATTGACGACAATACATTTTATTCTATTTATTGTTTCAATGTACTTATACGTTCAGTATATTGATCAATATTCGTTATTGCTTCAATATTATTGACCGTGTAAGGTGGCCTATAGGTTTAATTTTATTTCAGTATTTCTTGAGATCTCTGTTCAATGTCCAACTGTGATTTTCAATTCGATTATTTTGTATGTTTTTGTTTTTTTCTCTGTTCCTCTGTCTTTGTAATCTCTTGGGTGTTTTTTGGAACATAAATTCTAAATAAATAAACAAAAAAATTAATTCTAGGTGTCTACTTCTGGTCCAACAAGGCAGATCTTAGAAAAATTACTTAGGGGTCCCAAACGACAAAAATATTCTGAAGAGCTGAGGGCATTTGCTCTCACACTTCATTATTATTCTCCTCGAGCTTATTCATATGTGAGAAACACCTTCAATAATACTTTGCCTGCACCTCGTACCATGCGAACATGGTACAATAAATTGGATGGTGGGCCAGGTTTCAACAAATTAGCTCTGAAAGGCATAAAGGATAGAGTAACTAAAGCAAAAAATAATAAAAAAGACTTGGTTGGTGCTCTCCTGATGGACGAGATTTCCATAAGAAAAATGATAGAGTGGAACGAAGGCAAATTTAAAGGGATTTGTGACTTTAAAGGTTACATCGGGAAGCAAGATCATGAGATAGAAGAAGCCAGGGAAGTTTTAGTTTTCATGATTGTTTTTTAAATGAAAACTATAAGGTACCTGTAGCATATTTTTTCACCAACGGTGTGGTTGCCGAAGATAAAGCTTCTATTTTGCTTAAGTTACTTGAACAAATAGAAAATACAGGACTTAGAGTAGCAACTATAACCTTTGATGGCTTATCATCAAATTTAAAAATGGCCGAGATTCTAGGAGCAGACTTTTCCAATCCGAGTTCTCTGAAAACCTATTTTTCCTACCCACCTGAAAATGATCACCGTCAGATTTATTTTATATTAGATCCAAGCCATATGATCAAATTGGTCAGAAACACGCTTGGGTCTAAAAAAACTTTCATTGATGACCAAAAGGGCCAGATAGAATGGAGGCATTTAGAAAATCTTGTTAACTTCCAGAATAACCAAGGACTTCATGCAGCTACCAAGATTAGACTTAGACACATCAATTATGCAAAAGAGAAAATGAAGGTGAAGTTGGCCACACAGACACTGAGTAAAAGTGTATCAGATGCTCTAACTTACCTTGAAAGAGATTTAAAAATCTCCACCTTTTTTCATTCAAAAAGTACCGCAAACTTCTGCGAAATATTCAATAATTTATTCGACATCTTTAATTGCAGAAATTTATATTCTAAATCAATTTATGGTAAAGCTCTTTCTTCAAATACGCACAATTTCATTTTTTCTTTTTTGAATAAGTCTTACAGTTATATTACTAATCTGAAGTTAGCCAATGGGAAAAATTTGATAAATACTGATGTTAAGACGGGATTTTTAGGATTTCTTATCAATATAGCCAGCCTGAATGGTATTTACGAAGATTTTATTGATTGCCAGAATCCACCTCTAGATTTCTTATTGACATATAAGCTATCCCAGGACCATTTAGAGATCTTTTTCAGCTCAATAAGAAGTAGAGGTGGATTTAATAATAATCCGAGTGCAAGACAGTTCGAGGCTGCTTTCAAAAGACTGCTGTTACACAATCACGTGAAAGCTTCAAGCTCTGCTAATATTACAAGCATCGATAATACCATTTTACTGCCCCTCGACGATAGTACTAATCATTCGGACAATAGCCCTCAAATTTTTGAAACGCCTGCTGTAGGGGACCATATATATGCTGTAAATTCCAAAAATTGGCATCTGAGTGAATATACAGAGGATGTTGTGGTGTATATTGCAGGATTTGTGTTGAGAAAAATCGTTAAAAAAATCAATTGTCAGATTTGTATATCAATACTGCAATCTAACAGCAAAGAGTCAAAACTGCTGTTGAGAAAGACCTTGGGAGGTCTATCTAATGCCTCACATTTTGTTGTAAATATTTGTAGAGAAGCTGAAAAAACATTTAGGTGGGCGGAAAAAGTTTTTCAAATATTTGACAAAAAATATTCGAATTTGTTGCCCCGTTTAGTCCTCACCACCTTGAAAAGTGTTGATACAAATTTGTTCGAGGTATTTAGTACACACCTGTATGATGATGAACCAGAAAGGAATCATGGTCCTGCATTAGCAAAGGCAGTATTAGAAGAATATTTCAATTTGAGAATTCACCATGAATTGAAAAATCGGGGAAGTAAAAGGTTGGACTCAAATAGATTGAGGAGTAGATTAACTAAAACAATTATATTTGTTAATCAATAGATATAATATATAATATGTTCCTAATGTGTTTCTTCTTCCACACCATGTTCAATTTAATAAATTATGTTGTTTCTCATTTACTGTTAGCCGGGCCGCACACCAAAGAAACATGAAACGCGAAGCAAGAAACATGGAACATTTACATTCATAAAAACACCTCGAGTCTCATTTTATCAATGGAAACTGTTTCATGTTTCTTTGGTGTGCGGCCCGGCTAACAGTAAATGTTTGTTTGGTAGAAATGAGATGAAATAAAATTCAAAACTAATTTTTTGTAAGTAATGCTTTCTGGACCTATCCTTGGAACATAATTAGCATATTATTATTAGGTATATATAAATTTTCCGGATTATACAATTACCAAATCACTTAAGTGAAAAATGAACATTCTTATTGCAATACACGGAATAATTTTCACGAATAAATCACAATATAAACTATCTTTGAATATTAATGGCTAATTTCCAACCTCAGGATATAATATATATATTTATTTTCGAAGTTTCGAGCTTACAGTATAAAATTCTGTTACGCCACTGCCTCAGTGTCGCTTCAAACAGAGAGCGACGAGTGTATGAACCAAAACAAATGTATCCGTAGCACCGCAATTGCCGTTCCATGTATTTATGTTCTAAGGTTGGGAACACTGATTCTTTGTTGTTGATTTTGATTGTTTTGATTAATCAAATTCAAGCGGAAGACCTGGTCATCATTGGTCAAGACCAACAGTGACCAACAATGACCAACTGCAACCAATATCTAAGAAGAGGAAAATTGAAAAAAAACCTATTTCCCTAGAAAAAAATGAATGAGAAAGCGATTCTGTTTTATATGAAAACTCCGATGAAGACATAATTTAGAAATTCACCAGCCACCAACAAGTAGAATGAACTATATATAATGATGACATTTTATGGATGAAACCCTTTCCAATACACGAAATTTAACATCTATTTGCAATAAAGAAGGAAATGTAAGTTAAAAAAAGTTCAATTTAAATTTATGATCTATTAATTATTCCACGGTTTCAAGATGTTGAAGCCAAAATTTTGGATGAATTAAAGACTCCCAATCCAGAAGGAAAGAAGAATTTATTGGGATATATATCATCAATGGGAAATGAAATGTTTCAACACAGAGCCAATGCCAAGAACCAATATCTAAGAAGAGGAAAATTAAAGAACAAACCTATTTCCCGGGAAAAAAATGAAAGATATGTATCGACTTATTGTATTCAAAAAGTGATTTAGTTTTCTATAAATTAATATTGTCATTTTTTGCAGATTCATAAATCCGATCCTGATGATGCACAGAGTAAACGTTTTAGTGGGTATGCCAATCAGGAGGCTCCCACACTACCTCAACTTTTTTAGTTTTACTGTTAGGCAAAATTTTTTTCACAACCAATTTGCTCCTGACAAATTAGTGCAAGGATTTACGCAGGAGCATTTCATCTTAATTAAAAATTTTTAATTGTTTCTGTTTTAGAAACTGGAAGTGAAAACCTGAAAAAAGTTTTCTAGAAATGCAGAATCCTCCAAAATTATATTTCAATCGATATCAACTTGTTAAGGTGCTCTACTTTAACGTGCTGAGTTGTCCTCAACGAATTTCCGCGCCTCTCTAAACAAGAGATTCTAATTTCAGGAAACAAAACCGAAAATTGTAATTGTTGTGAAGAAACTTGCCAGCCATATCATGAATCAAAGTGAAAATTGAAAAAAAAATGGTACTGATACAGAAATTGAAATTTCAACTGTTAATTCATATTCTTCCATTTTCAACAGAATATAAAATAATTTAGAACATCATAATGGGTTTCTAAGAAGATGAGATCAAGAAATAGAAAGGAGATCGAGGAAGTTGGGCATCGTACGACAAAAGACTTAAAAACTGATATATATATATATATTTATAAATGAATATATTGTATATAACTTTGTAAGCCTTCTTACAATAAACTGCTTCCTGTATTGATTCATATATGTGATTTCATTTTCCATAGTTCTACCAAAGTATAATAATGTAGATAGAGACTAATTTTACAAGGCCAAATGTCAAACCTATGCTCATATGAAACAAGCTGATCCTACTTTTAAAGTCCATACCTAGATGTTTTCATTCAAGTTCAATCCCCTATTACAAAAAATAATTGAGACCCAAGCCAAGTTTTTTTCTAAAAATGAGTTAACAGCAGGAACGGCCCACAAATAAATAAAATTTTCTGATGCAATGCTCGAATGCAAAAGTGATCCAAACACAAAATCTTATTAAAAAAAAACTGGTCGGAAATCAAAGTACTACATCCTAGTAGTTATCTACAGGAAACTAAATAAATCAAAATGTTTACAAATCGCTTCTAAGGATTAGTGGTTAATCAACAAAAACGCATATTTTTCTTTCGCTATTTATTCTATGATGAATATTTCAGATTTGGGCCACTTTTGCTTCAAGAGTAAAGTTTGAAATTAAATAATTATTCATGGTAAGACCATACAATATAAGGTTGCCTTCAGTCCAATCTCTAGGTACAAAATTCTATATCATATTCACAAACCATTATTACTGTATTAATGTAGATGAAGGTCCCTCAATTAAATTTTGTCTTGATTTCTCTCATTCTTTATTGGCAATTGGAATAAAAGAATATATTTTTCAAAACAATTTCATAGCTCAAACAAGTTTCGAAGTACATCATTCCATTATTTTAAGTTTGTATTGATGGCACATTTTTCCTGGCATACTGGACAAATAAGATGAAATCTGAAAATTAAATCAATACTTGAAAAAATTATCAGTAATTGATATTAGGAATAAAGTTACCTTCGAACAGCAAAGTCATCATTGACTATTTTCAATATATTCATACCATTATCGAAAGCGAAATAATTCGAACTACGGCAAATATGTACAACGATCTCCTCTTACTTGTGTTTTAATTGAAAATCCATAATTTCAACCTACGAATAACTACTGTAAAATGAGTAAAAACTCGAATGTCTCCAAATGAAAATCTGACATCTGGCGAAAATGTAAACAGATTCTGTCTGTCAAATTTAAGAATCCCTACTGCTCTCTGATTGGTTGAAGATGCGCTCCTTTTAATGTAGTCTGGGCGTACTGTAACATATCAGCTTCGGGTCCGAAAATTTTGTGCGTTTTAGTGTATGCTCATTTAAGCGCGTTTGGTCATTGCTGGTCTTTATCATGTGACGTCATGAATTGCCCTTCAACGTCATCGATTAAGACCGCAGATGACCTAAGGTGAACATACTCGAGAGCCGAGTCAAGCTTCTGGTCATTGAAGAAATAAGGTTAAGTTTTATGTTTACATCTTATGATAACCAAAGCAGTGGCAGAAATAGTGTTGTTCGTAGTTTATTCGAATATTAATCTGAATATTATATTGTGAATTTAGTGTGATTTTGATAGATTGAAGTTAAATCGTGGTCGATCATTTGAAAGACTATCAATTCTTATCGTTTGAGTGCTTTTTAAACACTTCATCAAAAATGCCGGTGAAACGCTGTTTTGTGTTGAACTGTGAAAACGATGAAAATTCTGGAGAGTCTTTACATCACTTTCCAAGAGTTGGAAAAACAAATGTTCTAAGGTAAGTAAAAACATAAGTGAACTCCTGTTCATGCTAAATTTTCATTTCATTGCCTTTCATTCAGAATTTAGAACCGCTGAATGTCAGCTATTTTGTTCTACCGGCAAAATAATCATCAAGTACAGGGTTAACTCTAATTATTTGTCTTATAATTAGATCAAACCAATTTCTGTTCTTGGCGGCGGTCCTGCTATTATTCAGTAGATAATCATTATCGCCATGAAAAAATTGAGCTCTGTAATGTAGTATTCGGTTTACCTAGTTTTCCAACCCCTCAATCGGCTGGTTTTATATATTCATGCAAATATTCCTAATGGTTACATGATTACACTTTTCTATAGTACATCATTTCTAAATGGTTCTTTTCCCCTATTCGCCATTAGGAAAAGTTCTATCGATAACGTGTTTTTCTCCTATTTTCAGATGCAGGTTCTGGGCTCAGTTTTGTCAGCCAAATAGCAACTGGTCTGAAGAAAACCCCAATAACACCACCATCAGTAACAGATGAATCTTTTATCTGCAATACTCCTACAACATCTAGAGAACTTAATACATCAGTAGCAGGTGAACCATTCATCTGTCAAACGCCTAAAACCTCTAGAACACCTAATACAGCTTACGAATCTGCTTCAACAAAGACACCATCAAGAAATCGCCTGTTAACAATGCTCCATGTGACAAGAACTGCTCAGCTCAGTCCCAGAAAGCAATGGTTGGTGGAGTCTCATAAGAAAACTCAAAAGGAGTATGCTCGAGTCAGAAAGGAGTACAAAGAACTGAAAGATAAAACAGAGGCAAATATATTAGAACTGTCAGTGTTTAAAACTTCCTCCTGCCTTGAAGATGTTATTAGCCTCTACAATACGATGTGCTGAACAAAACCCTCTGGGCCGGCGATGGACTGTACCAGATAAGATTCAAGCTCTGTCGCTATTCAAAAACTCTCCACGGAATTATAACTTCCTGAGAAAATTGTTTCCCCTGCCATGTCCTCGAACTCCAAGGACTCTTCTAGGCAGTATTCCCTTCGCTACAGGAGTGTGCAAACCTGTCTTAAATGCCCTGAAGATCAAGTTAGAAAATTTAGATCCAAAAGACCGATTTGTCACTTTAATGTTTGATGAGATGTCTATCCAGCGTTATCTCTCTTACAACCGCAAGTTAGACAAAATCGAAGGCTATCAAGATCACAAAGGACAAGGCTACAGTGGAAAGGTAAGACAAACAATACTATTCTTATCTCTTTAAATGAGTACATTTTCTCGTGATGTCATAAACTTTTTCAGGCTTTGTAAGTAAAGGAGTGGACTTTTATAAACTGCTTGACTTTGTACTTTAGTTGTCTCATGAGAAATAGTTACAGTCTTGTTTTTTCATTTCCCAGGTTGCAAATCATGCTCTTGTATTCATGGTGCAAGGGCTAAGGCGGCGTATGAAATAACCAGTTGCTTATTACTTCAGCTCATCACAAACTTCCACTGATCGTCTGGTTATATTTCTACGCCAAGTTATACATGCATGTGAAGAAGCAGGCTTACGAGTGATTTCAACTGTGTGTGACATGGGTTCCATTAACGTGAAGGCATTGAAAAATTTTGGTGTAACTAAAACAGCGCTATACTTTCACTTGGCTGGCAAGTATATATACAATTTACGATCCCTATCATGAAAAAGAACCTTCAGCTCCGTGGAACTGTGGGACAACATGTTGTTGAAGGTATGTACTTTTTAAATCAGCGCTCTGTAAAAAGTTAACATTTTCGCTAGCTTTTTCATTATATATTTTCTAAAAATTATCTGTAGATGCCCAATTTTTATGTTGTAAGAGCAAAAGCAAGATTATCTCATCAGGTCTCTGCTTTACCTTATTGAATTTCTGGCTAATGGCAGTGGCGTGTATTGTTATTTAGGAAAAAATGTCCAATGTATAAATAGGGAACCCGACACTGTATTGCTAAGAATATGAAACGTGCACAGACTTGTTGCCCATACACGGTCGTTTTCGGTCATTCTTCCACGTACGGTGAACAATGCACACGCCAAAAATCAAAACTATCTTGATTCCGACGGAGATAATTGCGCATTCCAAATTTACGCCATACACACACTGTTTTAACTGTACCCCGTACAACGCGCATTCAAGTCTTCGCGCTTCCCTCTTAGTGAGTGGGCCCTTTTACAGACTTTCATTTCAAAAAAATGGTTTCTGTTCGAGTGATTTCATAACTGCTTCGTCCATTGCTAAGTTTTAATTTATATCTCTTACAAATGAATTATAAATTATACTGTGGCTTTTCTTTTCACAGGTTGTCTGAAAGAGGACAAGTCAGCTATGGTCACTGCGTTCCTAGTTAAATTCATGGACAGCTTATTTGACTCTGTGAACGGAAGTGGTGCTATCCCGTACAAAGGAAAAACGCTGAGAACCCGTATGACTGGCTCAAGTTCTCATCTGCAATTCTTCAATGAAGTGGCAAATGTTATTCGAACATGGTCTTTTGTTGGACACACTAAGTCCAATTCCCCTCCATCTCAATCAGGCTGGCTGATCACCTTACGAGCCATTCAATACGTCTGGATTGTCCTTCAAAAAGAGGGTTTCTACTACTTAGAGACAAGGCTCTTAACCAAGATCCTCTTGCAAACTTTAATGGAATAGTAAGGGCCAACTGTGGTGGAAACAGCAATCCAACTTGTAGGCAGTACACTGGAGGCTTTAAAACCGCCATCATCAACAACTTTGCGTATGCAGACATGACTTGCACCAACTGTGAATTTGACAACATTGAATGAATTGATGACCTGCATGCACTACTATATAAAGAAAATGAGACTAGTTATGCTGATATTGAAGATGATTTTAAGATTGATAAATTTCTGAAAGAGGTGCAAGAAATAATAGATGATAGTGTAACTACTGACTCAATGAAAAAAGCTGTTGAAAAAGGTGATAGAATTTCTCAGCCTGTGGCACATATTGCTGGATTCATTGCAAAAAGGTTGCTAACCAATATCAACTGTGAGTTGTGTAGTCAGTTGTTAGTCACAAACATACTACAGCCTTGTCATACATTAATAGCAGACAAAGAATACAATAAAAACAAAAAGAGCTTGACTTATCCATCTGTACATCTAGTAGAATGTGTTGGCTCTTGCCTCACGTTCATTGATGAATTTCTGGACAAAAAGCCTACCTGCCCAAGTTAAAAGCAGCTGTAACAATGGCACTTCAAAAAACATTTGACTTTGATTGGCTATCTCATGGTCTCTGTCTTCAGCAAACCTCCATTTTCCCTGCCCACATTTGTAACGATGCATTTTTCATTGCTGTGAAATGGTGGTGCACAAGACAGAACAGAAAGTTTGTGGAGGAACAAAAGAAGGACCACAGGAAGATTAAACATTTTCAAGGAGTTTGATTTTTCAGAGGGTTACACTTGCATTATTTGTTATTTATTTCAGTCTAGGTAGGTATCTAGTATTGGCGAATCCTAGTAACTGTAAGCATGAGTAACCTTGGTGTCCTTCTATTCACCCTCAAGTGAACTGTCCACCTGCCTAGTTTGGAAACCCATGCAATTTCGAAAATGGCCTGAGTAACCTATTATTAACCTTAATAATATGTTTATTATTAGAAGAATGTTGTTGAATTTTTGATATTCAAACATTGTGGCATGTAGCTACACATACATACATATCGATCAAACAAGTGTCTTCAGTTTGATATTTTATATTGTCAAAAAAAATTACAATGAATTCGAAAATATTCCCTAGATTTTTGAAAATTTAATTTCACCTTATTTAATGATTATTATTCAATTGTAATATTTACTCATAACAAATATATTTTTCAAGTTGCAATCTCCAAATCAAGAGATTAAAAGTGAATATCTCAAGAATATGGATTTCATAGATGGCTGAACAAGATAGAGAATTCATTAACCATGTTTGGAATTGATTATTATTCTTGAATTATATTGAAAATGATCTAATTTATTGAATGTAATGTCTGTTTTACAATTATATCAAAATTGGAAAATTAAAAAAAATTCAACTGGGAATTCAATATCAGAACATTTTTAATCATGATTGCTAGATCAATACATATTGTAATTTTTCAAATTGCATTCTAATTTTTGAATATGTAATATGAACAGGCAAAATTTTCCACTACTGCAATTTTCCATAACTCAAAAACATAAAAATACTTGACAGAGATTCTCTTTGTTGGATTTTATTGGAAGTTGTATTGTTAGTATAATGTTGTGTTTACTGTAAATATTATTTCACATTTGATATAATGTTATGTTCACTTTGGAGTATTCCCTCCACAGCCTCCACAAAATGATCCTAATATGACAATAAATTGTAAAATGTATGTGGAAGTATCTATATCCCCTGTACTTAATTATTTTCAAATTATCTTTTAATGTATATGTTATTTTTGTCACTGATTTATAATACACTTCCCAAACAATGATATTTTTAATAAATTTTGTTAATGATTTAGTGCAAAAGCTTTTAATTTTTCCACAGTGAAAATTATCAGTTTCAAGAAATACTGATTTCATTGAAAACTTCCAAGCCAAGTTTATGCGGGTCAGTTTATTTTATAAATATTCTGTTTATTTAATTCAATACTCAGTGAATCAGTATTTTTTTGAATCTGAATGATAATTGCTATTACTTTCAGGTGCTGAAATATGAAACTTTTTGTATTTCTGTTGTTTCATAATTTGAAATTACTCAAAGTTGCCTATACACTAATTCATTGAATTTCAACAATGCTTGAACCCAAACATTCTAAGTGATTCTATTCAGTTCAATATTGATTTTTTTACCCTAGAAAAGAATGAAGAATTGAAGAAATGTGAAAGCACTTCTAACAATCATCAGGATAATGAAAAAAAATCTTCAAAGTTTTCTTCTTACCTATTCTCTCATTGAACTTCTAGTTTTCTCTATTAGAGAAATAAATGACGAAATCGAGAAAAAGTAGAAGTTTGATGAGAAAATGGGGAAGAAAACTTACAGCAAATAAATTACGGAATCATAAATATCAAGTGAATTAATCCAATATTTTATTAATCAATTTCATCATCCCATATGTTCTTCAGTCTCAATTTTTTATACGATACTGCTCGGGGTCTCGTCTTTCTAATATCCGAGCTCAATCTCAAGCCGGTATACAGACGTCTGTAACATTACCCGTTACAGACGTTATGATGAATGCACATAAATCGGACCCTAATGTTACACGTTACAGACGTTAACGTCCGATTTCACTTCCTCTTCAAAGCGTAAACGATGAGGCTAGCCCTCACGCGCTGCCTTGTCCAGCGCGTTATTTATATCGACGTGACGACTGTGACGAGATCATAAAACTACCCTACGTTGTTTATCTATTGCCGCTCCTAAGGTGGATTTGAGGCTACTGAGGCTAGCCTCTTAGTACAGTACACTTTTATAACATTTGAATCGTTTTATCTCAGAAACGGCGCCTCGTAGGAAAAAAGAATGGATACATTTTTTAAAGATAATTTGAAGATCTACTTTTTTTCCTGAATCGCTTTTTGATGAAACTCACCGTTTTGCTGAAAATCGCGAAAAACTAATTTTTCGAACTTTGAACTCGAATAAATTTTTTCCATCCTTTTGAATGATTGGGAACTTTTATATATTATTTATTATTATGTTTTTGAACAATTTTACCAATTTTCAGCTTTATCGAATCGGAGGTTTCAAAATGAGAGTACTACAGGCCTACTGGCAGTGTAACTTTAATCAAATTATTTTTTGGCAGTGTAAATAATACATTCCGATGGGGTTTGGTGAAAAATTGGTTGAAGCGACTTGAAAAACTTATCTCAGGGCAAATACCAAACAATAAAATGCTAGAATCTTTGCATTGAAGCATTCATGCCGAAGGATTTTTTAAGTGAAGATAAAATTGAAATTGTCAGTATATTAGCCATAATAAGATTTGCATTGGATTCAAACAGCTAAATTATCAGGAATGATTTTTTCATAATGATAAGTATGCAGCTGAAAAAGTAGCGTATTTAAGATTTAATGTTTTCCTTGTGATAATAAATTTTTTTCTGATGTGCCCCACCATTTTATTGTTTCAAGCCGCATGTTTTCTCTGCACATGTTTTACTTTTCCGTTAGGTACCGGCCATTTACGAACGCATTGAATAATATTTTAAAAATAATGGAAGAACAATATCAAGTTGTATTGAATATTGAAGGGGAGGACAAAATAGTGATAGTGCCAAATTTATGGACGGCACAGTTATTACTGAACGGTAAATATTTTGTCGGAAATAATATTCATTCATTAATGATATTATTTTTCTTTCAAGATCCTGATGCCGCTCTGTCATATTACCAGGCATTACAAATCGACAGCGGGCCATCAGAACGAGAAGGCGACCAACCAGGAGACGATCAACCAGAAGACGAAGTATGTTGAGATCAATAATTATCGAATTCACGAAACTGAAATTAAATTTTTTTTCATTTGGGAATATCTAGAAGTTGAGGAAAGCGTACTGTATAATGAAGAAGGTACGATTTGGCTTGGAAAAAACCCACGGAGTTCGATATGGAGGCAACTCAACTCCTCTTGAAATGTAGGGAGGAGAAGCAGGTTGCCTTTGATGACCGAAAAACAAACAAGAAACAATTGTGGGCTTCCATAGCGGAAGTCCTTGAAAAGCACAATTTCCGTCTTGGAGGAAATGGCGGCGAGAGATGCCGCCAGAAATTTGCCAATTTATCAAGGGCTTACCTAAAATATACTCGCAATCAAAAAACACAGGTGCGGCATTTATGGAGCCTCCATTATTTTATGAGGAGATGCACTCCATATTAGGTAAGTAATCATCACTTAAAAGGGTATAGCCGGGTTTGAATGGTAAATCTGCCCCGCGGCCTTTTCGATTCATATTGAGGGGTTCGATTAGGCATTCAATGAAAATAATTCCGCCAACTTTTCAGCTTTTTATCTCTAGCCATTTTCGATATTTCTGTAAAAAACACTTTTTTCGTTTTTATTTTTTTTTTCTCTTGTGAAATCCAAAATTTTGAATGGTGATTTTTTCTGTTGATTTTTTGCTATTCTTAGAAAAAAAAAATAAGGTTTTTGGAATTTAGGTGTTCTTCAAAAGTGTCCACCGCCATTTTTTGACATGTCTTTTTTGGTCCTTTATACCCTGGAATTTTTCACATTTTTAAAATTGGTTGAACATTTTGAAAAAAAATTTAAACTGTTTGAATTTTAGGATTCAACAGATATCCATCAAATTCTGGTGCCGTTGTATTCATATTGCTCCCTAAACAATATTAGTGAAAAAAACAATTGGCGATCTGTCTTAGTTTGGAAGATATGGGCCCCAAAGTCCGAAAAAAATTTCACCTGAAAGTCACTTTTCTCACTACAGAAACACTGAATTACCACTATATTAAGTTTAAAGAATCTCTGAACATTTCAACATGAAGATTTGATACATTTTGTTTCAGATATATTCGATAATTAATTCAAAAACATCGAAAAAATTCGAGGGAAAACCCGCAGTTTCTCATGGTAAGTTTGGCACTACCGCGTCTTTCAGCGAGTGCCATTAGGAAATGATAGCGGGATTTACCGGTATGCATCCTGTCATACTCGCGCGAAATAATTCGCGGTAGTGCCAAAAGAAACGGCGGGCTTTCCCTTAAATTTTTTCGATGTTATTGCAATAATTATTGAATATATCTGAAATAAAATGAATCAAATCTTCATGTTAAAATGTTCAGAGGGGCTTAAACTTAATATAGCGGTAATTCAGTGTTTTGTAGTGAGAGAAAAGTGATTTTTAGGTGAAATATTTTTCGGACTTTTGGAGCCCATATCTCCCAAACTAAAACAGATCGTCAATTGTTTTTTCACTAATATTGTTCAGTGAGCCAATATGAATACAACGGCCCCAAAATTTGATGGATATCTGTTAAATCCTAAAATTCAAACAGTTTTATTTTTTGTCGAAATGTTCCACCAATTATAAAAATGGGAAAAAATTCCAGGGTATAAAAGACCGAAAAAGACATTTTATGTCAAAAACTTTTGAAGAACACCGAAATTCCAATGACTATAATCTTATTTTTTTTTCTAAAAATATATTTTTGAGCTGAAATTCATAAAAAAAATTATACGTCCATTCCTTTAATAGCAAAGAATCAATAGAAAAAATCACCATTCGAAATTTTTGGATTTCACAGGAGAAAAAAAATAAAAACGAAAAAAGTGTTTTTTACAGAAATTTCAAAAATGGCTAGAGCTAAAAAGCTGAAAAGTTGGCTGAATTATTTTCATTCAATGCCTAAGCGATTCCCTCAATATGAATCGAAATGGCCGCGGGGGCAGATTTACCATTGAAACCCGGCTATACCCTTTTGACATGTTTTAATTTTGCTTTGAATATACTTCAGGAGGGAAACATAAACCACACCGAAATATTTGGTGGACACGATGCAAGAGGCTGAAGCGCGACCTGATTCTGAAGGCACTGCTACACAGGAGCGCCTGCAAGAGGTGGATTATATTAATCCTATTCCTTCATGCAGCTCAAGCAGTGGAGCAGGGCCTACGGCTTGCAGCTCGAGTGGTGGAGCTGGAAATTCAGGGTGTCCACCTCAAAATCGGTTCAAAAACCTGAGAGAAGATGCGCCTAAAACCAGTAAAACCGATCAGGTACTGGAGGCATTTAAACAAATCCAGGTACAACAAGAAAAAACATTTTGAATTTTTGAAGGCGCATCTTAAGACTACAGAAGAGCAAAGAGCCTCTTTAATAGGGGTTCTTGAAAAACTCTTGAGTAGGAGTAGGAGTGACGATAATAACCCTCCTAAGAGGAAAAGAGATGATATAATAGTGATGAAGACTGAAGAGAAATGGGTTTTTCATTTATTTATTTTTAAAACTATTGTGAAAATATGTTAATTATTACATTAATTCTTTGTTTTTATGAAATATTTATATTTTAAGTTTTTTTATATATTAATTAGTATTAATCGTTATGTTTTTTTCAATATTTTGTTGCTTGAATATATAATGATGAGTTTTTCTAATCTTTATTTATCCTAATCAATATTTCATCTTGTTCCCATTTTGTGATATGTATTTTTTGAGTTCCTGTTTTTTCTAGTCATCATTTTTTTATACAGGGTTTCCTTTTAAGTTAGCCTATTAGACGTTTTAGGAGAACTAGTGAATATTTCGTTCTGAAATTTTAGGTGCAGCCTTGAGGGTGAAGGAATTCTTCGCCTAAAATATTTCATGTCGACAGTGTTGCCACGTCTATCTCAAACGCATATCTACTTTCTTATTTCAAATGGAACTACCTATATTTTCATTTATATATCGATTCAATACCAACTTCGCAGTATAACCCACTAAAAAAAAATTTCTGTGTTATGCACTGTAGCCAAGTTATACAAATTCCTGAAACTTTTGACATTTGCATTGCCAGTTTGGAAATGCAATATCTCGATTATTTTTTATGAGAACGGAACCAAACTCAGCAGTCTCATAGTAAAGACTCCATGCATATGCATTCATGTGGTATATTCAGTATTTTGATACATCGTAAGGTTTTTTGAAGATATTGCTCCGAAAATGTGAAACTCAAAATAGAAATATTTCGAGACGTTGCAGAGGAATCAATTCAGATTAATCTCAATTATCAAATCAATGATGACACATAAATGGTTGCATATAAAGCAGACAAAACTACCTCTCGCGACAACTCTGGCCAACTTACAAACAAGCAGCCAGTTGGTTCAACTCAAATAGATTATGCCTAAATAATGAAAAAACTAAAATTATGACCTTCACATCGTCAACTGCAGTGCCTGGAGATGAGGCTATATTCTTGGGCATTAACTTCGATACTAGACTGACCTGGAAGGCACATTGCTCTCAACTGAAACAGAAATTACATCCCGCTATTTATGCCATAAGACGTGTAAGACAGATCATTAATCACCAGTCAGCATTACAGACCTATTATGCATTATTCCATACTCGTATGACTTATGGCTTGGAAGTATGGGGCTGCTCAAGTCATATCCATGAGGTACTAATCACCCAAAAAGAAGCTGTTAGGGCAATAGTGGGAGTGGATTCTAGAACTCACTGTAAACCTATTTTCATTAAATACAGAATTTTGACAGTAATAGCTGAACTTATGATCAGACTGATAATCGATGTCGCCAGAAATAAAGCAGAATATGCTAAAAGATCCGACTGCCATCCATACAATATACGCTCCAAAGAAGACCTGAATATATTGGAGCTAGACTTAAAACCACTGACAGGACAGGAAATCTGAAGGAAGGCTATATAATAAACTCCCATTAGCATGGAGAGAACTTGAGGTGAATGTTTGAGGAAACAACTGAAACGTCACTTTCAAGAAAACCCACCCTATAATATGAGCATTGAAATTGTGTAAATTTAAATTTATTCTGACTTAATTACTATGTAATTGTTAATAAATATTATATATTATTATTATAAAAGGAAAACCTGTATGTTATGATGAATATATGTTATTTTTTTATGTTACAATGAATATATGTTTACGATTCATTCAATATAGTGTTTTTTTTTCAATGACACATGAGTTAATTTTTGATCGGGCCAAAAATTCATTTCCATTTATTTATTTTACACTGCATTGAGCAGGAATGAGGGGAAACCCCCAATATTACAATAATTGGCTCTGATGTGCACACGAGTGTTAATTGGAAATTTTTTGACAGTTGTACAAAAATAAATTATATCTAATTAGACACTGACTTTATTGAAGAATATTGTTGATACAAGAGGAAAAAGGGTATAAAAAGAAAAGAAAAGGGGAGATTCCTTAAGTGAGTTTAAGAAAAAAAAGTCCCATAAACATGGGGTCGCAAACGTTTCGTTTTCAAGATACAGAGTGTTGAAGTTTGAATCGTTAAAATTTTTTTTTCTCAAAATCGTTGGTAGATACGACAAAACTACAAGAGACCGAAAAGTTTAGTATAAGAACAAAGCTTCTTTTTACAATTTTTCAAATTAGCAGATGCTCACCAAAAAAAAGTTCTACGGAAGAACAGGTGGCAGTGTTCCAGAAAAAATATCACCCTGTAGATCTTCTATCGAAATTGCCATGTCACGTGGTGAGAACTCTCAAATGTAATATCTATGCCAAATTTCAGTTGAATATCTCTGAAGTGTAGATACTATGAGAAAAAAACTTGAAAAAAATTCAAACTTCAACACTCTGTATCTCGAAAACGAAACGTTTGCGACCCCATGTTTATAAGACTTTTTTTTCTTAAACTCACTTAAGGAATCTCCCCTTTTCGTTTGTACGTTCAATTTAGGAACACCCTGTATGCATGCAAAGGAAACGAGGAATCAATGTGAAAAGTGTTGCAAAAATTTACAGGTTTTGCAACACTTTTCAGATTGATTCCTCGTTTCCTTTGTATGAGTTCAAGATTGAAAATTGTCTGCTATCAAATCTCTCTTGATTCTACCCTCTTGCTGATCTTCCTCTTGATAGTTTGTTGGTCTATCAGCAAATCTATGGGAGCTTCTTCATCCCAGAGGTCTTTATTGACCAAACAAAAATTATGGAGACACAGCCTGCTGTGATTATTTCAACTG
>CM024242.1:6112599-6183041 GCA_013421045.1 Propylea japonica | reverse complement strand
GAAAAACAAATGTTCTAAGGTAAGTAAAAACATAAGTGAACTCCTGTTCATGCTAAATTTTCATTTCATTGCCTTCATTCAGAATTTAGAACCGCTGAATGTCAGCTATTTTGTTCCTAACCGGCAAAATAATCATCAAGTACAGGGTTAACTCTAATTATTTGTCTTATAATTAGATCAAACCAATTTCTGTTTTTGGCGGCGGTCCTGCTATTATTCAGTAGATAATCATTATCGCCATGAAAAAATGAGCTCTGTAATGTAGTATTCGGTTTACCTATTTTCCAACCCTCAATCGGCTTGGTTTTATATATATTCATGCAAATATTCCTAATGGTTACATGATTACACTTTTCTATAGTACATCATTTCTAAATGGTTCTATTTTCCCCTATTCGCCATTAGGAAAAGTTCTATCGATAACGTGTTTTTCTCCTATTTTCAGATCAGGTTCTGGGCTCAGTTTTGTCAGCCAAATAGCAACTGGTCTGAAGAAAACCCCAATAACACCACCATCAGTAACAGATGAATCTTTCATCTGCAATACTCCTACAACATCTAGAGAACCTAATACATCAGTAGCAGGTGAACCATTCATCTGTCAAACGCCTAAAACCTCTAGAACACCTAATACAGCTTACGAATCTGCTTCAACAAAGACACCATCAAGAAATCGCCTGTTAACAATGCTCCATGTGACAAGAACTGCTCAGCTCAGTCCCAGAAAGCAATGGTTGGTGGAGTCTCATAAGAAAACTCAAAAGGAGTATGCTCGAGTCAGAAAGGAGTACAAAGAACTGAAAGATAAAACAGGGCAAATATCTTAGAACTGTCAGTGTTTAAAACTTCCTCCTGCCTTGAAGATGTTATTAGCCTCTACAATACGATGTGCTGAACAAAACCCTCTGGGCCGGCGATGGACGGTACCAGATAAGATTCAAGCTCTGTCGCTATTCAAAACTCTCCACGGAATTATAACTTCCTGAGAAAATTGTTTCCCCTGCCATGTCCTCGAACTCCAAGGACTCTTCTAGGCAGTATTCCCTTCGCTACAGGAGTGTGCAAACCTGTCTTAAATGCCCTGAAGATCAAGTTAGAAAATTTAGATCCAAAAGACCGATTTGTCACTTTAATGTTTGATGAGATGTCTATCCAGCGTTATCTCTTACAACCGCAAGTTAGACAAAATCGAAGGCTATCAAGATCACAAAGGACAAGGCTACAGTGGAAAGGTAAGACAAACAATACTATTCTTATCTCTTTAAATGAGTACATTTTCTCGTGATGTCATAAACTTTTTCAGGCTTTGTAAGTAAAGGAGTGGACTTTTATAAACTGCTTGACTTTGTACTTTAGTTGTCTCATGAGAAATAGTTACAGTCTTGTTTTTTTTCATTTCCCAGGTTGCAAATCATGCTCTTGTATTCATGGTGCAAGGGCTAAGGCGCGTATGAAATAACCAGTTGCTTATTACTTCAGCTCATCACAAACTTCCACTGATAGTCTGGTTATATTTCTACGCCAAGTTATACATGCATGTGAAGAAGCAGGCTTACGAGTGATTTCAACTGTGTGTGACATGGATTCCATTAACGTGAAGGCATTGAAAAATCTTGGTGTAACTAAAACTTTCACTTGGCTGGCAAACGTATATATACAATTTACGATCCCTATCATGAAAAAGAACCTTCAGCTCCGTGGAACTGTGGGACAACATGTTGTTGAAGGTATGTACTTTTTAAATCAGCGCTCTGTAAAAAGTTAACATTTTCGCTAGCTTTTCATTATATATTTTCTAAAAATTATCTGTAGATGCCCAATTTTTATGTTGTAAGAGCAAAAGCAAGATTATCTCATCAGGTCTCTGCTTTACCTTATTGAATTTCTGGCTAATGGCAGTGGCGTGTATTGTTATTTAGGAAAAAATGTCCAATGTATAAATAGGGAACCCGACACTGTATTGCTAAAATATGAAACGTGCACAGACTTGTTGCCCATACACGGTCGTTTTCGGTCATTCTTCCACGTACGGTGAACAATGCACACGCCAAAAATCAAAACTATCTTGATTCCGACGGAGATAATTGCGCATTCCAAATTTACGCCATACACACTGTTTTAACTGTACCCCGTACAACGCGCATTCAAGTCTTCGCGCTTCCCTCTTAGTGAGTGGGCCCTTTTACAGACTTTCATTTCAAAAAAATGGTTTCTGTTCGAGTGATTTCATAACTGCTTCGTCCATTGCTAAGTTTTAATTTATATCTCTTACAAATGAATTATAAATTATACTGTGGCTTTTCTTTTCACAGGTTGTCTGAAAGAGGACAAGTCAGCTATGGTCACTGCGTTCCTAGTTAAATTCATGGACAGCTTATTTGACTCTGTGAACGGAAGTGGTGCTATCCCGTACAAAGGAAAAACGCTGAGAACCCGTATGACTGGCTCAAGTTCTCATCTGCAATTCTTCAATGAAGTGGCAAATGTTATTCGAACATGGTCTTTTGTTGGACACACTAAGTCCAATTCCCCTCCATCTCAATCAGGCTGGCTGATCACCTTACGAGCCATTCAATACGTCTGGATTGTCCTTCAAAAAGAGGGTTTCTACTACTTAGAGACAAGGTCTCTTAACCAAGATCCTCTTGCAAACTTTAATGGAATAGTAAGGGCCAACTGTGGTGGAAACAGCAATCCAACTTGTAGGCAGTACACTGGAGGCTTTAAAACCGCCATCATCAACAACTTTGCGTATGCAGACATGACTTGCACCAACTGTGAATTTGACAACATTGAATGAATTGATGACCTGCATGCACTACTATATAAAGAAAATGAGACTAGTTATGCTGATATTGAAGATGATTTTAAGATTGATAAATTTCTGAAAGAGGTGCAAGAAATAATAGATGATAGTGTAACTACTGACTCAATGAAAAAAGCTGTTGAAAAAGGTGATAGAATTTCTCGGCCTGTGGCACATATTGCTGGATTCATTGCAAAAAGGTTGCTAACCAATATCAACTGTGAGTTGTGTAGTCAGTTGTTAGTCACAAACATACTACAGCCTTGTCATACATTAATAGCAGACAAAGAATACAATAAAAACAAAAAGAGCTTGACTTATCCATCTGTACATCTAGTAGAATGTGTTGGCTCTTGCCTCACGTTCATTGATGAATTTCTGGACAAAAAGCCTACCTGCCCAAGTTAAAAGCAGCTGTAACAATGGCACTTCAAAAAACATTTGACTTTGATTGGCTATCTCATGGTCTCTGTCTTCAGCAAACCTCCATTTTCCCTGCCCACATTTGTAACGATGCATTTTTCATTGCTGTGAAATGGTGGTGCACAAGACAGAACAGAAAGTTTGTGGAGGAACAAAAGAAGGACCACAGGAAGATTAAACATTTTCAAGGAGTTTGATTTTTCAGAGGGTTACACTTGCATTATTTGTTAT
This sequence comes from Propylea japonica, assembly GCA_013421045.1. Lineage (NCBI taxonomy): Eukaryota > Metazoa > Arthropoda > Insecta > Coleoptera > Coccinellidae > Propylea > Propylea japonica. The sequence goes on along the minus strand of CM024242.1, from coordinate 6,179,581 downwards.
TTATTTCAGTCTAGGTAGGTATCTAGTATTGGCGAATCCTAGTAACTGTAAGCATGAGTAACCTTGGTGTCCTTCTATTCACCCTCAAGTGAACTGTCCACCTGCCTAGTTTGGAAACCCATGCAATTTCGAAAATGGCCTGAGTAACCTATTATTAACCTTAATAATATGTTTATTATTAGAAGAATGTTGTTGAATTTTTGATATTCAAACATTGTGGCATGTAGCTACACATACATACATATCGATCAAACAAGTGTCTTCAGTTTGATATTTTATATTGTCAAAAAAAATTACAATGAATTCGAAAATATTCCCTAGATTTTTTGAAAATTTAATTTCACTTTATTTAATGATTATTATTCAATTGTAATATTTACTCATAACAAATATATTTTTCAGGTTGCAATCTCCAAATCAAGAGAAAGTGAATATCTCAAGAATATGGATTTCATAGATGGCTGAACAAGATAGAGAATTCATTAACCATGTTTGGAATTGATTATTATTCTTGAATTATATTGAAAATGATCTAATTTATTGAATGTAATGTCTGTTTTACAATTATATCAAAATTGGAAAATTAAAAAAAATTCAACTGGGAATTCAATATCAGAACATTTTTAATCATGATTGCTAGATCAATACATATTGTAATTTTTCAAATTGCATTCTAATTTTTGAATATAATATGAACAGGCAAAATTTTCCACTACTGCAATTTTCCATAACTCAAAAACATAAAAATACTTGACAGAGATTCTCTTTGTTGGATTTTATTGGAAGTTGTATTGTTAGTATAATGTTGTGTTTACTGTAAATATTATTTCACATTTGATATAATGTTATGTTCACTTTGGAGTATTCCCTCCACAGCCTCCACAAAATGATCCTAATATGACAATAAATTGTAAAATGTATGTGGAAGTATCTATATCCCCTGTACTTAATTATTTTCAAATTATCTTTTAATGTATATGTTATTTTTGTCACTGATTTATAATACACTTCCCAAACAATGATATTTTTAATAAATTTTGTTAATGATTTAGTGCAAAAGCTTTTAATTTTTCCACAGTGAAAATTATCAGTTTCAAGAAATACTGATTTCATTGAAAACTTCCAAGCCAAGTTTATGCGGGTCAGTTTATTTTATAAATATTCTGTTTATTTAATTCAATACTCAGTGAATCAGTATTTTTTTGAATCTGAATGATAATTGCTATTACTTTCAGGTGCTGAAATATGAAACTTTTTGTATTTCCTGTTGTTTCATAATTTGAAATTACTCAAAGTTGCCTATACACTAATTCATTGAATTTCAACAATGCTTGAACCCAAACATTCTAAGTGATTCTATTCAGTTCAATATTGATTTTTTTACCCTAGAAAAGAAATGAAGAATTGAAGAAATGTGAAAGCACTTCTAACAATCATCAGGATAATGAAAAAAAATCTTCAAAGTTTTCTTCTTACCTATTCTCTCATTGAACTTCTAGTTTTCTCTATTAGAGAAATAAATGACGAAATCGAGAAAAAGTAGAAGTTTGATGAGAAAATGGGGAAGAAAACTTACAGCAAATAAATTACGGAATCATAAATATCAAGTGAATTAATCCAATATTTTATTAATCAATTTCATCATCCCATATGTTCTTCAGTCTCAATTTTTTATACGATACTGCTCGGGGTCTCGTCTTTCTAATATCCGAGCTCAATCTCAAGCCGGTATACAGACGTCTGTAACATTACCCGTTACAGACGTTATGATGAATGCACATAAATCGGACCCTAATGTTACACGTTACAGACGTTAACGTCCGATTTCACTTCCTCTTCAAAGCGTAAACGATGAGGCTAGCCTCACGCGCTGCCTTGTCCAGCGCGTTATTTATATCGACGTGACGACTGTGACGAGATCATAAAACTACCCTACGTTGTTTATCTATTGCCGCTCCTAAGGTGGATTTGAGGCTACTGAGGCTAGCCTCTTAGTACAGTACACTTTTATAACATTTGAATCGTTTTATCTCAGAAACGGCGCCTCGTAGGAAAAAAGAATGGATACATTTTTTAAAGATAATTTGAAGATCTACATTTTTTTCCTGAATCGCTTTTTTGATGAAACTCACCGTTTTGCTGAAAATCGCGAAAAACTAATTTTTCGAACTTTGAACTCGAATAAATTTTTTTCCATCCTTTTGAATGATTGGGAACTTTTATATATTATTTATTATTATGTTTTGAACAATTTTACCAATTTTCAGCTTTATCGAATCGGAGGTTTCAAAATGAGAGTACTACAGGCCTACTGGCAGTGTAACTTTAATCAAATTATTTTTTGGCAGTGTAAATAATACATTCCGATGGGGTTTGGTGAAAAATTGGTTGAAGCGACTTGAAAAACTTATCTCAGGGCAAATACCAAACAATAAAATGCTAGAATCTTTGCATTGAAGCATTCATGCCGAAGGATTTTTTAAGTGAAGATAAAATTGAAATTGTCAGTATAATAGCCATAATAAGATTTGCATTGGATTCAAACAGCTAAATTATCAGGAATGATTTTTTCATAATGATAAGTATGCAGCTGAAAAAGTAGCGTATTTAAGATTTAATGTTTTCCTTGTGATAATAAATTTTTTTCTGATGTGCCCCACCATTTTATTGTTTCAAGCCGCATGTTTTCTCTGCACATGTTTTACTTTTCCGTTAGGTACCGGCCATTTACGAACGCACTGAATAATATTTTAAAAATAATGGAAGAACAATATCAAGTTGTATTGAATATTGAAGGGGAGGACAAAATAGTGATAGTGCCAAATTTATGGACGGCACAGTTATTACTGAACGGTAAATATTTTGTCGGAAATAATATTCATTCATTAATGATATTATTTTTCTTTCAAGATCCTGATGCCGCTCTGTCATATTACCAGGCATTACAAATCGACAGCGGGCCATCAGAACGAGAAGGCGACCAACCAGGAGACGATCAACCAGAAGACGAAGGTATGTTGAGATCAATAATTATCGAATTCACGAAACTGAAATTAAATTTTTTTTCATTTGGGAATATCTAGAAGTTGAGGAAAGCGTACTGTATAATGAAGAAGGTACGATTTGGCTTGGAAAAAAACCCACGGAGTTCGATATGGAGGCAACTCAACTCCTCTTGAAATGTAGGGAGGAGAAGCAGGTTGCCTTTGATGACCGAAAAACAAACAAGAAACAATTGTGGGCTTCCATAGCGGAAGTCCTTGAAAAGCACAATTTCCGTCTTGGAGGAAATGGCGGCGAGAGATGCCGCCAGAAATTTGCCAATTTATCAAGGGCTTACCTAAAATATACTCGCAATCAAAAAACAACAGGTGCGGCATTTATGGAGCCTCCATTATTTTATGAGGAGATGCACTCCATATTAGGTAAGTAATCATCACTTAAAAGGGTATAGCCGGGTTTGAATGGTAAATCTGCCCCGCGGCCTTTTCGATTCATATTGAGGGGTTCGATTAGGCATTCAATGAAAATAATTCCGCCAACTTTTCAGCTTTTTATCTCTAGCCATTTTCGATATTTCTGTAAAAAACACTTTTTTCGTTTTTATTTTTTTTTTCTCTTGTGAAATCCAAAATTTTTGAATGGTGATTTTTTCTGTTGATTTTTTGCTATTCTTAGAAAAAAAAAAATTAAGGTTTTTGGAATTTAGGTGTTCTTCAAAAGTGTCCACCGCCATTTTTTGACATGTCTTTTTTGGTCCTTTATACCCTGGAATTTTTTCACATTTTTAAAATTGGTTGAACATTTTGAAAAAAATTTAAACTGTTTGAATTTTAGGATTCAACAGATATCCATCAAATTTTGGTGCCGTTGTATTCATATTGGCTCCCTAAACAATATTAGTGAAAAAAACAATTGGCGATCTGTCTTAGTTTGGAAGATATGGGCCCCCAAAGTCCGAAAAAAATTTCACCTGAAAGTCACTTTTCTCACTACAGAAACACTGAATTACCACTATATTAAGTTTAAAGAATCTCTGAACATTTCAACATGAAGATTTGATACATTTTGTTTCAGATATATTCGATAATTAATTCAAAAACATCGAAAAAATTCGAGGGAAAACCCGCCGTTTCTCATGGTAAGTTTGGCACTTTCAGCGAGTGCCATTAGGAAATGATAGCGGGATTTACCGGTATGCATCCTGTCATACTCGCGCGAAATAATTCGCGGTAGTGCCAAAAGAAACGGCGGGCTTTCCCTTAAATTTTTTCGATGTTTTTGCAATAATTATTGAATATATCTGAAATAAAATGAATCAAATCTTCATGTTAAAATGTTCAGAGGGGCTTTAAACTTAATATAGCGGTAATTCAGTGTTTCGTTAGTGAGAAAAGTGATTTTTAGGTGAAATATTTTCGGACTTTTGGAGCCCATATCTCCCAAACTAAAACAGATCGTCAATTGTTTTTTCACTAATATTGTTCAGTGAGCCAATATGAATACAACGGCCCCAAAATTTGATGGATATCTGTTAAATCCTAAAATTCAAACAGTTTTAATTTTTTGTCGAAATGTTCCACCAATTATAAAAATGGGAAAAAATTCCAGGGTATAAAAGACCGAAAAAGACATTTTATGTCAAAAACTTTTGAAGAACACCGAAATTCCAATGACTATAATCTTATTTTTTTTCTAAAAATATATTTTTGAGCTGAAATTCATAAAAAAAATTATACGTCCATTCCTTTAATAGCAAAGAATCAATAGAAAAAATCACCATTCGAAATTTTTGGATTTCACAGGAGAAAAAAAATAAAAACGAAAAAAGTGTTTTTTACAGAAATTTCAAAAATGGCTAGAGCTAAAAAGCTGAAAAGTTGGCTGAATTATTTTCATTCAATGCCTAAGCGATTCCCTCAATATGAATCGAAATGGCCGCGGGGGCAGATTTACCATTGAAACCCGGCTATACCCTTTTGACATGTTTTAATTTTGCTTTGAATATACTTCAGGAGGGAAACATAAAACCACACCGAAATATTTGGTGGACACGATGCAAGAGGCTGAAGCGCGACCTGATTCTGAAGGCACTGCTACACAGGAGCGCCTGCAAGAGGTGGATTATATTAATCCTATTCCTTCATGCAGCTCAAGCAGTGGAGCAGGGCCTACGGCTTGCAGCTCGAGTGGTGGAGCTGGAAATTCAGGGTGTCCACCTCAAAATCGGTTCAAAAACCTGGGAGAAGATGCGCCTAAAACCAGTAAAACCGATCAGGTACTGGAGGCACTTAAACAAATCCAGGTACAACAAGAAAAACATTTTGAATTTTTGAAGGCGCATCTTAAGACTACAGAAGAGCAAAGAGCCTCTTTAATAGGGGTTCTTGAAAAACTCTTGAGTAGGAGTAGGAGTGACGATAATAACCCTCCTAAGAGGAAAAGAGATGATAATAGTGATGAAGACTGAAGAGAAATGGGTTTTTCATTTATTTATTTTTAAAACTATTGTGAAAATATGTTAATTATTACATTAATTCTTTGTTTTTATGAAATATTTATATTTTTAAGTTTTTTTATATATTAATTAGTATTAATCGTTATGTTTTTTCAATATTTTGTTGCTTGAATATATAATGATGAGTTTTTCTAATCTTTATTTATCCTAATCAATATTTCATCTTGTTCCCATTTTGTGATATGTATTTTTTGAGTTCCTGTTTTTTCTAGTCATCATTTTTTATATACAGGGTTTTCCTTTTAAGTTAGCCTATTAGACGTTTTAGGAGAACTAGTGAATATTTCGTTCTGAAATTTTAGGTGCAGCCTTGAGGGTGAAGGAATTCTTCGCCTAAAATATTTTCATGTCGACAGTGTTGCCACGTCTATCTCAAACGCATATCTACTTTCTTATTTCAAATGGAACTACCTATATTTTCATTTATATATCGATTCAATACCAACTTCGCAGTATAACCCACTAAAAAAAATTTCTGTGTTATGCACTGTAGCCAAGTTATACAAATTCCTGAAACTTTTGACATTTGCATTGCCAGTTTGGAAATGCAATATCTCGATTATTTTTTATGAGAACGGAACCAAACTCAGCAGTCTCATAGTAAAGACTCCATGCATATGCATTCATGTGGTATATTCAGTATTTTGATACATCGTAAGGTTTTTTGAAGATATTGCTCCGAAAATGTGAAACTCAAAATAGAAATATTTCGAGACGTTGCAGAGGAATCAATTCAGATTAATCTCAATTATCAAATCAATGATGACACATAAATGGTTGCATATAAAGCAGACAAAACTACCTCTCGCGACAACTCTGGCCAACTTACAAACAAGCAGCCAGTTGGTTCAACTCAAATAGATTATGCCTAAATAATGAAAAAACTAAAATTATGACCTTCACATCGTCAACTGCAGTGCCTGGAGATGAGGCTATATTCTTGGGCATTAACTTCGATACTAGACTGACCTGGAAGGCACATTGCTCTCAACTGAAACAGAAATTACATCCCGCTATTTATGCCATAAGACGTGTAAGACAGATCATTAATCACCAGTCAGCATTACAGACCTATTATGCATTATTCCATACTCGTATGACTTATGGCTTGGAAGTATGGGGCTGCTCAAGTCATATCCATGAGGTACTAATCACCCAAAAAGAAGCTGTTAGGGCAATAGTGGGAGTGGATTCTAGAACTCACTGTAAACCTATTTTCATTAAATACAGAATTTTGACAGTAATAGCTGAACTTATGATCAGACTGATAATCGATGTCGCCAGAAATAAAGCAGAATATGCTAAAAGATCCGACTGCCATCCATACAATATACGCTCCAAAGAAGACCTGAATATAATTGGAGCTAGACTTGAAACCACTGACAGGAAATCTGAAGGATTAAGGCTATATAATAAACTCCCATTAGCATGGAGAGAACTTGAGGTGAATTGTTTGAGGAAACAACTGAAACGTCACTTTCAAGAAAACCCACTCTATAATATGAGCATTGAAATTGTGTAAATTTAAATTTATTCTGACTTAATTACTATGTAATTGTTAATAAATATTATTATTATTATTATTATAAAGGAAAACCCTGTATGTTATGATGAATATATGTTATTTTTTTATGTTACAATGAATATATGTTTACGATTCATTCAATATAAGTGTTTTTTTTTTCAATGACACATGAGTTAATTTTTGATCATGGCCAAAAATTCATTTCCATTTATTTATTTTACACTGCATTGAGCAGGAATGAGGGGAAACCCCCAATATTACAATAATTGGCTCTGATGTGCACACGAGTGTTAATTGGAAATTTTTTGACAGTTGTACAAAAATAAATTATATCTAATTAGACACTGACTTTATTGAAGAATATTGTTGATACAAGAGGAAAAAGGGTATAAAAAGAAAAGAAAAGGGGAGATTCCTTAAGTGAGTTTAAGAAAAAAAAGTCCCATAAACATGGGGTCGCAAACGTTTCGTTTTCAAGATACAGAGTGTTGAAGTTTGAATCGTTAAAATTTTTTTTTCTCAAAATCGTTGGTAGATACGACAAAACTACAAGAGACCGAAAAGTTTAGTATAAGAACAAAGCTTCTTTTTACAATTTTTCAAATTAGCAGATGCTCACCAAAAAAAAGTTCTACGGAAGAACAGGTGGCAGTGTTCCAGAAAAAATATCACCCTGTAGATCTTCTATCGAAATTGCCATGTCACGTGGTGAGAACTCTCAAATGTAATATCTATGCCAAATTTCAGTTGAATATCTTCTGAAGTGTAGATACTATGAGAAAAAAACTTGAAAAAAATTCAAACTTCAACACTCTGTATCTCGAAAACGAAACGTTTGCGACCCCATGTTTATAAGACTTTTTTTTCTTAAACTCACTTAAGGAATCTCCCCTTTTCGTTTGTACGTTCAATTTAGGAACACCCTGTATGCATGCAAAGGAAACGAGGAATCAATGTGAAAAGTGTTGCAAAAATTTACAGGTTTTGCAACACTTTTCAGATTGATTCCTCGTTTCCTTTGTATGAGTTCAAGATTGAAAATTGTCTGCTATCAAATCTCTCTTGATTCTACCCTCTTGCTGATCTTCCTCTTGATAGTTTGTTGGTCTATCAGCAAAATCTATGGGAGCTTCTTCATCCCAGAGGTCTTTATTGACCAAACAAAAATTATGGAGAACACAGCCTGCTGTGATTATTTCAACTGCTTTACATATATTATACACATTTATATATTGGAGCCGTCTCCATCTTCCCTTCAATAATCCAAAGGCATGTTCTATCTTCACCCTATCTGCGCTCAACATATAATTGTGTTTTTTTTGTTTCCTTGTGAGGTTGTTTCCTTTGTATGGTGTCATGAGCCAACTTTTCAGTCCGAAGGCACTGTCCCCTATTAGATGGAAATTTTCATCAAAAAACTTTTGCGAACCATATGACTCGATTTGGCAATAGAATGATGAATTCTGAAAAACCTGGAAAGTATGAATTTAGTTAATTCAAGGTACAAATGATTCAAAATGAATAAATTCATATTCGTACCCGGGAGTCATGTGCTGATCCTGGAAATCCAACAAATATATACGTAAAAAAACAATTTCCATCGCAAATAGCCATCAAATTGATCGAATGCCTTCTATATCTATCGATATAGCTATCTTGCTGCGCTTTCTCCACTTTAATAAATATATGAGTACCATCTATTGCTCCAACTGCTCCTAAATTGTACAAACAAATTCAATTTTCAATTATAATTATACAAGCAACTAATGCTCGTTTGTACCGTTTGTCTAAACTACACTTAAGCCATGAAATGACGTTTTAGGAATAAACGTCACTTAAGGTCCTAAGCTTTGCTCAAGCAAATGATGTATATATAATCCGTTCACGAAAGGTTGAGCCGTCGGTTGGCCATGACAATTTGGCATATTTCACTGTGTATATTAAAATGTTAGGTTATGTTTGTTATTTTCTTGTCATATTGATACGCAATGTTGTCAATATTACAAGAAAGATTTATAAATCGCGGATTTTTTACAATGTCATTTCACATCTGAAAATTGACAAATTGATAACGCAATTCAGACAGTTCTACATATCGAACGATAGAAGATTGAAATTTTACGTTACAAATTCACAACCTGACTCGAATAAAAATATCATTGTTTGAAAAATGGAAACTAATGGTATATTAAATGAATTCGAGAATAATGTAAAACATGTTGTGGTTATGTTGGACCTTAATAATTGGGAATAAAAGAAGAAATCAAACCCAGATGAACGTTGACGACGTTTCAGGCTTAATCAATCCCACTATTTGGAGTATTCGAGAATTATCAGTCAATAGAAGTGCGAATGAACAGAATCAAGTCAATTGAAGAAAAAGTTCTGAAGCAAACATTATGTGTACAATGAAAACATTGTACCTATATATTTATGCTCAAAACGAATCAAGATATATCTAGAGTAATAAATGTGGATGCTTTGCTTGAAGTGCAACCCACATCTTCATAACATCTTCTAGAAAATCAGTTATCTTTAAGATTGTTGATAATGTGTAAATATGGACTTGAGAATATCCTATGGATTAGGAGCTTGAAAGGATTAATTTGTATTAATTTATCCTCCTGAACCCAGAGTTTTTCAATTTACACTTTATCGAGGATTTGATGAATTAACTCATCTATACAGTAATGATACCTGTAAATGCAAAAGTGCTTTGAGCTCAAAATAATGTTAAATTTCATATCTTCAATAGTTCAATAAAAATCATGTTCAATAATCTCTGACAATAAAGTTATTAACTAATATTAATTGAGTTGAACTAAAATCAATAGTTTACAATGAAGTAGGTACCTACCTAATGTTGAAAAATATTAAATTGAAGGTAACAATAAAAAATTCAAAATAGGTCATATGCAATTGTTTATAATTGAAGAAGTTTTCGATTTACAATTTAACAAGTGTTTAGTTAATTTACTCAATATAGTTATGATGCTCTTAAATGAAGAAGAAGAACTTTGAGTTGAATCCTTTATTATATCAACAATTATTTCTATCAATATTTATAAAATATTTCAAGTAACATTCGTATTCGTAACTTCAGGTAATAGAATTGCAATTGTAAAGAATTATAACAGGAAATAAAAACAACAGAGTTATCAATCAACACTATCCATATACAATACAATGAATCAAGGTAGAATCAAATTATTAATGCATTTGAACAGAAATATTGGAAAAGAATTGGAGAACATATACGATTGAAATTTGTACTGAATATAAGGATTTGAACAATTCAAGTGAAAATCTACCCAAAACAAATGTAAGAAAAAACAATAATTATTATCATAAAACTCCGAAATTTTGTTGTCCATGCTGCCATATCATGGATTCTTTTTCATCTTTTTCTCCACTAATCTTCTGATTATAGGAAACAATGTTCATATGGAGGTATATAGATTATTTACCACCAAATTCAAAGTTTCAAAATCCAGTTATATCGCAGAAAACAATCAAATTACTTACATATTTCACCATCTTCAATTGCAGTAACGACCTAGAGAGAGAGAGAAATTAAATTTATTGATCTTGCAATTAAATGGTTATCGACCACAGTAACGACCTACAATTCAGAAAGTATTCATTAATGAAAGTATGATTCCAAGTTCATTGTTTTACAAGTAAATATAGTATTCACAATAATGAATTATTACTTTGCAGGATAAGGACAGAGCAAACTTATCAATTCTCAAAATTCATTCAGCGACAAGATGTATAAATCCATCCAATACTCATCATCAATCATATATAACACATCTATTTGATGGATTTAAAATCTGAAACCTTTAATTTGTAGGTGCCTGATTAAGCAGACGAGAGCTTGTGAAACGCTGTTGAATATATTCTGAGAATTGGTAATTCTTTGTCCATATCCAGCAAAATAACTGATTATTCTGGACACTTATACTAAGAACATAAAAGTATTATCATTTAGGATATTTCCATCATCAATAACTCCTCATCAACGCCCATATAAAACTTCTAGTGCCTCTTTGGAAATCGAAGGTTATACTTACTCACATTCTCTTACAATTGGCTCAACTTATACAAGGCTATGTACCCAATCTCAGTTTGAATCTTCGTCATTAACATATAATATGTAGTTCATTCATACTTACTACAAAGTACATCAAACATTTTATTCTTAATGAACCGGACATACACAACCATCCATGCTCTCACCAGGATTCGAATCTGGACCCACCGGTCTACAGATTACCTTCTAGTTGTTACAATTTCATACCTGAAATGAAACAAAAATTATAGAATGTTTTCTGGATAATATTCCTTTTTTTTAATGAAAATAACTCAACTTCATTTAAAAACGATATATAAGCATAAAGAAATTACTCACATTCATGAGTGATGACCCTCAAAATTTTATTCGTCCACATCCATTAGTTCATTGATTGAGTCTGACTCATCATCGGGTGATGAATCTGAATCAGACTCCCCCAATGAAAAAATGATTGGTGGAATATTTTCTATCGGAAGATTGCCCATGTGCTTGGTCCAGTCCTCTGTGATAAGTCTGTCACAATGTGAATAGAAATTTTGCCACATGTCCGTCGTACATTTTGAAAGAGCTAATGACCATAAATTGAACACCCTATCTTTAGAATAGGGATGTGCATTTATGTTCTGATTATAAAAGTTCTTACAAAACGCCCACGCCATTTCAATAGGGTTATATTGACAATGATATGGGGGCAATCTAAGAACCTCATGACCATGCTCTTTCAGAATATCGTCAACAACATATCGTTTCTGTCGGTCAGTTCTGTAAGGTAAAATTAAATTCCAAAGCTGTTTTTTGCTGAAGGTCAGATCAAATTTGATTTTTTTATTAATCAACCAATTCTGCATCTCACTTTTTTTGCTGGAACTTGTGGGTGGCTTATCCAATTGCACCGAATGATAGGGTGCATTGTCCATCACCACCACACATTTCCCAGCAATCTTTGATAAAGCTGGAATTAGTTGATTAACAACCCAATTTTGAAAAATTTCACTTGTCATGGTCTTGTGATAGTCACGGTCATTATTTTTTGAATCTAACATCAAGTCACATCCTTCCAAAAACCCAAAATTACTTCCTGCATGCAACACCGTGAATCGCTTGCCTTCATTTTTTAATGTCGATGGATTCGACTTCATATCAGATTCGTGTGTCCATCGACGAATAGATGAACCATTTTGGTAAATCCAAGTTTCATCTAGGAACACGAATCTGATATTTTCTACAGATTTAAATTGTAAAAATTTTCGCAGGAAAGTAATTCTGGCTGCAACAACATGCTTCTGTTCACATAAAATTTTGCGTTCATTAACCTTTTTGTATTTATACCCCATTGACTTTATAATTTTGAAGAGTTTTGTACGTCCTTCGTTATATTCCAAATGTTCCCTAGCATAAGTCAGTAGTGCGTTGATCGAAAAGTATTCATTTTTCAAATTAAAATTCCAAATTTGTCGTTGCAGATCTTTTCTAAATATATAATCGTCTACTGTGGATGTCTTCTTGGGTCTTCCAATAGAACGAAACTCTTTGTCATCATCTTCATTAATGACTCTTCTAATTGAAGTCATGTGCATCTAAAATACAATTTCTATTAATATAAAATATCTTATATTCTTCTAACTTACGTTGAAAATGTTCGCAACTTTCGTTATGATTGTCGATTCCAATATGTTGGTGTGTGAAGCATAAGCTGTTTTCAATTCCAAATAACACCGCTTCACACACTGCCTCATTTCAACGGAAATTCTTCCTGGCATTTTGATTATAATTCTATAATTATATATAATAGAATGATTGTTTAACTGCGGCAAATTGTTATTATAAGAATAATAAACAATAGTGTAACCTCACTTTGTTTTACTGCGAACCAGAGTTCTCTGATCTAAACTCGCAAGCTCGTCGGACGAGGCCGGGTACATTCGGCAACGTTGAATTTATTTTACGTTTTAACAGCAAATACTGCCAACTTCAGATAAATAAAAAAACGCCTACTATGTGCTCAACCTTTCGTGAACGGACTATAGTCCGTTCACGAAACTTTGAGCGCATAGTAGGCGTTTGTTTATTTATCTAAAGTTGACAGTATTTACTGTCATAACTTAAAATAAAGTCAACGTTGCCGAATGTACCCGGCCTCGTGCGACGAGCTTGCGAGTTATCAGAGAACTCTGTGCAATATTGACAACATTGCTTATCAATCTGACAAGAAAATAAACAACATATCCTAAAATTTGAATATACACAGTGAAATATGCCAAATTTCCATGGCCAACCGACGGCTCAACATTTCGTGAACGGACTATACAGGCATATGACAAATAATAATTTTCTCACCTGGATAATGACAAAAGCCCTGTGATACAGTGTGGAGCTCCTGATGGTTAGGAAAAATAATATATTTTTTTTTCAATACCATTAGAAAATATATTATTTTATTGTTTACATTCATCACTGTGGCAGGCGATATACTGAATCTGTCTCCTATTGACAATAAAGTATCCCCAGTAGCCAAATACCATAATGTAATCAACAATTGTGACTTGAGGTCTAATGGATAGTGTCCTCCTTTATATGTTTTGCTGAGAATTTTTTTTGTATCTGCCCTTCCAATCACTTCAGCGAGGATGTAGAAACTCTTTTTAGTCAACCGAAACATCTTGAAAAACATATGTTCTTCATAACGCTGAATCCATGTTTCAACCATAAATATTTTAGGATGCATGGGGTGCAATTTTGCACACCAGATCATCATCAACTCAGATAATGATTCATAATGCATCTGGAAATGGTACGTGTATATCAAGTGAATGTCCGATTCAAATAAAAATTCAATTGCATTTACAACAGATGCTATGATATCTTCTAAACTGGACATGACTCAATTGTAGCGTAAATCTGAAATAGAAATGTTGAACAACATTCAGCTAGCAAAAATAAAAATAAATCATGTAATTAACTTAAGTGGTTGTACGGATGTGGTATGGAAAATATTATTCAAATTTCTGTCCAGGGAGTAATACAGTAGGTTTTGGGGATTTTTTTAGGTTCTCATTAAATATAACTAGGTAATGGTAGTTTTTCTAAGTTCAATAATATAATTTTGCAAGGAACTATTTCAATGAATACTACTTATACTGTGTTGAGAAGCACACATCAAAAGATGTTCTTTTTTAAATGAACTTTCAAATAAATTCTCAAGATGGGTCAGGATCCTTAACTAATTCTACTAACCGTCTAAGTCAGAATTCAAAAAAGGTCTAACTCTAAGGTCTCAGTTTTCTGCCTGGCTGAAATTTCCAAAACAATTGGTTTCGTGCACGTTTGACAACTGACAGCACATCGGAGGTATAACAACCCCACTTTTCCTATGTAAATCATAGCAAAACAACGAGAGATTTTGGTTTTTCTCAAATGTTTCAGTTGATTTATTGCTTCTTTGGACTGAAAAACGTGAAAATGGACCTATAGAATTGTTTAATAAGTTCAGATCATATTCATCGAGGACGATATGTAGAAAAATATCAGTTTTGGGCATTCACACATTATCTACTGCAGAAGATTTATCTATCTAATGTGTCTTATTCCGATGATAAAATGTATCCTGATATTATTATCCATTAAATCAGAAGACAAAGAGATTAGCCAGTTTCAGGATTCATATTTGGACTTAAAGGAGGAAATATAGAACATTATTGGATGTATTTCCAATTCACCCGTTAGAGAAAGAAGATGAAGAGTACTTGTTAATGGACAAAATTGTTGTGATAACTTGAGTTTTTATAAATATATGCCCTGTAATCATATCACTGGATTAAAAATTATCTGGATGTTCTTCAATTTGCAGTATATCTTTTGTTTTTTATATGACACAAGAAAAAGGTAACTGCTATCTCCGCTTTTCAATATTTTATAGAATATAGCATAAACATACTTACTACTAACTCTGTATTTAAAAATTTTTACAATTACTTATTAGATAATTAAGTTTTTATTCATACAAGAGACTATAATTTGTTGGTTTTTATTGAACGATGAATGTTTCACTCTCGACAAAATATTTATTTATTTTTTTAATTTGTATTTAATAGAAATCATTTTCTATGTTGTGAATAATTGAAATTTAGTTGTTAATTTTGATAAAGTCCTTCATTTTGTAAATAAAATCATCATGGAATTCATGGGCTTTCATTTCAATAAACATATATGATAATTTTTCTTCTTTCCATTTATTGAAAAATAAATATTATAAATATCATATGATTCACTGCAGTAGCATTCTATGTTTCCACTGAATAACTGATAATATCAGGATACATTTTATTTCTGAAAAGAGCCAAGTTAGATGGATAAATATCTTCCTTCTACAGTTGACAAGGGTGAACACCCAAAACTGATATTTTTCTACATATCGTCCTCGATGAATATGATCTGAACTTATTAAACAATTTGAAAGGTCCATTTTCACGATTTTTCAGTCCAAAGAAGCAATAAATCAACTGAAACATTTGAGAAAAACCAAAATCCCTCGTTGTTTTGCTATGATTTACATAGGAAAAGTGGGGTTGTTATACCTCCGATGTGCTGTCAGTTGTCAAACGTGCACGAAACCAATATTCAGTCCCGTACACGTTTTTACTGAAACGAAAATCGTTGGTTATGTGTTTGTTTTCATTCTGCCTAACCTACATTAACGAAAATGGCGAAGATGACCAGAACTGCATTTGAGCGGAAGCTGGTCATTCGCGGTCATTCCTCAAGGGCCAAGACCGGCCAAGACCAAGGGCATGACCAACAATGACCACAGTCATTACTGGTCATTCGCTTGAATTTGATTATTGTTTACTTCTCGGTTTCCAGCTGTATTTTCACTAACCTCCTTGAAGCTTTTTTTATCCCTTGATTGTATTGTTTGTATTTTTTCATTAAGCAGGTCGTTGTTTTGTTGCAGAATTTTATTTTTGTCCTGAATTTCACGAATAAGTGCTTTCAGGTATTCATTCTCAATTTTTAGTACCTTAATTTCTTGATCGGATTTCTCGGTTCTTGATCCGCCGTCAATATCCTTGGTTGTTTCCAGTTGATGTTTGCATATAGTCGATTTCTGGTTTGCTGACTGTTCAAAACATGAGGGATGAAAATTTTCCATACACTTCACGCATCTAACATATTCCACCACTTTTCTACTGCAGTGAAAACATTTTTTCTCGCTCAATTTCGCGTCTTTTGTTGCTCGATCTGCCGGCACGTCTTTATCCGACGCCCTTTCATTATGCCTTACGCTGTATAAACCAGAATTACTGAATAAACTCGCGAAAAATTTAGTGTCGTAAGTGGCTGCACTAAATGTTATGCTGGTCTGGCCGCGTATTCCGGACAAGTGATCTTTCACAGCGTATACGAACTTCATTGCGCAAGTCCCTCTTTTACCTGCAAAAATGCACACCGCGCAATGAAGTTCATATACCCATTGAAAGATCACTTGTCTAGAAGTACGACGCAGTACTGTACTGGATATGGCTGAAAAATTGGCAATGAGCGTAGGTGAAACTGAGCAAATAATTCATGAATGGCAAACATTGGAAACATTGATTGAATATTAGTGAAGAAAATGAAACATCACTGTGAAAATTCTCATTTATATTATTCAAACTAAAGATATACAAATAATCACTTAAATCTAGGCTAATTTTACAGGTCTTACAAATGTACGTGTCCTCTTCAACTTCTTCCTTGTAATTTCTAATTTTTGCAGCTGACTCTTGATATCATCAAATATTTCATTTTGTTCTTCCTCGGGTATTGTTTGCCTGAAATAGAATATATTGAATATTTTCAGGTTATGCTAAGTAGTTTATGGTAAAATTACATGTAAGTTTTCATTAAATCATATTTCTCCCAAGGTTTGGCCACTTTCGCTGCCTGATCCCAGAATTTCTGAGGCAAGTTAATTTCTTCTACACCTTGCAGGTTTTTACGCTCCCATCTTTGAGTCCACGGTCTGGGCTTCAATTTAACTTTCGTTTGATTCACAGGTACAGGAGTATCTGAAATAAAATAGAATTTATATCAAAATTACAAATGAAAATAATCAAACTCGATTATAAGAAGAGCACAAATTACAAATTTCTTCAAAAAATAAACGCTGTTACACTCACCATCAGAAATCAATTCAGCAGTCATATTAACGTCAAATGTACTAAATTCTGGATATGAATCTCTCAAATACAATAATTCATCATCTAATCTCTTTTCTAGCCTCAATACTTCAATTTTTTGAATTGTGGGGTCATAAAGCTCATATAAAACTTCAACTCCCTAGAAAAATCTGAAGTATTTACTGCTTTTCCAAACGAAAAGTTATTACCTCATGGTCGATTACATTCCGCAATATAAATTTAGCTCTCAATCCACAACCTTCTCTCTTGATACAAATACCAACAAATCTTTCACTTCTACCAGGAGAATGTTGATCAGAAATTGTTACTGCCAATATTGATCCTGAAAGCAATCAAATTAGGTTTTATAATTAATTTTAGTATCCTAATCACTCACCAACATAAAATTCTGGAATAGCAACTTGACTTCTACGAGAAATCATATCCTTTCTCTCTAATTTTTCTCGTATGACATTCCTAAATTTTATATTAGGATCTGGCAAGAATTCTGGATATATATGACGATAAGATACGACATTTTTCTTTACTGTTTCAGCAGCTTTGTTAACATCTTCCTGCTGTGCTTTGGTGGCTTCGGAGGAAAAGTTTCGTAGAACTATAAGAAAATTGGAAATCAAAACTGTGCTGCTGTAAAATCACATTATTTACCATTATTCCATTTGACTTCTCGTGGTTTTAAGATTGTTCTCATAGAGTTGAACATCATGTTAGATGTTAGTATCAAGGAAATTCTTCGCAAGTTAATTTTTATTTAATTTTTCGAGTTCCTATATGAAATCAACATTACATGAACTTTTTGAGGTTATATCATAGAGGAGACTTCTACTGAAAGAATATGAAGAAGAAGAAAATCCTTTTTCTTTGACATATGACATGACAGATGACATTCATGACTCAGGTTAAAAAAACAAAATTATTTGTCATCACAACACAACAGATTTCATCAGTATCGCGATAATTCTAGAAAAATATTCATTATCATTTCTCCCCACTATTCGTCTACTTGGTAAATATATATAGTCACAACTATTCAACAATATCAGTTTTTTAGACAACATAATATTAATCAAACGTCTGCACAAGGTATAAGATGGAATTCCCAAATTTAGGAAAACACTGCTCAGAACCTACTTGCAAAAGATTAGGTATGAAATCGTTCTTCATAGACCTACATAAAATTCATTATGATTTCCATTTTCAGATTTCCTTCCAATCAAGTGTGATGCTTGCAGCGAAATTTTTTGGTAATTATCAATTGTATTTATTGTCTATATGAAAATCTATATTGTTTTTTTTAGTGGCGATCATTATCAGTTCAGAAATCATAATTGCAAAAAATTCCACATGAGAGACAATCAAGTGCCTGTTTGCCCACTGTGTAATAAACCTATACCCATTAAATTTGGAGAATCGCCTGATATGATAGTAGGGTCTCATATAGGTAAGTGGTTTTATTGTTCAAAAGAGAATTAACGTGATGATGCAACAACAATACTATTGTGAAATTGTTATCTCTGAAGAATACTGCCATTCGGAGTATGGTTAATTGTTAAGAGAATAACAGTGTATGGTGAGGAAATGTTTGAAATTTTCAATTATTACGTGAGCAATTTTATTTCAAAGTTGCTTCAGAATTCTCATTTCAAAGAAGCCCACTTTCTCCATATGAATACCATGTACTTAAATAAAGAATTTGGTTTCCTTTGCACCACATTTTAATCCCGTGTACTTGGGGAAGTCACTTTTATTCCGAAAAGTAACTAAGTAATAGATGAAAAGCTTAATAAACAAAAAATAATAGACATCATCGAGCAGGATATTCAATTTAGAAGAGAATTCAAAATTGGAGATTACCCTTCCAAGTATACAACGTATCGGAAATGTAACATAACACACTATATTTTATTTATTTCATTCTTCGGCGAAGTTTTATTACATTTCCTATAGGTACTTATTCAAGCGAACATACTATTGAAGAATTCATTTATAAAAAAAATACTCTTTCAAGCTCAAAGGATGTGAAGACAGGCTAGATAATTAGATTAGCGGAATAAGTAACAACAAACAACTAGGCTAGGGATTATTTATTTTGTCAGTGACAATAAGATCGAAAGAATAAGACAATAGAAACATATCACGCTGATAAAAAATTGTAAACACAAAATTCAAATTTTTAAACGATACACGGGTACACAAAAGCGTTCCAACAACCTGAAACTGTGAACCAGCCCTTGAACCATACACGGCACTGACCTGCGCATAAATGCGATACAAAATGATCCCTTGTACGGTCAAAAATACGCTGTTGGAACAAACCTTATGAACAAATTATTTTTCTCAATTTTGATAACTGATAGATTAACCTCTTCGATATGAAAATCAATAATTATTTCGATTTCAGATAATGATTGCCAGTCGGATCCTGCCAGAAGTAGAAGAAAAGTTTTTGATTATAGATGTTCGTTCAAAAACTGTAAAGCAAAAGAAATGGTTGAAATTGTTTGCAATGAATGCAAACAAAACTTTTGCTTGAAACACAGATTCCAGAATGATCACAAATGTACAGGAGTACCAATTGGCATCTGGTCAAAACTTCAAAAGTAATTATATCTCAGACAGTTTAAAGGTCAATGTAATTGTGTATTCTTTTGTTTTACAGCAAATCGGATCTACTCAGCACTGGCAATAGCAGGTCTACACAGCAAGCTGCAATCGGTACACAAAATAGGACTAGTCAAAACAAAATAACTCATCAAACTGCAACCGCAACTGCTCACAATACCTTACAAGGCAACTTTGTAAGTAAATAATGGGCATTAAATAATTAAACTTGTAATATATGAACCTTTGAGCTAGTGACGCTTTTTGTCAACTTAATGAACAGTATAATTCAAACAGCTACATATTAGATCTACAGTTATGTTCATAACCTTTATAACGCAATTGTATTCCATATATATATTCTTTTGAATTAAGAGCTAACAAAATACAATACATGAAACTAGTGTTGGGAATAATCGAGTACTTTCAATAACCGAGTACTCGATGATCGAGCGATCCAAATAACCGAGTGATAATCGAGCGATTTTTCGCCTGATCCCCACCCTCGGTTATATTCGTAATCGCCCGAGTTGCAAGCGATCATGCTAACCGCTTGTCGCTCATTCAGCGCTGTACGGCCTCTACGTTCGTTGCGTTGTGACTTGCGACTTTGTTTATACCTACTGCCCTCGAAATTGAAGCTCGCGTGTGTCGTATTGTATGATTATCATGGGATCAAAACAGAAGTCCGCTGTATGGAATTATTTCCATAAAAATAACGATAAGAAATTTGCGACTTGCAATATCATTTGTAGAAAAGTTTTGGCTTATTATGGCAGTACTTCAAATTTAAAGCAGCATTTAAGCCGGCTTCATCCGACATTAAACTTACAGAACAACAAACAATACCATATGAAACTGTTTCTTCAGGTAGCAATGAAAATGCACAAAATTTAGCTTATCCTGGAACTTCCGGAAATGCTATACCGTTCAAAAAACCAGCCAAACAATTGAAACTTTCCGTGTCTACTTCTGGAAATGTTCTTTCAGATACAAAAATTGCGAAAATTGATGCAAGTTTGGTGAAAATGATAATAAGAACTACCCAAGTTATCTCACCATTACTTTTGAACATCCAACACCTGATTAATTACAGTGTGGCATCATAGTTGTGAGAGTAATGTCAATTCTAGAAGATCATTGAACTCTGCTTGTAAATTCTGCAGAATTACCAAGCAGCATTTATAAGATAGTGAAAATTTTCATCGAAGTTCTTCTGCTTATAACTCTTGTTTAATTATTGAATTGATTTTCAGAGTGAAGATGAAGCTTTAGCCTTAGCCTTATCCCTGTCTTTGAATGAAAACAAAGCCAAGGAAAAAACCCAAGAAGAAATAGATTTCGAGTTGGCACAGCAACTCCAGCAAGAATTGAATCAACCTAGTCAAACTATGGTAGGAGGATCTAGAAACGAAAGAGATCGATGCAATGTATCATAATTGAAATTTTTTCCAAAAATATTTATTGTTAAACAAATGGTTCAGAATCTTTATACTTGTTAAAAATTCAAACTTGACTAATATTTTTTTATTTAATGCATTTAATAGGCTAAGTTAATTATAGTTGATCTTTTAACATGTTACGGCTTATCTTTTAATGTACACTTAATATATTCATTCCAAGTCTGATTTGTTTATGTTTTTTCCCAAGAGTTAAATCTTACACAATTGTGGAAATGAATTCAATTTAAAAATACCTACGATCTTAAATGGTTATAATGTCATCGCTTAAAAATTATAATCATATTTTTCTCTATATTATCATTATCATTGTTTGAATATTATTCTGAAAATAAAGCAATCACCGTCATTCAGAAAATAACCAAGTAGGAGAGAGATGAATAAAGCTGAATTCCTTTAAAATCAGCTTGAGCAAACTCATGGGGTGCAAATTAGCACTCACACAATAAGAAATCGCCTCAGAGAATATGATTTAAGGCCTCGTGTCGCGGCAAGAGGCCCAGCTTTTACCCCAACCCATCGGGGGGCGCGTTTGGATTTAGCGAGAGAGCATATCCATTGGAAGAGGCTGATTGGGAAAGAGTTCTCTTCACAGATGAGTCTAGATTCTGCCTCTACCATTGTGATCGACGTTCCCTTGTATACAGACGTCCACATGGAAGATATGCTCAGTGCAATTTCCTGAATACTACTGGTTTCAGGGGAGGATCGATTAAACGGCGTTCCCACGAGGCGTTATTCACGACAGTGAACCACGCTTTCGTGAAATACACTTCTGTGTGAACGCATAGTTTTTAAACTTGCTTTCGTGAGGAATGCGTTCACACAGAAGTGTATTTCACGAAAGCGTGGTTCACTGTCGTGAAAAACGCCTTGTGGGAACGCCGCATTATGGTATTGAGTGGAATATCTTTGGCTGCTCGCACAGACCTAGTGGTCGTTGATAATGGAGCTATGAATGCTGATAGGTATATAAGGAACATTCTTGAAGAGCATGTAGTGGCATTTGCCCCATACATTGGTGAAAATTTTATTTTTATGGCAGACCCCATATCGTGCGCGCATCGTTCAGGAGTACCTTGAAGAGGTTGAAGTCTCTCGAATGGAATGGCCAGCAAGAAGTCCAGATCTCAATCCGATTGAGCAGGTTTGGGACAACCTCAATAGAAAGCTGAGAAGTTCAGAAAATCATCCAGCTACTCTTAATGACTTAGGAATCCAACTCAGAAATCTGGGAAGGATTAGATCAGAACATTTTAAGATCACTCATTTTGAGTATGAACCGTCGTTGCCGAGCTGTAATTAACGCAAGGGGTGGAAATACCAAGTATAAAATCACTTATCAGCATTCCAGTATTTCGAAAATTGTTTTTTCTCTTCTTTCACATAAGGTTCGGTGAAATCCTGAATTTTTTTCCATTTAATGTGTCTTGTTTCGTTCAAAACCATCCCGAGAGAACATAAAAATAAGTTATAAAGTCATTATAGAGTTAACTTTCATTAAAATTGAGATTTTCAGAATGTGCGTTAATTTTTTTGCGAAGTGTAGTTGAATTTCAACAAGTAGGAGAGTGATAGATATAGTTGAATAATTCGACTCTATCCATCTCCATTTTCAACTCTATCCGTGTTCCTATGCTCTTCTCGTTGAAATAGTTAAATTTTACCAAATAGGAGAGAGATTAGATTTAGATTAGAGGAGGGGCGACAGATGAAAACCAACCTTGCGAGCACCTTGACCTTAAGATCTATTGTGCATCCCTGCGCAGTTTTACCAGTAGTTTTTGGGAAATATATTTCTCGATATACATTGGAACTTCCCTATAACGAAAGCCCTAAATCCGCAAAAAAAATGGAAGTTCCACTATACATAAATTCTCAAAAACTACTGGAAATGACAATTGCCAATTGGTTTGGCACAAGTGCAAATTTTCAAGGAAAAAATACTTGAAGATTTTCATTAATATAATCATCAATATAATCGACTTACAAAAATAGATTTTCTCTCAATATATGGAATAAAAATTGCCTTTATTCTTAAGGAATGCTACTTAATTTTTAGGATTATCCCTGCACCAATAGTATGCATTTCTGAACATCTTCTCCCATGGACTATTCTGATAATTAATCCAATCTGGAGGCATATATGGCCATTGGAATGGTTGAACACATCTTTCTGGGTGTGGCATCATGGCTAAATGTCTTCCGTCCTTTGAACATATTCCGGCTAACCCACCAATACTGCCATTAGGATTCAATGGATACTTTTCTGTAGGTTTATTATCATCGTCTACATATCTCAGGGCAATGCAGTTGTTTCCACACAAATCATCATAAATATCATCATTCTTGAAGGTAAATCTACCTTCACCATGTGCTACCCAAACTCCAAAACTTGAGCCTTCCATATCTTTGAGCATTACTGAGTTGGATTTCTCAATCTGAAAATTTTATGAGGATTTTTATTTCACAGCTTTAAATACGGGCTTGTGTATAGAATAAAAACTTTTCGCATAAAAGAGAGATAAAGACCCAGACAAGCAAATGTGCAAAAAATTTTTCAACAATACTTTTTTATTATATAAGAGACAATCAGTAAACAAACTGGTACTGAAAAAATAAATTTTCTACTTTTTTTACATAGGTACTCAAATTAACATTAGACATTGGCACACCAGAAATTATAAGAAATATTTAACAAAAGCCAATAAATGCAAGAAAGGCTAGAGACAATCCGAAAATAAACTGGGACTGAAAAAATAAATCCATAAATATTTGGTTATGTTATTGATACGACTATCACTTCCTAACAATCCTAAATCTGATGTGTTCGTAAACTTAGAACCTGGGTCAGTGATCCGAGTAGATCCGCAACGTGACCCAAAGGATCGAGTTCGAGTTAGTAACTCTAATTTTTCTTATGGAAACAATAATTTATATTTTCCGCCGACCTCGAAATAAAAGGCGATTTTAATGTGTACGAAATTGAACATTAATGACCCATTTTAATGCTCAATGTATTCATTATTTTATTGTGCAATCATCATGGCAACCGTACACAAAGTTTCAGGAGAACTACGAGAAATGTCAAAACTCTACTGGAACATAGAATCATAGAAATTCCATTATGTCAAATGTATATCTTGTGCAAAATAAGAATGTATTTGAATCAAGAATTTATATACAATACAATTCATGTTCAGATCGTCGAAAACAATCTTGTAATCAACTCGGTTATTAATCAAACGACTAATGATCTTGAACTATTAACGCGTGTTAAAATATAATGACCATTCTTCTTCTTCTTCTTTGTGCGGTGCCTTTCCGGCCGAACTGAGGCCTAGTGGCCCATTGTTCACCCGCATCGTTCTATTCTATAGAGACTCAGCACCTCAGACACGAAGACAGAAATGTCGCGAGCCTGCCAGGAGTGGTCCCTTTCACCATAGAAATAGAAGGTGTTGGATTTCCTAGGTGTGTTGACCTTAACTCAGTAAGGTTTCCACAGTTAAACAAAATATGTTCAACCGTTTCATCAGTACTCCTGCACCACCGGCATAGGGAGCAGCTCGTCAATCCCATTCTTTTCAAATGTTTGTTAAACAGGTGACCAGTCAATGCACCAGTCACCAGACCGAGTTGTTTCCTCTCCAGCAACAGAAGTCTTTTGACCTCAGGTCGCGAGGACGGTCTCTCAATGAGAATCCTCGACCACCTCAGGCCCACCCCTGCGCTCCATTCCGAGGAAAATTCCCTGTTCAGTCAGTTCCTGAAGAAACTTCTGACAGATGTGCGACAGATTGGCAGCGCAGGCTCCGGACCAACAAATGCTCTGGCTCCCCGCCTAGCCAGTTCATCTGCCTTGACGTTACCAGGTATATCCGCATGAGCCGGACACCAGATTACTTTCAAAAAGTTTTCAGAGCCAAGCCTACGCAGAGCTTTCCTGCATTCTTCTACCAAAAGAGAGTCAACTCTAACATCAGATAGAGATTTCAGAGTTCCCTGGCTGTCGCAACATATGTAAATGTGCTGGCCAGAGTATCCCCTGCGAATATTTTCTAGTGCGCAGGCATATTGACCATTAGTCGCTGTCTTTAATAACCTAGTTAATTAAATAACTATTACTTAAAAATGATCACAGTTTATGTCTCGTTTTAAAAAAATATAACATAGTATATATAGATCAGTGACGAGGCTAGGGAGGTTTAAGAGTTGGCCGGGGCCCTCCCTATAGTTTTGCTGACCACTCCCACTGAAATATGATTATAGTTAATTTAATTTATTTTTTTTCTTCTGAAGCTTATTAACCTATTTAATCTATGAGAAATTTATGTTTTATATTATACCACATTCCATATAAATAACTATGTTAACAACATTCTCATGCTGCTTTTTTTTTCAGAAATAAATAAATAGAAAGAACTTTATTGTACAAACAGGAACGGAGATAATGACCGAAGTTGAAATTATCCAAATGTAAATTTTGGCTTAACAAAAGAAGATAGAGCGATGCAGTCAACTGCCTAATTAATTCATTTTTCTCTATTTCTGAGGGATCAGGGTAGCCAGAAACTAGATTAGATCAAGCCACTGGATTCCTATCAAAAAAGTATCTGTATATTGTTTTTGTTTCAAATTTATAGCCAAATTATAATCCAATTTATAACAAAATAGGTCATTGCGGTTGACGCCAAACTGAGTTACTCGAAAAAAGAGGTTAAAAAGTTGCTCAGGGATCACTAATTCTGGTCACCCTGTACATTCTCAATACAGCAAACACAATTGCATAGTTACGATATCAGACCGAGCTTTCTGTTCGCAAAAATTACTTTTTGGGGTGTTTTTCAGAAATCCAATAATGGTAAACTCACCTTGACTGTACTCCATCGACATTCAAATCTAGATGACTTGTTATGGTCAAGATAAATGTCCGGTTTGAAATCTTCATCGTCTAATTTTCCAACCCAACCTATCAAAGCCATCAACTGACATCCATTGCACACTCCTAAACTGAAAGTATCAGCTCTAGAATAAAACTCCTTGAATTGCTTCCTTAACTTCTCATTGAAGAGAATGTTAGCTGCCCATCCCTTTGCAGACCCAAGGACATCTGGGGAAAACCAATAAATTAATAAAATTACGATGGGACTTTCAATTGGAGTGGACCAATGTTGGCGGTCAACTTATTTTTGTGATCTCTGTATTACCCTGTCAATTCGAAGAGAAATGAATGCCGAAAAAACAATTGTAAAAAGGATCGAAGAACGGACTCTACTCTGGTTTGGACATCTTATAGTCCGAGAGCTGGCACGAATTTTTGGGTAGGTATTTGAGGCAAGCTGAAAACTTATCAGATTACTCTCTTATTATATACCAACTCGGGATTGCAGACCTGGCTGGTGAGTAGCGGGGCTAAATCAACCCCTACATTTTTAATGGCCTGGCAGGTAGAAAGCCCTACCGAAATGATCTGTCTTTTTGGGAATCTTATTTTTTAGTTATAAGTAACACTCCATTAAAATTTCAAGCTGCCAAATAATTTAATCAGGGTTTTAACATTGCCAGACGCGTGCAAAAATATGTTGCAAAAAATTATAAAAAATGTTTTTGAGGCAGCTTGAAATTTTAATGGAGTGTTACTTATAACTAAAAAATAAGATTCCCAAAAAGACAGATCATTTCGGTAGGGCTTTCTACCTGCCAGGCCATTAAAAATGTAGGGGTTGATTTAGCCCCGCTACTCACCAGCCAGATCTGCAATCCCGAGTTGGGATATAATAGGAGAGGCATCTGACAAGTTTTCAGCTTGCCTCAAATACCTACCCAAAAATTCGTGCCAGCTCTCCTACTATTATGAGAATGCCTGAAGAGAGATGGCCTAAGACACTTTTCAGCTGGAAGCCACCAGGAAACCTTGAAGGCCGAGAAGATTATGGAATGAGGGAGTCAGGAAAGCTATTGAGGAACGAGGCCTAGATGAGGGAATCACACAGGATAGGAAAGCTTGGAGAAAAAGAATGAGAAGACGGCTACTAGCTGTATAAGATTAAATATTTATTGTATTTTTTCTTGCTCAATATATAACCTCTATTCTTCACACTAATATCCACTCACCTGCATAACTGAAACCTCCTGGGAAGATGACTCCTCTGAAATCATTCAAATCAACATCTCCCGATAGTAAATCCTGCATAGTAACATCCCAAACTTTGAATCCAACTCTCACGAACGCTGCTGCCATCTCCCTGTCACCATTAGAACCTTCTTCTCTAATTATAGCTACCTTAATATCTTTAGTCGATGTCTCCAAGGGCATATCTGGATCGAATGTAAGTTTATAAGTAGGACCTTTTCGATGTGCTAGAGAGGTGTACTCTGATTCGGCACAGGATTTTGTCGTTTGCTGAAGCTCAAGATGGTAACTCGTTTCTTCCCACATCTGCATTAGAGGCAGAACGCGACTTTCCAGACAAGAATTGTTAACGATAATGGATATCTTAGATTCGATACCATACCCAGTACTTCTTCCAATGTTGAACACTGGAACATCCATTTCCTAGAAAATGGGAGATCTTTTATGCTGAGAGCAATAAACCAAGTTAGAAAGCCAATAGGCTAACGTCTGAGATCATATGATAGTACCCAAAGGGTTTATGGGTACAACTCGAGTTTTTCGTCATAGGTGAAATTTATTGATATCTAACAACAATTAACTCACCTTAAATACATGTAAACAATGTTCCACATCGCTATCAAGTACTTCCAAAACCCATCCGACTTCCTCATTGAACAGAATAGATATGGCATTACCCTGTCGGTAATTTATTGATATCTCCATGCCACTCATTCCTCCAAAACACATTTCCAATAAGCACACAATCAGTCCACCATCGCTAACATCATGCCCAGCTAAAACAGCTCCATCTTTGATCAACTTTTGCGTTGCCTTGAAAGCGTTGGAGAGAGCTGCCACCGATTCGACATCGGGACAATCATTACCGAGCTGATTGAACGTTTGCGCAAGCGCAGAACCTCCAAGTCGATGTTGGTCATGTGATAGATCCACAAATAGAAGTGTGCCAGTTTTATTCATAGAGGGAGCTTTCAAGTCCGGCGTGACTACTTTTCTGACGTCAGGACATGGAGCGTAGGTTGATATTACCAAGGTTCCTGGAGCTTTAACGACTTCTTGGTTCACTCTTGCTGCCATACTAAGAGAGTCTTTGCCGCCGTCTATGGCAATGCCTGCAATAATATTTGAAAGAATTGGAAATCATGAAGTTGCGTTTAATAATTATGCAACTCAGTCAGCTGCCAATGAAATTCACTGGAATGATGTCATGTTTAAATCGTTTTAGCTCGATTTGCTATAGTTTTGCCAAAATGTTTCTAAGTTCCGCATTTGGAGTCAGGAATGGTCTTAAACTACTATGTTCACTGATGATCCGAGGTCAAAAATAATTCTTTCTTTTCGATCGGGTGAACATTTTAACCCTTGAACAAAAGAAGCTAGAGATTCATTAGACCAAGCGATAGATAGAGCTATCGAAAGGTCCATTTTGTGACAAAAATACTACCTGAAATCTGACTGTGCAGTCATTCAAAAGGTAGTTTCTACATGTTTTTCATGATAAATTCCACTCCTGAATCGTCTTAGGTTTTTTTTGAGAAGCGAAAAATAGCCAAAAAAATCCAAAATTTTACTTTTTCGCTTATAAAACGTGAAGTATTGAACTGATCGAAAAGCTGTCAAGGCACTTTTTGTAGAGAATTCAAAAACAAAAAAAAATGAGATGTGACACGTCTCAAGCGGATAACTAGTTTCCGAGAAAGGTCCAAAAAACTGAAAAAAAACATCAATTTTTCGAAAATTCATAACTTGGCCAATTTCTGAGATGAAGCGTAATTGCTCTGAATTTAAGTAGTTATTAACATATACTTTATTGGTGCACAATTACAAAGCTGTCGGATAAATAGTTTTCGCACAATCGCAGTTTTCCGAATTCGACGTACTTTTTTCAAGAAGGTCGTGATACTCGGCTACTTTTCGGATTTGAATTTTACAAAAAGCATTTTAAAGAAGAAATAAAATTCTTCAAATCGTTTATTCTCTCGATACCGACCGATAATGTTTAGTGGGCAAAAAACGGCGTCAAACAGGAGCAAATAGGCTCGGATGCATCAAACTAGTCGCGGGGTGGGAGTCGCCCGCTACGCGAGGGGATAACTGTATACCTTGTATCTTTCGCCCGTCGCATAGCGGGCGACTCCCACTCCGCGACTACTGTAGGGTGTGTACTTTCAAAGTGGTCCAACTTCAAGGGGGATTATACGAATGATTTGCAACAAAAAATGTCATATAACACATTGTCGAAATGTTGACGGTTATTCTTCAATTTAACATTTCTTGTTTTTTCTCTAAAATGATCATTATTCAGCTTTCCTTGTAGTCTCATCAAATCTGATCACATATTCGGAAAAGGCAATAAATTTGCTAGAGGATAAGAGAGTCTGTGTTCAGAAAAAACTCTTATTGCGGGCGTGGTAAGGAGATGAATATCACGATTCTGAAATTAATTAATTAGTCCTATTTTTCCAATGGTATTTTCGATGAAATATCTATAATTATGCACACGTTTCTTTTCAGTAAAAAATACCTTATTTAGTGTACTCTCGAAAGACGTATCAACTTTTATGATGTGTTATATGGCATTTTTTGTTGCAAATGACTTATATAATCCCTCCTTGAAGTTTGGCCACTTTGAGAGTAAACTCCCTATATATGTATATGTATTAATATATTCCCACTGATTTCACTTACCTAGCTCGCACATTATATCACACATGGATTTACAAGTGTCAAATAGTCTGGCTCCCTCACCGGGTAACTTGGCAGCCCACATCCAGTTTCCACTACATTTGATATCTTTAATATCAGTTATGACAGCGAAAACTAAGTTACTCAAGGCCTCAGCTACAGTCATTCTTGCTCCGGCAGAACAGTTTACTAAACCCTTGATGGGCTGTTCCCCTATTGACGAAGCAATACCTTCCTACAATAAACAATAATTATTTGCTGAGTCTAGTATAATTCGATTTTTTTCTGTTTTCTAATTCTCAAGAAGAAAAATTTAGTTGAGAAATGATTAAGAGACATCTGACTACAATTCATATATTTATTAGTTGAATGGTAAATGATAATAACAAGGTTGGCAATAAATAAATAAAATACTTGACTACAGAAGACAGTTGTGACAACCGGGCATAAAAGAAATTTAGATTAGTTACTTATTTTGGTAACTTCATAATACCTAAAAGTTAGACGTGGCAACCGCGCATGAAAAAAATTTACCTTAGTTGTTTATTCCGATTTCCGATTGCTTTAAAGTTTGAATTAACTCATATTGATGAACTCATTCTGTAAAATACCAATGTAGTAGGTGAAAAGTTTTCCCCATTCTTATATTCGATATTTTAAATGTATTAGAAGTAAAGGGTTTTCCAATAAGAGGTGTTATTTTGATATTCAAAGCAAAATGCCATTTTTCAATATAATTGATCGGATGTTTATTTCATTATAAAGAAGAAGCTGCCGTTGATAGTGGAAAATAACATCAGGCAAATGACAACCACAACCACGCTTACAGGACCATATCCTTTTAATGAAATTTTCCATAACCAAATCGCAAAGTGGTTGCCCTATGTCCTCGATAGCCTCACGAATTACATCTTTGAGGTCTTGAATCAACGCTGGGCTATTGGCGTAGACCTTCTCTTTCACGTGGCCCTAAAGGAAGAAGTAGCAAGGTGTTAAATCACAAGATCTCGGTGGCTAATTGGTGCACTTCTTCGGGAGATAACACGGCCCGGAAACTTTCCCCGCAAAAGATCAATGGTTTCGTTGCTTGTGTGCCACGTAGCGCCGTACTGTTGAAAGTAAACGTTGTCCAGATCAATACTATCCAATTTTGACCATAAAAAATCATTAATCATCTCCCGATAGCGCAATCCATTCACCGCAACTGTTGCTCCAACACTTTCGAGTACAGAAGCAATACTCTCGGCTGTTCTTGAGCGACGTGCACGGGTTTTATTCTTCACATCACTAACTTGTCCCAACAGCTCGAATTTTTCCACCAATTTCTTTATTGCGGTCCGACAAAGTGTTTCACGACCACCCAAAAATGTTTGAGTTTTACGAACCGTCTCTGTAAAATTTTAACCATTTTTATAGCGAATTTTAATATTTTCGATGCGTTCTTGAAGCGTGTATTGTTCCATTTTTATTAATGGCATAGTTTCTACTTGTCAAACGTCAAAAAATGACAGCTTCAAAAATGACATCTACCGAAATAGCGGGCTATTCAAAATAACACCTCTTATTGGAAAACCCTTTATACTGATGTTAACATACTGTCAGCGTGGGGGTCAATATGTTCAATTGAAATAAATAAATGAGAGATTGATTGAATAAGTTACCAGCAAGAAACAAAAAATGAACTAACGAATCTATATTGTAACCTCAGCAATCTAACTCTCAGTAACAGTTGAACTCACATATCCAAAATGATTCAATGCGGTGACTGCTACATCAGCCAAAGGTGTATGAAGTGGTCCAACGCATTGCTGCTGTGCGATGAGTCCAGTAACACAACGATCAACTTTACTAGTTAGATATCTCTTACTGCTTACTGACGGTAATCTGAGTACCCGCTCTAAACACCTATAAATTGAAATGCTAGGTTGTAACTCCAGAGGTTTCAAAATTTTATTATCCCTCGTGAGATTGAAAACTTTTCTCGGCATTTTACCTGCAATTAATTGTGTTATTTCGGAAGAAAATCATAATACATTAGAGACTCGATAATCCGGAGAACGATAATCCGGATATTTACTAGTCCGGATTGCCGTCAAGATTGTATTAAGTCCTTATAATCCGGATTGCAAGACTCAATAATCCGAATTTTCGATCGTTGCATACGTGGTTTACGATTCTAACTTGTCGTAACTCAATTTCTATGACGACGATCGGGCGTTCTTTTGGTATATAATAGTGCACAATAGTATAAGACAAAAAAAGTCAGACAAGAATAATTAATTAGTGAAATGGAATGGAATGTTTCTACCTCCAAAGCATACAGCTTTGATATAGCATATGGATCATAATGATGTTAACTTAACAAAACTGAAATACCGAAAAGGCCTTTTAGCACATATTTTTTTGATCCTCGAAGGCGGGGATAATGTTAGCAAATGCATTTAGAGCATAGATCAATTCGATGCAGTCTGTTTATTCCATAACTCATGGCAATTACTGATATTCAGCTTCTGAAAGATATACAGGAGAAAGCTATTGATCAGCATTCTTTTTCCCTTACAGTAGAAAACGTAAAATACCTAATTATTCCAAATAATATATTTGTTTTATGGTTTCGATAATAAAGCCTATATTTATTTCAACCGTTTTTTTAAATTGCATCTTTACTAAATTGTTAGACGCGGTATTCCGGATTCCTCATTAATCCGGATCATCCCTTGCATTAATTGATCCGGATTATCGAGTCTCTACTGTACACCCATTTACCTAAAACGTGGTCCAACTCTAAATTGAAAGGTATGACAGTTTGTTTTTCATCCATCGAGAAAACTACTCTTCCAGTACCAGTGACTTCTCCAACGACATTAATTGGACATCTCTCTCTTTCACATATGTCCCGAAGAAGACTAACATCATTTTGGCGACATAAAAGAGCGTTATTTTCTTGATATTCTGCTCCCCACAGTTCCAATGCATTCATTGTAGGATCTCCTAGTTCGAATCTGTCGAAATAAATTATTCCTCCAGCAGGTTCTACCAGTTCCTTCAAGACATTGCCATTACCTCCTGCTCCTTGGTCGTGTATACTTATAATGGGGTTCTTGACTCCGAGTTCAATACATGCTCTTACTACTCTATTAAGTTTTTGTTCCATTTCCGCATCACCTGATACAACAAAAATTCTTCAGCGAATCTACTCAGTGATGTTATGACGAAAACAGTGAGCATCAGGGCTGCGTTCACACACTTATTCCAAGCATGCTCTGCCTACTCTACTTATAAAGCGTTCAGAAACTTACTTTAGCCTGTCAGAGTATGTACTCACGATCGTTCAGAAACTTTCTCGGAGTAAGCTCCATGTACCATGATTTTTTTCAGAGTATTCGGTACTCTGACAGTTATTTGAATTTGAAGCGTTATGAATTCTTTGTCATTCATTCGAGAAAAATATTTCTGGTTTGAGTTTAAAGCTTTTTTCTTCGTTTGTTAACCGTTTTGAGTAATACCCGTAAATACTCAAATATAAATAAAGTTATACATTATATCCATTTACTCTTGCAACTGTAATGTGAAAATGTTGTTTGAATTAAAAAATTTATTAATCGTTTTTATTGATTTTAGGTGTATATTTAGGATTTCACACGATAAACCAAGATTTTCGAGATAACCTCAACCAACTAAATCAAAGACTTCGATACTTAAAAATGAGAGTATTATAATTTAATTTGATTTTCTCTGTCCAATTCTCTTATTAATACACTGCGCAAAAAATTAACGCACACTCTGAAAATCTCAATTTCAATGAAAGTTAACTCTACATTGACTTTATAACTTATTTTTTATGTTCTCTCGGGAAGGTTTTGAACGAAACAAGACACATTAAATGGAAGAAAATTTCAGGATTTCACCGAATCTTATGTGAAAGAAGAGAAATAAATAATTTTCAAAATACTGGAATGCTGATAAATGATTTAATACTTGGTATTTCCACCCCTTGCGTTAATTACAGCTCGGTAATGACGGTTCATACTCAAAATGAGTGATCTTAAAATGTTCTGATCTAATCCTTCCCAGATTTCTCTGAGTTGGATTCCTAAGTCATTAAGAGAAGCTGGATGATTTTCTAAACTTCTCAGCCTTCTATTGAGGTTATACCAAACCTGCTCAATCGGATTGAGATCTGGACTTTTTGCTGGCCATTCCATCAGAGAGACTTCAACCTCTTGAAGGTACTCCTGAACGATGCGCGCACGAAGGGGTCTGGCATTATCGTCCATAAAAATAAAAAAGTTTGTGAACGCACCCCTTACTCCTACTGCAAATGCCATTGAAAACTTAACCAACTATTGCTTAAACTCACCTCTTTGCACAGCATTGAAGTCCAATTCTGCACTATTGTCCCCTTGGACTTCCACTGAACTTGCGGAACCACCACCTACACCAATTCTATAGGCAGGGCCCCCAATTTTAACTATTTGATGACCTTTTTCTGCAGGAAGTTTATCGATCATATCTGCTTCCATATTACCTATTCCTCCACTGAACATTATTGGTTTAATCCATTCTTTTCGCTCGTTATTAGAATCGACCATACCGAAAGATCTAACAAACCCTGCTATGAGAGGTTCGCCAAATTTATTACCGTAATCTGAAGCTCCGTTACTGGCTTCAACCAAAATATCCAATGGAGATGCGAAGTTTGTAGGGTATTGCAGTGTGCCATCTTCCCACGGTAGATCATAACCTGTAACAACAATTCTTTTAGAATGAATTGACCTAAACAATGTAACTTTGTCAATTAGACTGCAAATGAAAAAACACATAATTCCGAAGATTTTACAAGTTTGTCTGAAGAAGGTGTCTGATAAAGACACCGAAACGTTATCCTTTTCATTTATTTCCTTTTTCAGTTTAACTGTTAGGCAACAATTTTTTCAAAACCAATTTGCTCCTGACAAATAAGTGCAAAGATTTTCGCAGGAGCAGTTCATCTTAATTAATTTTTTTTAAATTATTTCTGTTTCAGAGATTGGGAGTGAAAACCTAAAAAGTTTTTTAAAAAGGCAGAATCCTCCCAGATTATATTTCAATAGATATCTGAATCCAACTTGATTGGAACGAGCTAGAGATTTGAAACTTTTAGGGTAGGAACAGGGTCTGCATATCTCATTTAAGTTCGTTAGTGTGCCAAATCGGATGAATAGTATTAGAGTTTTAAATATTTAATATTGTATTTTCGATTATTTTAAAAACCGATAATTTGATCGGGTCAAAATTTGCCATTCTGCTGTCCAAATATAATAAGAAAATTTTAAGAAGAGACCTGAACAGGTGGTTTTGAGCGATAGTTCATTGGTGGAGCATTGAATGCAAAATATCAGCACGATCGGAATAGTATTCTTATTCAAAACTTAAATACAGTAGAGACTCGATAATCCGGATCAATTAATGCAAGGGATGATCCGGATTAATGAGGAATCCGGAATACCGCGTCTTACAATTTAGTAAAGATGCAATTTAAAAAACGGTTGAAATAAATATAGGCTTTATTATGGAAACCATAAAACAAATATATTATTTGGAATAATTAGATATTTAACGTTTTCTACTGTAAGGGAAAAGAATGCTGAACAATAGCTT
The DNA here is from genome assembly GCA_013421045.1 of Propylea japonica. NCBI lineage: Eukaryota > Metazoa > Arthropoda > Insecta > Coleoptera > Coccinellidae > Propylea > Propylea japonica. The sequence continues at coordinate 6,143,759 of CM024242.1, read as the reverse complement.
TCTCCTGTATATCTTTCAGAAGCTGAATATCAGTAATTGCCATGAGTTATGGAATAAACAGACTGCATCGAATTGATCTATGCTCTAAATGCATTTGCTAACATTATCCCCGTCTTCGAGGATCGAAAAAATATGTGCTAAAAGGCATTTTCGGTGTTTCAGTTTTGTTAATTTAATATCATTATGATCCATATGCTGTATCAAAGCTGTATGGTTTGGAGGTAGAAACATTCCATTCCATTTCACTAATTAATTATTCTTGTCTGACTTTTTTGTCTTATACCATTGTGCACTATTATCACTGCGTTCGGCAATTACATCGGACGTGTCGGATTGCTCGGAATCGTTCGGTAATTGCGTCTGGATGTAGGGGAGGTAAATCTGTTTCGTTCGGTAATTGACATCTGGACCGTCCGGATGAAATCTTTTCGCTCGGCCTCGAGAGACGGAGGAGAAAGATTAATCTGTTAATGTGAGGTTAGGTGTTACTTGTGTTATAAACAACAACATCAAGATAATCTATCTATTAGTACCTAGTTTTGATTTGTTCGCTACGGATTCTAACTATTGGATTGCTGTATGTTCTGTATTTATGTCTGGCCGATTTTGAAATGGATTTGCGAGAAGAAGAGCAGCAAAAAATATACAAAATCTGCGTAAGTGAGGATGAATTTACTCGATTTAGTCGACAAAGGAAATAAAGTGTACCTATACAGAATAGATTATCTTGAAGAAGTGATGTAATTTTTATATTGTTTTGAAATACATAGGTATGTATTAAGAAACTTGTAGTTCCTATGTAAGATTATGACGAAATTGCAATAAAAATAACTTATTTTGCTAAAAATATGTTTTATTATGTTCTGTTATTAATGCTTTCCCTGGATCCTCTTGAAATCCTGACATTTCTATCAAATTCAATTCACAAACTGTGAATTTCTCTCTTTCGAAATAATTTTATTTTCACAACAGATCTGGAATTCGAATTTTATAGCACAATAATTATAGATAAATACATTAAATATCAATAACTAACATCTGCAAAATGATTTTTTCATTTCAAACCGTCCGGGAAAAGCTTGGAAAATGTGGTTTGTAGTTATAAACAAATACCAAAACAATCCTAAGACGTCGATTTGTCAGTTGTCAATCTTTTAGCTCTAGATCGTTCGACAATTCCAGATTTGTCAGACATATCTGCAGTCAGGTGACAAAAAATCTGTCCGATCTGAGATGTAATTGCCGAACGCGTCTTATATACCAAAAGAACGCCCGATCGTCGTCATAGAAATTGAGTTACGACAAGTTAGAACCGTAAACCACGTATGCAACGATCAGAAATTCGGATTATTGAGTCTTGCAATCCGGATTATAAGGACATAATACTATCTTGACGTCAATCCGGACTAGTAAATATCCGGATTATCGTTCTCCGGATTAGCGAGTCTCCACTGTATGTAAAAACAACATAATTGAAAAAAATTAAATTATATGGTTCTAATGATGCGATCCTCATGAAATTTCGCACGAACTTTCAGTACAATCTCTATACGAATTTCACTCGAATCGGATATATTGTTATGGAAATATGGGTATTCTTCTTTTCAATATTCCAATATTTCCGTAGTTCATATGATGCGATCTTCTTGAAATTTTGCATCAACGTTCAGTATATCGATCTTAATTCACAATATAAATTTCACTTGAGTCGGATTTATCGTTATGGAAATATGAAGTTTCTCCTTTTCAATATTCCAATTGCATTTTCTATGGTTCTGTTTACACTATGGCCACAAAATGTTGCATGAGGCTTGTTATGTACATCTTGTATGTGGCCACATCATTTCATTTCGATTGGTTTTGTTTTGTCTGAGATATTGAGGAACAAAAATTTTGAATGGACATATTTTATGGAACACCCTGAACGATTTTGCTGTTTAACGAACTTAAACGAGTCATTTGGGAACCGAACTCACCCTGAAAATCTCAAGTCTCCTGGACCATCCCTTCGAAAGCTTTCATGCTAACGGACGGCCGGTCCCACGGACAGAATTTAATTTGACCACGAATTCGTCATCAGGGAGTCGAACCCTATCGTTTGAGACCATTTTCGGCTCAAAATTCGAAAATTACAGACATTTGGGAAAAACGAGATAGCACTCGTTTGAGAAGTTTAATTTTTTGCAAAGAAACGGCGCCCTATACGAAAAAAGTCAAGAAAGATTTTTGGTCGCCAACCGATCGAAGAATTAAAAAATTAATGTTAACACCTTGTATTGCTGAAATTTGGAGTTCACATCAAATAATAAATATTTGATTTGTAAATGCTTAATGGTTAGTTTGGACAAAAAGTGCAGAGGTACGTGTACGTATGTAATGTTCAACAGTAAACATTGATCTAATGGAGTAGGTACTCACGATTCCACAGATTTGTGACTTTATTGGAGGTGAAAGAAGTAAGGAAGTATCTTTAGGCATTTTCGGAAACTTGAGGCGTTTTCGAAAACCTACTCGGGTTACTAACTCGATCTATTGGGTCACGTGGCGGATCTTCTCGGATCACGAACCCGGGTTCTAAGTTTACGAACAAATCAGGTTTAGGATTTGAAGTGACAGTCGTATCAATAACATAACCAAATATTTTATGGATTTATTATTTCAGTCCCAGTTTATTTTCGGATTGTCTCTAGATATGCTTTTATTTATTGGCTTTTGTAAAATATTTCTTATAATTTCTGGTGTGCCCTTCCATGTTTAATGTTATTTTTGAGTACCTATGTTAAAGAAGTAGGCAATTTATCTTTTCGGTTCCAGTTTATTCACTGATTGTCTCCAGCTTTAGTAGCTTTGCTTGGATTTATTGGCTTCTGTGATATCTTTCTTTTAATTTCTAGTGTGCCCTCGCATGTTCAATGTTATCTTTGAGTACCTATGTTAAAGAAGTAAAGAAGGCTTTAGCTTCAACGCGGAAATATCTGCATACAAAGTTATGAAGAAGATGTTTCACATTATATTCTCGGCTCATGGAACCACACATTTTACACTGAGCCAAATTCTCTTCTCTTTCCATAATTTTTAGGAATAGAATGTATAAAATAATTAAGAAAAGTGTAGAACACTTATTCCAGCCTTTCTCAAATACAAAATTGAACTGCAGTGCGCATAAGGTGACTGACGAACCCTGCCTCGTGTAGGGTTACGATAGATCAACCTGGGTCACTGATTGAGTTAATAGCACCGTACTTTCCGAACACGGGTTGGATGTTCGGGTCAGGTAAACGAACGCGAAGGTTAGGGTTCGAGTTAACCCGAGTAAGTATCCGAAAACGCTTTTACTCGATCACTAACCTGGGTTACAGATTGATAGATGAATAGTTGAATTGCTGTCAGTTTGTAACCCAGAGAAAGTATCCGAAAATGCCATTTGTTCCTGACAATTTTTCAGGTTAGGTTATTGAGTTTCAGTTGTGATACTCACCAGGTATGTTCAAATTGCCAACAGAATAACCAGCAGTGCCTGCAATACAGTGACCACCTCTTCCAACACCTTGTACATCTCTAATTCGTCCTCCAGTTCCCGTGGTGGCACCACTGAAGGGTGCTACTCCAGTAGGAAAGTTATGGGTTTCTGCGGTGAATATTAAATGGGAGTCTGTTGTGGTAGCTGAAAGTTCTGATGCTTTTCCAGGATTTGAAGGTCGCAATGAGTTGTGGGTGAATCCTTTGATGGCACTGAAATTTTTAAGGTTGGTATAATAGTGGTAAAGAAACTGTTCTGAAATGAACAAGTCAGAATGACTGTGAACAAAACAGTATATTGAGCGATAGTGTGCAGAAATATGGCGGAAAAAACTATTATCTGGTATACTGCAATGGATGAATCAGCTTGATTGTAAGACCCATAAATACGCATGACTTGGTAGACCAAGGCAGAGCACCTCAAGGCCATTACTTGTCAAGGAGCAGAGGTTGGCTTGTCGATGCATCGCAGCAGCTACTAAGACTCTCGAGGTTATTAGAGAAATCACAGCTCTCCGTCTTGTGATATATAGAGCTGCACCCGAGGCTATCCTCAGATTAGACAATGATATTTATGCTAAATATATGAATGCAAAAATCTCAGCACGATCGGAATTATATTCTGAAAATTATTCAAAAAACGAAATATGTAAAAAAATCGATTCTATGGTTCTGATCCTCTTGAAATTTTGCATGAACATTCAGTATATCAATCTTCATTCACATATAACCTATTCGTTTTGAGATATTTCGTGCTCCTGAGTAACTCAAAAGCTCGAAATACGGCTTGCCATTGGCTGCGCACAAGTACAGGAACAGCTCAGGAGCACGAAACTCCACAAAACGAATACCGTATTAATAAATTTCACTCGAATCGGATATCTGGTTATGGAAAAATAAAGTTTCTTTTTTTCAATATTCTGATTGAATTTTCTACGGTTCTCGATTGAAATATACTCTGGGAGGATTCTGCATTTCTTAGAAACTTTATAGGTTTTCACTCCCAGTCTCTGAAACATAAATAATTAAAAAATGTTTGATTAAGGTGAAGTGCTCCTGCGAAAATCTTTGCACTTAAGTATTTGTCAGGAGCAAATTGGTCTTGAAAAAATTGTTGCCTAACAGTAAAACTGAAAAATGAAACAAATTAAAAGGATATTATTATTATTATTTTTTAATTATTTATATTTCAGAGACTGGGAGTGAAAACCCATAAAGTTTCTAAGAAATTCTACGGTTCTGTTTACACTATGACCACAAAATTTCGCATAAGGCTTATTTTGAGCATTTTGCATGTGGCTGCAATTTTCATTTCGTTTTCTCTGAGATATTGAGGAACAAAAACTTTGAATGGCCATATTTTATGGAACACCTATACGATGTGGCTCGTTAAAGAACTTAACTGCGGCATTTGGGAACCGAAGTCGCCCTGAAAATCTCAAGTCTCTAGAACAATACCTTCGAAAGTTATAGTGCTAACGCACGGACTTACGGACATAATTGAATTTGATAACGGATTCGTCATCAGGGAGTCGAACCCCATCGTTTGAGAAAATTGTCGGCTCAAAATTCGAAAATTACAGACATTTGGGTAAAACGATATAGCACTCGTTCAGGTAGAACCTGCACAAAGAAAGTGTGCAAAGTTTAGCTCTACTCCGTAAAAACCCGCATTGGGTCCCTTGTAGTAGTACCCGTTCTGACGAAGCCAACTAGCGGCAGTAAGCCGAATCAATTTTCCACACTTCAACTGAATGGGTACCGGAAACAGGAAGGGGAACTTGGCTGGCTTGAAATCTACTCATGAGGATAGTTGACTGGAGCAACGTTTTTCCACTGTACTGGTACGTCACTGGCCGCCAGTGGTGTTCAACTGCGCAGTTACATCATAGTGCCAACCGTTCACAATCTAATCTAAATCTTATTCTACTTGGATGGGGTCATCAACTACTTTTGTGACATTGGGAACAATAATCATGAGAAAAGCAGAAAGGAGTGCATTTTGGTTGCGTCTTTCTGGCCTGAAGCAGTTCCTAAGGTATTTCTTGCATGGTTCCTAAAGGGACATTGCATTTTGGGAGGCACCTTGTACCAGTGGTGGTTGTAGCAATGAGTGTAGATTCTGTTGAGAAGAGGAGAAAATTTCGAAGTACCTTCTAACTGAGAGTCATGTACTCTGTCGCCAACATAAGGAATGTTTGGGTCGCAAATCATTAGAGGTGGAGAGCTTGAAACCTTTTCAGTTGCTGAGGTTCATAAAAACTCTGGAGTAGGATGGCGATCTGTAGTTAAATGTCCAAATCAGCTGAATAGAAAAAGGGCCACAATAGGGTTGCAGTGAATGATTCAATCATTCGAATTGGAACTATAATTATATTCACACATTAACAAACTCATCAAATATTCCAAGCGCCTAGCTCAATCAGCTTGACAGTAATCTTGTTAAGGCTACTCGTGGGACACCTCAGGGTGGAGTAATATCTCCAATTCTATGGAGCCTAGTAGTGGATGAACTACTACACAGACTAACGAACTTGGCTTCGAATGTGTAGGCTATGCTGATTATACAGGGTGTTTCCTAAACATGCGGCAAAAATTCAGGGGATTGTTCCTTGGAACATTCTAAGAATATTTTGTCCTTTGATGATTTTTGAAAAACCTCTTTGTATCGAAGATACAGGGGAAACAAAATTTTAGATAATAACATTTTATTATGAAAAATTACATGAAAATTTAACTTAACCTACAAAAACTGTTGAAAATTATAGCGATTCATAATAGTCAAAGATAAAATGTTAATTGCTAATACATCACAAAACGAATTCAAATGAAAACCGTGTTTAATCTGTATTCCTTTACCATCTGAACTTATCAATTTTAAGTCAAAAAACTGGCCGTTTTTAGTAATTGGAATATTGTTAAACAAATTTAAAGATAAATTGTACCTACTTAGTAAACACAGTGTGGTACGCATTTTTATTTAAACTATTATTAATTTTAAAAATATGAAAAATGTTGTTCGTCCTGTATCTTCGAAACAAAGAGGTTTTTCAAAAATCATCAAAGGACAAAACATGCTTAAAATAGTCCAAGGAACAACCCCCTAAATTTTTGCCGCATGTTTAGGAAACACCCTGTATAGTCCTGATAATTAGACGCAAATTCGAAGGCACTCTTTGCGACTTACTGCAAAAGCGCCTTAGAATTATTGAGCAGTGGTGCTTGCCTGTGGGGCTGAACATTAACACAAACAAGACTGTAGTAATTCCGTTCATTCGGAAAAGAAAAAAACGTTATACATATGGGGCAGTAGTCTGGTTTGCCAAGACAAGTCAGGTTAGTACGAGGAAAAGGCTTGATAAAGTACAGGGGCTTGCCTTTGTGTGCATCGCTGGAGCTATGAGAACGTGCCCAACTAGGGCACTTGAGGTCATTACGGATCTCGCACCTCTACATCTAGTGATAGATAGGGTAGCCCATGAGGCTATCCTCAGAATATCTAAGGAAGGTACAGGTAATGAGAGAATAAAGTATCAGAGAGTCTGGTCCTCGCTGAACAACTACATCTCATCTGCGAACCTCCCTAGCGATGTTCAAGAAAGTAAGCACTGTGAAAAACTCAAGGACATAGAAAGGAATGGAAACGGGAATACACAGACTATAACCTCAAAGAAAATAGCGTAAAAATGGTACCCAGATGGTTCCAAAACCTCTACAGGAGCTGACGCTGGGTTATACGGGCCAAGTACCAAGTGTGCACTGTCGCTAGGCTCCTGTATGCGCGTATTTCAAGAGTAAATCTTAGCTATTAAAAGATGTCTAGATATAAATCTAGAAAGAAACTATCAGAAGTGCGATATAGCCATACAATCAGATAGTCAAGCTGCTATTAAAGCACTGAGCTCTTACGTCAACGACTCAAAGATGATCTGGGAGTGCCGGAACAAACTCAACGAAGTAGGCAAGAAAAATAAGGTCTTTTTAATCTGGGTTCCCGGCCACTCGGGAATCAAAGGAAACGAAGAGGCCGATACATTTGCCAAAGAGGGCGCACGAATGTCACTCATTGGCTCAGAACCCTTCTGTGGTATAAGTAAATGTACCTATAGGAAGGAGTTTCTGGAGAAGGAGAAAGCCGAGAGCGAAGAATTCTGGCGGAATCTCCCAGGGATGGATCATTCCACTAAGTTCCTTCGGAACTTTGAAACAGCAAGATCCAAAAGATATCTGGATCTTGGTAAAAACAATTACACCTCCTCACTGGCTTTATTACAAGACACCGTCGCCTCAGGAAGCACCTGTTGAGGATGGGATTATCCTACACTGACGAGTGTAGGTTTTGTGGGAAGTAGGAAGAAACCCTCAGTCACCTAGTCACGGGATGACGAGAAACTTGTTATAGTGAGGAACTAGCCTCGTCGAAACCTTCACAGATATTGGATTTCATCAAATCTCTGGAACAGCTCTGTAAGGGGGGACAATAGACCTTGAGGTCGCAGTGAACTGTAAACACCTTTTAAACTATAACTATCTTGTTTACATATGGACCAAACCAGACAGAATGGCTTTTATAAATTGAAAGGTTGATAAATGTGGATTTTCTTCGTTTATTCATGAGAATTGCTTTTGTGTATTTTAAGCTCAAAATCGGAATTTTATATGTATTTAAATAAAAGGTGCAATTGTCTGTTGTTCAATTAAAAATAAGCACGCATAAATTAGAGAAGTTGAGATAAGACATTCGAAAAATATTCCTAAATGATTTCAGTGAGCTTTCCAAATCATAAGTAGGGTCAACCGATAATAGGTCAAATTGTTACACAATTTTAATAAATAAATAATGAACATTATCAAATTACGAAGAGGAATTTTGACATTTAGTATGATGCTGTACATATGAACTTTCACAACTTCGAGGTCAGTTAAAATTGGATACAAAAATACTCTATTCACAGAATGGAAAATTGAAGAGTCTGGTCCTCTCTGAGCAACTACATCTCATCTGCGAACCTCTCTAGTGATGTAATGATCAAGAAGGTAAGCACTGAGAAAAACTTCAGGACATTGCTAAATAAAAGGGAGTAATGGGAACGAGAATACACCGACTATAACCTCAAAGAAAATACCGTAAAATGGTATACAGATGGTTTCAAAACCTCTACGGGAGCTGGCACTGTGATATACGGGTCGAGTACCAAGTGTGCACTGTTGCTCGGCTCCTGTATGAGCGTCTTTCAAGCGGAAATATAAGCTATTGAAAGATGTCCAGATATAAATCTAGAAAGAAACTCAGAAGTGCGATATAGTCATAAACTCAGATAGTCAAGCTGCTATTAAAGCACTGTGCTCATACGTCATCGACTCAAAGATGATCTGGGAGTGCCGGAACAAACTCAATGAGGTGGGCAAGAAAAATAAGGTCCTTTTAATCTGGGTTCCCGGCCACTCGGGAATCAAAGAGGCTAATACACTTGCCAAAAAGGACGCACGAATGTCACTCATTGGCCCAGGACCTTTCTGTGGTATAGGTAAATGTACCTATAAGAAGGAGTTTCTGGGGAAGGAGAAAGCGGAGCGGAAAAAACTCTGGCCAAATCTCCTAGGGATGGATCATTCCACTAAGTTCCTTCGGAACTTTGAAACAGCAAGATCCAAAAGATATCTGGATCTTGGTAAGAAACAATTATACCTCCTCACTGGCTTTCTTACAGGACACTCTGGCCTCAGGAAGCACCTGTTGAGGATGGGATTATTGGACACTGACGAGTGTAGGTTCTGTGGGGAGGAGAAAGAAACCCCCATTGACCTAGTCACTGAATGTTTTGGCATTGCAAACCTAATGAGAGAATGCCTCAGGCGAGAAACTTGTAAGAGTGAGGAACTAGCCTCGTTGAAGCCTTCACGGATAATGAATTTCATCAGATCTGTGGAACTCAAAGGCGAGCTGTGAAGGGTGTGGTCAGAACAGCTCTGTAAGGGGGCACAATAGACCTTGAGGTCGCAGTGAACGGTAACCCTTTTTTAAACTATAGCTATATACAGGGTGTTTCCTAAACATGCGGCAAAAATTCAGGGGGTTGTTCCTTGGACTATTTTAAGCATGTTTTGTCCTTTGATGATTTTTGAAAAACCTCTTTGTTTCGAAGATACAGGGCGAACAACATTTTTCATATTTTTAAAATTAATAATAGTTTAAATAAAAATGCGTACAGCACTGTGTTTACTAAGTAGGTACAATTTATTTTTAAATTTGTTTAACAACATTCCAATTACTAAAAACGGCCAGTTTTTTGACTTAAAATTGATAAGTTCAGATGGTAAAGGAATACAGATTAAACACGGTTTTCATTTGAATTCGTTTTGTGATGTATTAGCAATTAACATTTTATCTTTGACTATTATGAATCGCTATACACTGGCTAGAGGTGGTCATTTTCAACAATTTTTGTAGGTTTAGTTAAATTTTCGTGTAATTTTTCATAATAAAATGTTATTATCTAAAATTTTGTTTCCCCTGTATCTTCGAAACAAAGAGGTTCTTCAAAAATCATCAAAGGACAAAATATTCTTAGAATAGTCCAAGGAACAATTCCCTGAAATTTTGCCGCATGTTTAGGAAACACCCTGTATAACTATAACTGAGTCTAGCTAGGAGTGTTACTCCAAAGGGTTTTTCTGTTACTCAACTCCCATTGCTAGACCACTGCAATATATTGGTCTTTTCCAGGCCCACAAAAAGGCTTGGGTTCAGCAGATATCAAAATTGATCCACTTGCAACTGTCATAGGCTTTTTCATTTGCTTTAAACCACAATGATCTGGCACCTATAGTAGAGTCACCTCTTGCCAGTTGCTTTATGGTGTTACAGTACTCCCAGGTCAGCAGAGACCCCTGGCAGTGTGATTCCAGGGATATCAGCATGGCCTGGACGTAGATATAACTAAACTAACAGGCCAACCCCTGAATGATTCTTTACTAAATAAATCAGAATGATATTTTTTTCCAAAATCTGTGGCAAAACTAATCATTATGTCATACTGAGAGCAAAACTGAGAAACCCAGAATATCTCATCCAGATTTCACAGTTAATTTTCACTAATATATGTTGGTACTTGGAACTTACTAGTTATAGTCCGTTCACGAAAGGTTGAGCACATAGTAGGCGTTTCTTTATTTATCTGAAGTTGGCAGTATCTGCTGTCATTGCGTAAAATAAATTCAACGTTGCCGAATGTACCCGGCCTCGTCCGACGAGCTTGCGAGTTGTCAGACAACTCTATGCAATATTGACAACATTGCGTATCAATCTGACAAGAAAATAAAGAACATAACCTAAAATTTTAATATACACAGTGAAATATGCCAAATTTCCATGGCCAACCGACGGCTCAACCTTTCGTGAATGGACTATACAGATGCAAGGGCGTAGCCAGGGGGGGGGGTTTTGGGGGTTCAAACCCCCCCCGAAATGTTTCAGAGTTATTTTTTTATTTATTACTTGCTACAGAAAGCGACCCTCACAATTCCTGGCACCTACAAAGTCAATTGCCAAAATGTCAAAACCCCCCCCGAAATTAATTCCTGGCTACGCCCTTGTACAGATGTCTATATCATCTGTCAATTCAGTGATATAGGCAACTTACTGTTCTACCAACCAACATTCTACAATGAGAAAATAACTTAGAGATATGAATAGAAATACAGTAGAGACTCGATAATCCGAAGAACGATAATCCGGATATTTACTAGTCCGGATTGACGTCAAGATTGTATTATGTCCTTATAATCCGGATTGCAAGACTCGATAATCCAAATTTCCGATCGTTGCATACGTGGTTTACGGTTCTAACTTGTCGTAACTCAATTTCTATGACGACGATCGGGCGTTCTTTTGGTATATAATAGTGCACAATGGTATATAAGACAAAAAAGTCAGACAAGAATAATTAATTAGTGAAATGGAATGTTTCTACCTCCAAACTATACAGCTTTGATACAGCATAAATGGATCATAGTGATATTAAATTAACAAAACTGCAATACCGAAATGGCCTTTTAGCACATATTTTTTCGATCCTCGAAGACGGGGATAATGTTAGCAAATGCATTTAGAGCATAGATCAATTCGATGCAGTTTGTTTATTCCATAACTCATGACAATTACTGATATTCAGCTTCTGAAAGATATACAGGAGAAAGCTATCATTCAGCATTCTTTTTCCCTTACAGTAGAAAACGTAAAATATCTAATTATTCCAAATAATATATTTGTTTTATGATTTCGATAATAAAGCCTATATTTATTTCAACCGTTTTTTTAAATTGCATCTTTACTAAATTGTAAGACGCGGTATTCCGGATTCCTCATTAATCCGGATCATCCCTTGCATTAATTGATCCGGATTATCGAGTCTCTACTGTATTCGGTTGATGAAAATAATGTATAATAATCATACAGAAGGCTCATTACAACGCTCTTTTATCGAACACCTTCTGCACTGCAATATCAATTGAGCTCTGTTCACTCACCTACTGTTATCACTAAATTTGATCACATTATTTTTATTTGTGAATTCCTGGGTTTTGATTATCATGTCAATCAGAGATTCCTCATATTCTTTTCCATCTATTACCATTTTTCCTTTGAAAAACCAGTGTCTACTGTGTTCACTGTTTGATTGCGCTAAATCGAAGCACTCTACGTTAGTAGGGTTTCTCTTGAGCACATCTCTGAATAATTTGGTGTAGTAATCTAAATCAGCTGTGTCGAAAGCTAATCCTAGCTCGGCATCTATATTCTGCAGTGCTTTTTTACCCAAATTCATTACATCAACTTCGTAAATGTTTTCTTTTTTGACTAACTTCTCGTTGAAACTCTGTTTTGGAATATTTTGTTCAGTATATATGCATTCAGTCATTCTATCGTGAAGGAGTGCATTTATTTCAGATTCTTTTTCCTTCGTTAATTCTGAGTTTTTATAGCTTATGAGATATCTCCTGGATACTTCCAATCTTACCACCTGAGTTAATCCTAAATTCTGGCATATTGATACAGCATTTGTAGAATTTGAGGTTGAAAAATTAAATCTTGGTCCTATTTCGATCAACAGGTTTTGAGGCCCTTTTTTCAGACTTGTCACTTCCAACAAATCCGTAGATTCTAGAGGAGCTTTCAATATCCATTTCAATATTTTCAGATCTTTTTTCGACAGTTCACTATTGAGTTCGATATGGTAACACAATTCCACTTGCACATTTTGAATAGGAGTAAATTTTTCCTGTAATTTTTTTCAACAAATCACTTCTTTTTCCTTCAGGAAATGTAGACTGATACAGCCTCAAAATTGACCCGCACTTAACCATTTTAATATACGGAGCAGTTTGCGTCGAAGTTTGTACTGATATTCACATAATCTTCAAGTAATTGTTACAAGCAGGAGATTTTGATAACAGGGTCAAAATTGACAAATAGGGTTACACTCATAAGCAATTACGAAGGAAGAGTTTTGAAATTTGTTTTTTCGTTTTATTTGAACGAATTCTCCTTGAAAGGTTAGGTCTCTGGTTAGATGTTTGTTTAACGCGTTTGTTCAATTGATTTGTAAGAGACGAATTCGAAAAAGTCCATCAATTCTTCGTCCACATTCTTGAAACAACGTTTCAAAATATCATTATTCTTATTAATTCAAATTAAATTTGTTAATTCAAACGCGCAATTCACCTAAAAAAGTGGGAGATGCAATACCGAGTTTTATATTTATTTTCTTTTTTCAGACATAATTCATAAATAATGGACTGTAGTATTTGAGTTTTCAGGGACGAAAAAATTCCAAAAGTTAGACACGCAGTCTATTTTTCAAATTTCAGAGGAATTAAAAGAAGTTTATAAACTTAATTCTTCCTAAATGAAATTTCATCATTTGTTCGGAATTGTACAGAAAAGAAACCTAATGAAAATTAAGAGGATTCAGTTTTAATTTCTTCGATTTGAGAATATATTGAATTTTTTCTGTTTTTTTCCTATTCAATTTGGTAGATTTTTTTTGTTGTCATGTTTCCCTATTTCCTTTTCTACTTTCCTAGGTTGGAGAGCCTGAAGGTAGGAAACCTGTCAACTGTCAAAATTAATGGGAATGTAATTTGAATAACAATGAATTTTTGACACAGTTTTGTTGATTTTGTGATGTATTTGTGTAGTTGATTTATTTCTAAGAGAATTATATCCCATATAATTTTCATAATGGGCAAATGTAAGTACTCTGAAGAAATAATGTGGATTTTAGTATCTAGTCATTGAAGAAGGTGCTAATTTTCAATAAATATCTTGCCATCTATACGGCTTAGGTCATATTCACCGATGTGATTACTGATTCAAGTTTATATATTTGATTATTGAAAAAGACTGCGGCTCTTTCAGAACACATATTTCTCGTGCAATTGATGTCATGGTGTAAGTTAATTGATTTTGAATAATCAATAATACATATTCCTATGTAAACAACTTGTTTTCAGGATTGATCCATTTAATGGAATTCTACCATTTTTTCCTTGTCTTTAAAATAAATCGTTTGAATTTTATTTCCTATATATAAGATGTATTTATGTGAGAGAATGTTTGAATCAGATTCTTAGTAAGAATTACATGGTAGGCTGAATTTAGCAATTATCAGCAACTAATTGGAATAAATCCTTTCTTCTCAATTAATTCGTTCGGTATTCTTTTATTCTTACAAAGTAATTATATTTTATGAATATGTAGTATACTTTTAAGAATTATTCATCAGATGCTTGTGTAATGATAATGTCAAATCAAGAAATTCAAGATATTCGATGTTAGTCAAGCAGAAATAGAAGCTATTGCATGTGAAAACAGTTTGGAATTGTCAAATAACTATAAGTACCCTGATTGTTGATAATAGAATCACTCTTGTTTGGATACCATGACACTAAGGCTACTTTTGAAACAAAGATACAGACCGGCTGGCATAGCACTGTCTTTTTCGAGCCCAAAATCAACCCTGGGATTCCCACACAACTTAGCTAAGCAGGAAGTAACAGTTTATTCCTTGACCCTCCTTACACAAGAAAGACCCCATTGGTTGTAGTGTATAAAACCTAGATTCATAATACAAACTAGATGGCGAACCTGTCAAAAATTTTGAGGCAAACGGCGGCCATTTGCAGTTTGGGGTGGATTTGAGAAGTGTCACTTTTTCTATAAATTTAAATATTAGAATTAAGAATATTCCTTTATTTATTTTATTTCAAAGAATTAAAATTATAGGATTACCAATATTGTTTAATAACTAACAGAGCCGGACCGTGGGCGTGGCGAGAGAGGCATTTGCCACGGGCGCAAACGACCTAGGGGCGCAAAATGTGAAATAACATTTTTTTTTTGTTTTTTTTTCATTTTGGTGATTGAGTTCTTGTTCATTACTTTTTAAGAAATCTGGGAGGTTCAGTATATTTGTGCTTAAAAGAACTCCTAGCTGGAAAGTTTCATTCCATTTGTTATGTTTTTCGGGGTGCTGAATTCGAATGAAGTTTGCTAACAAAATTTCGTGACGGAACATGGAAACAAAACAAAAATAGATGAAGAATCTCATTCTTGGTCAGTTTTTTGCTTATCACTCGGAAACTATCAACTTTTCGTGGAAAACCTTTCCATACAAAATGAAAGTACATAAAATTTCCTACAAATTGTTTCACCACAGTTTGTTCTGCGTCAACCTGTTTTGGCTCAATTTAAAGTTTTGAATGAGGTATTTTCTGTGACTCAATAAATGAAAAAATTTAAATTCTATGGTTCCAGTGATGCGATCCTCTCAAAATTTTGCATGAACAGACTCGATTCACAAAAAGAAATCACTCGAATCGGATATCTTGTTATAGAAATATAAAGATTCTTCTTTTAATATTCCAATTAAATTGAATATCTCAGATGAAACGAAACCAATCGAAATCAAATGTTTCGGCCAAATGCAAGATCGCAAGATGCTCATAATAAGCCTTATGCAAAATTGTGTGGCCATAGTGTGAACAGAACCATAGAAAATTAAATTGGAATATTGAAAAGAAGTCATTGAAAATACCTCATTTTCAACTATAATTTGAGCCAGAACAGGTTGTCGCAGAACAAGCTGTGGTAGTACAATTTGTAGGAAATTTTATGTACTTTCATTCTGTATGGAAAAGTTTTTCACGAAAAGTTGATAGTTTCCGAGCAAAGAGCAATAAACTGACCAAGAATGAGATTTTTTTCTTTTTTCTATGTTCCGTCACGAAATTTTGTTAGCAAACTTCAAATTCGGATTCAGCATCCCAAAAACATAAAAAATTAAAGAAATAAAACCACCCCAAAACTTTCCAGCTAAAAGCACCATTCGACTGGATTAAGATTATTGTGAATAAAAAAGTTCTTCAAAATATAATCAATAAATCGTCAGTTGAATGCAGAACTATCCCAAGTCCTTTTTTCCAGAAAATCGGTTTATGGGCTGAAAAAATGCTTGTTACTACACTTCATCTGATGCAGAAGTATTGCAAGTCCATCTTATATCCTTACCTCACTTTTTCAATTTCATATAAACTCACGTGATAGTTCAAGCCAGCGATTTAGTGGACATAGCATAGTTCTGACCCATACCATAAGGACATAGTTTAGTTGAAAGTGGCAATGCCATCTTGAAAACAGAGAGCTGTTTTCAAGATGGCATTGAAAGTGGACATAAAATAGTTCTAATATGCAGAACTACCATACAAAGCTATATTATGTCCCAATTTTTCAGAAATTACTTTTTGTGTTAATTTTGACCATCACAAAACAATCAGGATCTTCAAGTTCAAAATGGAAGAATTCGTATATATGTATTTTCAATCAGCTTTTAACCTATTCAAAAAAACGTGTCTCCTGAAAAGTAAGAATTTCGGACCTAGTGTAGTTCTGCATTAATCCCATCGAAATGTCAATTAGGAAAAAAAAATGTATTTATTGAAAAATGAATTTCCTCAAGGGCGCATTTTGAAAATTTGCCACAGGCGCTAGAATCCTAGTTCAGGCTCTGATAACTAATCACAAGAATCGAAAATATTTATAATTTTAATAGACCGAAATTAAGGGGAGCCATGCTGGGTCCAACCACAGACTCGAAAATTACAGAACAATTCGAATGAAATGAAATCTGTAATCGAATAAATGAAATCTGTAATCAAATGTAATAATTTATTGTTTATGTTGGTGCATAACCCCGATAGATGGCGATGAAAATTTGCGAGTGATCTGTAATTTTCGAGTCTATGGTTGGACCCAGTCAGCCTGTCTGGCATAAGTGGGCAAGTGGCATACCATTCTAGTGCTCTACCGAAATGTCAGAGTTCACAGAACACTAATATATAGAGTTCGTTTTTCATCACTTCTTTCAAAGGAACGTCTATGTTTCATTCAAAATTCGAGCACAAATGGCATAAAACATCAAAATATTTGTGGTTCACCCCAAACTGCAAATGGCGGCCATTTGCCTAACTTTTTTCTACGTGACAGTAAGGAAGTTCGACGTCCAGTTAGTATTATAGGTCCATCGTATAAAAGGGATCAAGGCTCGAATCAAGGTGTCAATCGACAATAATAATTTGAGCCTTCAAAAATGAAAATCCTTGGTTTAAATTTGAATTATCACTCGCCATACTAAAGGGTTTTCCAATAAGAGGTGTTATTTTGAATAGCCCGCTATTTCGGTAGATGTCACGTTTGAAGCTGTCATTTTTTGACATTTGACAAGTAGAAACTACGCCATTTATAAAAATAGAACGATACACGCTTCGAGAACGCATTGAAATTATTAAAATTCACTGAAAAAAGGGGAAAATTTGGCAGAGACGGGCCGTCGTTAAGCACTTTGTCGGACCACAATGAAGAAATTGGTGAAAAAATTCGAGCAGTTGGGACGAGTTAATGATGTGAAGAAAAAAAACCGTGCACATCGCTAAAAGAACAGCCGAGAATATTGCTGCTGTAGCGGAAAGTGTTGAAGAAAACCCTGATTTGTCCATTTCTCGTCGTTCTTTGGAATTAGGAATTCCATTCACAAACGTATTACGATAGTATTGATCTGGACAACGTTAACTTTCAACAAGCTACGTGCCACACAAGCAACGAAACCATTGATCTTTTGCGGGAAAAGTTTCCGGACCGTGTTATCTCTCGAAGAGGTGATCACAATTGGCCACCGAGATCTTGTGATTTAACACCTTGCGACTTCTTCCTTTGGGGCCACGTGAAAGGGAAGGTCTACGCCAATAGCCCAGCGTCGATTCAAGACCTCAAAGATGGAATTCGTGAGGCTATCGAGGATATAGGGCAGCCACTTTGCGATTTGGTTATGGAAAATTTCATTAAAAGGATATGGTCCTATAAGCGTGGTCGTGAATCCTGAACCAGGCTCCTTTGGCTGACCTGTCCAGGGAGGACATATACAATAGCTTTAATTGGAAGAGTTTTGAACAAAAAGCTAGTCCTCTTGCCAGGTCTAGGTAGAACAAAATTTAACACAAAGCATTATGATAAGTCACTGCAGGGCTGCAGGCATCTACACAAATTCGGTCTAGCCAAAAATAATAAACGCAGACAGAGCTTTGAGGCCACCTAAAAGGCCATACACATCGTCTCAGAATGTCCATCAGTGAGTTGCATCATATTCAAGGACTCAGAGCAACTCACCATAGTACAGAGAAAACTGTGACACTTATCAATCATTTAAATTATAGTGGAACTTCTCTATAACGAAAGCGCTAAATATTCGTTATACAGAAAATTTGCTCCTATAGTCGGCCATGTCGCTGCAAACTTCACTGATTTAAGTGTATCATTCAAACTTAAGCACTTCCTTTAGACATTTTTGCACAACGTTCTCTTTAGCGTAATGGTTAGGTTAGGTCAGCCAGGGTGTATATTTAAAACATCTTCAGAAGGATCTATCTGCCCGCCGTAATGATTCAGTTTAAGGTCGGGATTTATTACGTACGTTCGGAAAAATTTCGGAAAAAACCCACCTTATACCTTCTTATCAATATCCATTTAAAGAGTGATGTTTTCTGAATATTTCGTTATAGAAAGAATTCACTTCGTTTTAGAGGGTATTTTCAACATGGAATTGGGATGTAAGGAACAATGTCTTGTACGAAATTCGTTATACAATATAGAAATTCGTTATACAGACGTTTGTTATAGGGAAGTTCCAGTGTACTTACCCAAGAATCAGATCTGGGGAAATTTGAACTAGGAGCGAACTGAAAAGTCCGCCCACACTCAGTGGTAGGGCGGTCTGATTATCACTATAGTCCGTTCACGAAAGGTTGAGCACATAGTAGGCGTTTCTTTATTTATCTGAAGTTGGCAGTATTTACTGTCATAAAGTAAAATAAAGTCAACGTTGCCGAATGTACTCGGCCTCGTCCGACGAGCTTGCGAGTTATCAGAGAACTCTATGCAATATTGACAACATTGTGTATCAATCTGACAAGAAAATAAAGAACATAACCTAAATTTTAATATACACAGTGGAATATGCCAAATTTCCATGGCCAACCGACGGCTCAACCTTTCGTGAACGGAGTATACATACAGCCAACAATCTAGCTATCCACGTGAGGTTTATGTTTGCATCGTTGCCAAGGATCTAAGATAAATGTCAAATACGTTTTCAAATTTAAGAACCAGGAACCACCGAGTAGATGAGAACTCACAGATTGTTTAGTAGCAACTGTGATCACAAATGACTTGTTTACATGCCAAAACGCCAGCGATTTAGCGCGTAAAGTAGCCCAGCTTTCAACTTTAGTCGCAGATTTTTTACAACCCGATTGTTGGCCTGTGAACACGATTACACTGAGCGAATTTACTATCACCCACTAATTTCGCTCAGAAGCAGCTTGTAAATTATATCAATGTAATCGACCCATAAAAAAGACTTACAGTAGAGACTCGATAATCCGGAGAACGATAATACGGATATTTACTAGTCCGAATTGAAGTCAAGATTGTATTATGTCCTTATAATCCGGATTGCAAGACTCAATAATCCGAATTTCCGATCGTTGCATACGGGGTTTACGGTTCTAACTTGCCGTAACTCAATTTCTATGACGACGATCGGGCGTTCTTTTGGTATAATAGTGCACAATGGTATAAGACAAAAAAGTCAGACAAGAATAATTAATTAGTGAAATGGAATGGAATGTTTTTACCTCCAAACCATACAGCTTTGATACAGCATATGGATCATAATGATATTAAATTAACAAAACTGAAATACCGAAAAGGCCTTTTAGCACATATTTTTTCGGTCCTCGAAGACGGGGATAATGTTAGCAAATGCATTTAGAGCATAGATCAATTCGATGCAGTCTGTTTATTCCATAACTCATGGCAATTACTGATATTCAGCTTCTGAAAGATATACAGGAGAAAGCTATTGTTCAGCATTCTTTTTCCCTTACAGTAGAAAACGTAAAATATCTAATTTCTCCAAATAATATATTCGTTTATGATTTCGATAATAAAGCCTATATTATTTCAACCATTTTTTTAAATTGCATCTTTACTAAATTGTAAGACGCGGTATTCCGGATTCCTCATTAATTCGGATCATCCCTTGCATTAATTGATCCGGATTATCAAGTCTCTACTGTATTGTTTTTCAAAATTTCC
The DNA here is from genome assembly GCA_013421045.1 of Propylea japonica. Lineage (NCBI taxonomy): Eukaryota > Metazoa > Arthropoda > Insecta > Coleoptera > Coccinellidae > Propylea > Propylea japonica. Next base: position 6,123,532 of record CM024242.1, on the reverse strand, counting down.
ATCCAATATTTTTTTCGCGCCGTGTATATCGGCACAGGTTCTTTCATTCGAGGTCGCCAGTCGGCTTCAAACTCCATCCATATCACATCCCGACTGTTGGAAAAATCAATAGTCATACGAAGTGTGCGCCACACAGATCCCAGACTGGTCCCAGCCTGACAGGCACCATCTAGAAAGAAGCCCCATAATAGTTTTCCTCCACCCTTTACAATCCAATTCAGAGGTATTCTCATTTACCATTTAGTAGCTTTGTTGGCTTTTGATGTACCTTAGCCTAATTATTTCACTTTTTTCGTGCGCATACCTTGAAAAAATGATACTCCGACCATTTTGAGGCAGGGGTTGGGGGTGTCCCCGCTTACATTTCGACAGGCCACAAGAAGGCAAATGGGGGTTCCGCTAGCACTAGATCGTTGCGTAATTTCAGCTTTGCGGCTAACCGAGGGGTAGTAGCTATTTTTTTTTTCGTTCCGTATGAGATTTTCGTGTGGATCGCCCTACTGGCTGTGTCTGTCTTCGAAATGTAAGTAGTTTATGTGGATGTGCTATTTATTTGTACTGTGAACGTATCGAGCAGAAAATGGTGCGTAAATGGGAATTTTTCTTGCATTAAGTTGTTGATCGATTGGAAGAACACGAAGGTAACGATGACTTAGATCTGTTTCGATTCTAAGAAGCGAGGAAAAATCGTTATTCGATAGAGAATTTAAATCTTTAATACGGTTTCGATTGATTGAGTGGTATTGAGAATTGATAGACCATGGCGATGTGTTCTAATAAATAATTGTTGAAATTTATTGGGGATTATTTGAGTTGGCAGTTCGGAAATATTGATTTGTATAGTTGAGAGTAATTTACTAAACAACATTTCTATATTATTGTCAGGTGTCACAAAATCAATCTGAACATTTTAGAAGGAGAAAATAGATTAGTATCTGCTTCAAACATCATTATTTTACGTCAATTTCATGAGGTTTCTCTGTCAAAGATAAGTTCAAACTCGTTGAGAGGAGAAAATAAATAAATTAATTAGTTTTGGAAAACTCAAGAAACAGTGATTTGAAAGCTTCAAACATTACAATGTTATTGTTAGTTTAATGAGAGAGAAGTATGAGTTGATGATTTTGTTTCTGAAGAAAATAACGGATTATGGAATGCAATCATTTGATCATCCATTCGAATATTATTATTTTCATGAGTTTTTTCACAAAATCAGCTTGAAGATGATAATTTGATTTTTGTAAAAAAATTTAATCAGAAAAATTGTAATTTGGTTACTTCAAACATCACCACGTTTTTCTCTGTTTTATGATGTTTTCTCACAAAATATTCAAAAATTTCGAAGGAGAACATAGATCAATGAGTTAGTTTTTGAAAAAAAACAGGAATGTAGTGATTTGAGTACCTACTTCAAACATTCTAGTTCATTAAATTTTTTTCACAAAGTCACTTCAAACATCAAGAAAGAAGATAATAGGTTAAAGATTCTAAAAAAAAAGTATTTTTGGAAAGAATAATTCGGACACTTCACATATTACTAAATTATTGTCAGAATTCTGATTTCTTCTCACAAATAGTTCAAACCTTTCGAAACGAAAAAACGAATTAATAATTCAGTTTTTGAAAAAAAATGAGTTCAAGACAAAGCACTTCAAACACAAATAACTTAAATTTAATTCGGGAAAGAGAAATTTACTTCATACATTACATCAGTTGGAACATTTTAAAAGGAGAGAATAGACTAATGGTTTAGTTTTTGAAAAAAATTGAATTCGGGAATGCTATAAATATGAATATTTTCGGATGGATCTGCGCTATTGGCTGTTTCTGTCTTCGAAATATAAGTAGTTTATGTGGATGTGCTATGTATTTGTACTGTGAACGTATCGAACAGAAAATGGTGCGTAAATGGACTTTTTCTTGCATTAAGTTGTTGATCGATTGGAAGAACACGAAGGTAACGATGACTTAGATCTGTTTCAATTCGAAGAAGCGAGGAAAAATCGTTATTCGATAGGGAATTTAAATCTTGAAAACGGTTTCGATTGATTGAGTGGTATTGAGAATTAATAGACCATGGCGATAGTGTTCTAATAAATAATTGTTGAAATTTATTGGGGATTATTTGAGTTGGCAGTTCGGAAATATTGATTTGTATAGTTGAGAGTAATTTACCATACAACATTTCTATATTATTGTCAGTTGTCACAAAATCAATCTGAACATTTTAGAAGGAGAAAATAGATTAGTGTCTGCTTCAAACATCATTATTTTACGTCAATTTCATGAGGTTTCTCTGTCAAAAATAGTTTAAACTCGTTGAGAGGAGAAAATTAATAAATTATTAGTTTTTTGGAAAACTCAAAGAAACAGTAATTTGAAAACTTCAAACATTACAATGTTAGTGTCAGTTTAATGAGAGAGGAAAATGAGTTGATGATTTAGTTTGTAAAGGAAATAACGGATTATGGAATGCAATCATTTGATCATCCATTCGAAATATTATTATTTTCATGAGTTTTTTACAAAATCAGCTTGAAAATGATGATTCGATAATGGTAAAAAAATTAATCAGAAAATAGTAATTTGGTTACTTCAAACATCACCACGTTTTTTCAGTTTTATGACGTTTTCTTACAAAATAGTCCAAAAATTTAGAAGGAGAACATAGATTAATGATTTAGTTTTGAAAAAAAACAGGAATTTAGTGATTTGAGTAGATATATACTTCAAACCATAGATTATAGAGTATACTATATAATCTTTGCTTCAACATTCTATCGCATTAATTTTTTTCACAAAGTCACTTCAAACATCAAGAAAGAAGATAATAGATTAATGATTCTAAAAAATTATTTTTGGAAAGAATAATTCGGACACTTATTAATAAATTATTGTCAAAATTCTGATTTATTCTCACAAAATACCTAGTTCAAATCTTCGAAACGAAAAAACGAATTAATAATTCAGTTTTTGAAAAAAAATGAGTTCAGGACAAAGCACTTCAAACACAAAATAACTTAAATTTATTCGGAAAGAGAAATTTACTTCATACATTACATCAGTTTGAACATTTTAAAAGGAGAGAATAGACTAATGGTTTAGTTTTTGAAAAAAAATTGAATTCGAGAATGCAATAAATATGAATATTTTCGTGTGGATCTGCGCTACAGGCTGTGTCTGTCTTCGAAATGTAAGTAGTTTATGTAGATGTGCTATGTTTTTGTACTGTGAATCAAGGAGAAAATGGTGCGTAGATGGAATTTTTCTGCATTAGTTGTTGAGCGATTGGAAGCCGAAGGTAACGATGATTAAGATCTGTTTGTACGTTGTTTTTTAAGTCGAAGGAGCGAGGAAAAATCGTTAACCATGGAGAATCGGAATCTTTAATACGATTGCTTCAGTGGTATTGGGAATATACATATTGACCATAAAGATACGAATCAATTGAATAATTGTTGATTTTTTATTGGGGATTATTCAAGTTGGAAGTTCGGAAATATTGATTGGAAACGCACTGATATTATATTGCTTTCATAGTAAATTTCATGAGGTTTCTCTGTCAAAAATCAGTTCAAGGTCGTTAAAAGGGAGAATGAATTAATTATGTAAGTAGTTTTTGAAAAAAATTGAACCCGAAAGGTAATTTGGACACTTCGAACATCAAAATATTTCAGTTTAATGAGATTTTTTCACGAAATCATTTGAAACATTTCGAAGGGGAAAATGAATTATCTTTAGTTTGTGAAGAAAATAGCGAGTTCAGGGATACAATCATTTGAGTGTCTACTTCGAATATAACTATTTTATTGTTATTTTCATCAGTTTTTCACGCAATTGTATAAATTTATTGAGATTATATTCATATTAGCAGTTCTGAAATATCGATTGGAAACGAAGGAATATTAGATAAGATTATGTGAACTTGTTGAAAGGGAAATAGATTAATGGTTTAGTTGTTTGAAAAAAATATAATTCAGTCGAAAGTAATATTGGTACTTCAACAATTTATTGTCAGTTTTAGGAGTTTTTTTCATAAAACCAGTTTGAACATTTTAAAAGGAGAAAACAGAATTATGATTTTGTTTCTGGAAAGATATTTTATTCAGTAATGCAATAACATATGTCTACTTCAAATTATTTTATTTTTGATTTGATAAGATTAATTCCACAAAGCCCGTTTAAACATGCTGAAAGGAAAAAATAGATGAATTATTTAATTTAAAAAAAATTGATTCAGGAAAAGAGTGATTTGGACACTTCAAATCTCTGAAATGGAAAAATAAACTATTATTCAGTTTTTGAAAGAAATTTTTAGGTCAGGTTCCCAAAAATCATTTCAAATGTTTTGAAAGGAGAAAACTAGAAGCCGACTACTACTCGTTAAGGATGTATTGGCTTCTCTAAGTATAATACTGTAATTTTCCTTATTAACGTAACCACCAAGAAGAAAATGCACATCATCTGAAAAGAGTTTTTTTGCAAAAATTTACAACATCGTGCAGCTTCTCGTTTGCCCCATCTAGCGAAGCGAGAACGATTCTGTATATGTATTTTCATGCAATTTCCGACCAATTGTATTCGTTTTGTAAGTTAATTTCCGATCAATCCCAACATTGCCAAGCGTAAATCGATTCATTACATTCAGCGGAGGTAATATACCGAATCTTAAGGGGCCATACACTATGCGATTGCCTGCAGGACGTCGCCTCAACAGGCGATCGTAAGACCAATATCGCCGAGTTCCATAAACTAGCAGTCAACCGCCTGCAGGCGGCCGTACTGAACTGCAGATGATAGCCTGAAGATAGCACACACTACAGTCCGGTACCTGCAGGCGGACTGTCGGTCAATGAAATAGGACTGCAGGAGATTCCCAGTTTTTCACCATGCTCCGTCGGAAACGTTGCGCTATGTTTGTCTTGTCAGTTCTTGGGGAACCCCATGAAAAAGGGTCTGGGTAAAAAGTTGGCTGCCAGATAGAGAGGCTAGCTCTCACATTTCGTTGCTCGTGAACTGAGGCTGTCTCACCACGAGGATCTAACTAATTATCTGAGGATGAGTGAAGAAAATTTCCAAAAACTTCTAAATTTTGGTTGAAATGAGAATCACAAAAGTAGACACTCATTTGCGCCAGGCTATCACTGCCGAAGAAAAGTTGACTGCAACTCTGAGATTTTTGGCAACGGGTCAAAGTTTCGAAGATCTGAAGTTTTCCACGCGAATTTCACCTCAAGCACTTGGGAAATCATACCCGAGACCTCGTCAGTCCAATCTCGGCTGGTGAGTGATCTAACGAAAATTAACTCACGCAAAACTGATGGAAACGGTGACAACAGATCGTTTGCCTGCAGACTAACTGACAGTGTGTGGTCGGGGGCACATGAGATCATTATCCGACAGGTCGCTGCCTGTCGCGAATCTCTCATCCTATTTCCGCTGCCCGGCGACCACACACCTTCAGTCCGGGCGAACTGCAGTCCATTATCTTCAGATCAACTGATAAATGTGTGGGCAATCCCGATCTACGGCCTTACGATTATCTTCAGTTAAACTGACAGTGTATGGGGCGCTTTAGGACAGAATGGAATGACATAAGCATTGCCCGATTCGTATGATTAGTCTGAAATATGATCTGCGGAGCGAGCAAGATTATATGTGACGTCATGACATTTGTTGTAGAGTGAAAATAATAAAAGAACGCTCAGGCGCAAAGGCTTGTCAGTCAAAGGAATTCGTAACCTTAAAATTATTATTTGCTGTCTTTCGCTCTGAAACGGTGTCTCTTCTGCTTTCGCGGTACCACATATTGTAACAACAAAATTAGTTTCATCTTTCGTTAAAACATCCAGAACATAAATAACTAACCTAAACTGTCCTAAACTAATTAAATGACATTTGAAAGAGCTCTCGCTTTTGAGCGGGAGCGAATATATCTGATCTTCTTGCTCGCTCTGATAATAAAAGTTCACGATGCAGAGTGAAGTGAGCGAAAAAAGCTTAATAAAAGACCACCTGAGAGCAAGAAGTGCACGCCGAGCAGAATATTCAGACTAAGCAGTAATAACCGGTAGTTCGAATTTAAACCGAAATATGTATGTGCAGTGGCGGCAAGCGAAAAGTGAACGACTCTACTGAGCATGTTAGGCTTTTTAGTTGATTAAATCAAACATTGGAATAGAACACGGTGGAACCACCCTATAACGAACGTCTGTATAACGAATTTCGTACAAGACATTGCACCTTGAATACAAATTCCATGTTAAAACACCCTCTTAAACGAAGTAAATTCTCTCTATAACGAAATATTCAAAGAACATCACTCTTTGAATGGTATTGGTAAGAAGGTATAAGGGTGGGTTTTTTCCGAAATTTTTCCGGACGTACGTAACGAATTCCGGCCTTAAACTAAATCATTACGGCGGGCAGAGAGATCCTTCTGAAACAGTTTCAAATACACCCCTGGCTGTTTGGTTTCAATCTAACCAATTACGCTAGTGCGAAAGTTGTGCGAAAATGTCTTAAAGGAAGTGCTTAGGTTTGAATGATAAACTTAAATTTATCAGTGAAGTCGACCGCGACATTGCCTACTATAGAAACAAATTTTCTGTATACCGAAATATTTGTTATAGGGAAGTTCCACTGTAGTTATATTCTGTTGATTTGTTTTGACATTTTTTGTCAACGACTGCTCGATATAATCATAGATATACATGGTTCAAGAAGCCCAATTTACATTAGGAGAAAATCGTTCACATTTTGCTTGCCGCTTCTGTACATTTGATTAGAGCAGCGGTTCTCAAACTTTTTTGGTGACGGAACCCTTTTGACAAGCAAAATACTTGACGGAACCCCACAATAAAACAATAGTTTTCAAAAGTGTATTCTTTATTGAAAGCATAATGAAAGTACAATGTGACAGTTAATAATTATTATTCACTGTAGCACATGGCAAGGTCAATAACAGAAGATAGGTATTAAAAGAGAAAAAATCTTTACTAATGGTTTCACATGGTATGATCAACGCTGACTGTCAGCTCAGGCACTCAGCGTATGCCTTTAGTATGGAATTTACTGCGCTGGCCGTCCGTGTTCATGTGAAATGCTACATTTTTCCTGCATGGCACTCTGTTATCCGTCTGGATTCAGCACTGATCATACGCTACATGTGAAACGGCATAAAGTCCTAGATTCGATCTCGAACATTCTCGAAAAGTCGAAAATATTCGAGTCGGCGTTTTTGTTGAACAAAAAGCGCCAACAAGTCAAAATTCTCGATCAGAAAGAGGTATTTTAATTTTTTTCTCTACATTCTTGCGGAACCTCTCTACAGGGTTATCGCGGAACCCTAGGTTCCGCGGACATACTTTGAGTATCACTGGATTAGAGGATATTTATTAAGATAAAATCTGAAACTCGCCCCGTTTAATTGATAAAGTTTAAAAAAAACGTTCTTAGTTTTTTTGATGTTTTGGTTATAAGTTTCGATATTAACGCAAATCTATATTTATATTTCAGACGATAGGGATGCTACACCAGTCTGGGAATGCTGTGTGGGGAGTTTCAGAGCCTGCCACTCGCTTTAAATTTAAGAATATCGGGTGTAACAGATGTGCGTAATCCTTACCTATCCCTGTTAGCTCTTGTGGAAGGTATGGCCACCATTCCATCTAACGGTACACAGGAAGAAGAAGATATATATTTAGGTAAAGGTAACGGATCTTTCAAATTATCATCTGAACTTTTATTTCAGTCGTGAGAGAAGAACGTACTGATTCCTAATTAAATATTTTCGGACGTTTTTTTTTCTGTGCAACTTCAAACAACGCATAGCCAGTTCGTAAGCATTAGGAAGCGGTGGCGGCTTGTCCTATGAGGCAGGTGAGGCAGTGCCTCACCAAAAATTACGGAATCACAAATATCAATCGAATTAATTCAATATTTCATTAATCAATTCCCTCATCCCATTATGTTCTTCAGTCTCATTTTGTATCATAGACTTAACTAAACAGAGAATAGATGAGACACTAGTAGAACAAGCTTCAACGCCATCTGTTTTTGTACAACATTACTAATTCGTGAAAAAAGCTCAATTGAAAAAGCAATCTGTATCGTAAAGTTGCCTCAAAAAATTCTGTAGTACACCTTTTGATTAGGTAGGTACACCCATATACAAGAGGCAAAAGTTTTTTGCAATTCAATTTCCAAAAGGAAATCAGAAATGGATTCGTGCAAGTTATCGATGAGTGAGGAATTTATTTTCATGAAATAATACCTGCAACGAACTTTCATCTGATTTTCTTTTGGATCGAGAAATGAGGATCAATAATCAAATTCTGGATAGAATAAAAATTTTTAACTGAAATAGGTATCACCAATTGAAAATACAGATTTCATAAATATCTAATCAATAACTAATAATTGCATTGAAAACATTCTCAAAAACTAAAAATAATGAATTCAATAATACAAAATATGAGTATTTACCGACTAAACTTATTCAATACATGAAAAACTTTTTTGAAAACTACGAGTATCTTAATTCTTATAGTTAACAGAATATACATGTAATTTTATATAATTACCTTCTTGCATCTCGATTTTCACATCCAATAACACAGCACGTCTTCACTCTTGCAGGCATATCGAAATTTATTATATTTCAAAAAGAACGTGTCAAACCACTCCTTGTGTCAGTTGACAATTCAAAGTTTTTTGATACTAATGATTTTACATACTTACTATTTTCTCGATAGGATTTCCATGAATGCAACGACATCTAACTATCAAATTGAAAATAATTTTTTTTGTATTAGTGTCCTCCTCCGACAGATGTCGCGAATATACGAGTGACTATTTTATTAGTTTGTCTATGACCGTAACGTTACACGTTACAGACGTTAAGGTGCGATTTTTGTACATTCATATTCATCTCACTTCCTCTTCAAGGCGTAAACGGCAATAGAGGCTAGCCTCACGCGCTTCCTTGTCTAGCGCGTTATTCACATCGACGTGACGAGATCAAAAACCTACCCTACGTTGTTTATCTATCGCCTCTCCTAGGGTGAATTTGAGGCTAGCCTCTTAGTTACAACTTTTATAACATTTGCGTTTTATCTCAGAAACGGTGCCTCGTAGGAAAAAAATATGATACTTTTTGAAGATAATTATATAAGATCTACATTTTGTCTGACCTGAAAAACTTATCTCAGGGCAATCAACTAACAATAAAATGCTAGAATCATTGCATTGAAGCATTAATACCGAATGATTTTTTAAGTAGAGATAAAATTTAAATTGTCAGTATATAGCCATAATAAGATGAAGATTTGTATTGATTCAAAACTCCAAAGTATCAGTAATGATTTTTTCATAAAGATAAGTATGCAGCTGACAAAGTAGAGTTATAAGATTGATGTTTTCCTTGTAATAATGATATTTTTTCTGATGTGCCTCATCATTTTATTCTGTCACAAGCCGCCACTGCTAGGAAGTGAGATCCCTCTTCTACAGGCAGAGATACTGGCTGTTTACCTATGCGCTGGTATTTCGTCTGTTCATATCTCCTCTAATGTTTCTGAGTATATACAATAGGTACAAATGATGAAAATCCCTTTTTCAGAAAACGGACTGAGCTACGAAAATCCGAATTATCATTTGGATTCCGCTAAGTTGGACGACGCACTCAATTCGAATACTACAGATGATAATATTTATAAGGACATATATCAGAATATCGACATTTGCAATATGGTACATGGCATAAAAAAGCTCTCTGTCTAACAACTCTGCACGCAAAACATACGCTTCTTTAGGCATAGACTCAATGGGTGTTGACATAACTACCGGACCAATAACTAATCGAGATTGCTACAATGAGGATTATAGAACGTAAGTACAACATAGAGGTTATTTTTCAAATGTTTGGAAGAACGAAATGAAAATTATCGCGCTAATCGCAGGTATAATATAAACAATAAAAGCAGAGAATAATACTAATTGATTAAAAGCAACCAATATTAAACCCATACTTCGGAACTAATCCCGTCAACGCACAAAGAACATGCATGGTGGTAATATCAAACGGAGCATCCATAGATAGCTATTTCGCCCTTTTGGGGCTCATCAGTATGGAGGAGCTCAGCTTGAAAGGCATTCTGGGTTCCCTTACTTGAAGAAATGTCGCCTAGCTCTGAGTATAACAGAAACAAGACGCCATCTCTTGGGATCCTTACGAACACCTACCCCCGATGCATGAACGTTGAACGAAGTTGCGAGATGTTTATCCGTTTTTCATCAAACTGGTGGCAGTCCAACTTTGTGGATTTTACCTTCAGTCGATGAAGTGGAACGCTCGATTAATCGTCATAAACCAGACGTGGTGATAATAGTACGAAATAAAAAATTATCGCGCTAATCGCAGGTATAATATAAACAATAAAAGCAGAGAATAATACTAATTGATTAAAATCAACCAATATTAAACCTATACTTCGTACTTCATTTCGTACTATTATCACCACGTCTGGTTTATGACGGTACACTAGTACTTAGGCCTGAGCCTTCGTGGTCTGTCTCAGATAAAAAAAAAAAAACAAAGAATAAAAAATTTATTGAAACCCTCACAGGATTTCATAAGATTTTATTTTCAGGATGTGCTTATTGAGCTAATTTATTGCATAAAAATCATATAGCACTCGTTTAAGTAACGAGCGCTCTAAAAGGGAGTGATTTTTGGTGAAAACGAAAAAGCTAACACTAGCCATATGGGAAACAAACGCCCAAATTATAAAAAATAATATAAATATAATAAACATAAATATAAATTATAAATTTTTATTTACAGTCCAACTGAAACTACCACCAAGAATATCGACAATCAGGAAGGACAAGTGGAATAAAGCATATAACTGGAAATTTGAACAATGACTTG
>CM024242.1:5353208-5503928 GCA_013421045.1 Propylea japonica | reverse complement strand
GTTAAAGCCTGAACAACCTGTATTAATTCCAAATTAAAGAGAACAATATTGTTTATTCATTCAGGCTTGGTATTAGTCAATACGCCAAGCTTGCAATATATTTTGTAGGACACCAATCCTAGTTCAATGAATTCTAATAGGAGAGAATCAATCGAATAAAGACAACCAAATGATCAAGTAGTTATTTATTCATTACATGGCGATCCTGCCCAAAAATTTTTGGAAAGTTAACAACTACGTGGTACGTACCTATATGCGATTCAAAAAAGTTGAAAAGTTGCCGACTACATAAATGGTGATCGTAAAAAATTTTTAAGTTAAAAAGGGATCTTCCCACTCGAAGGACACGAAACAAGACGTGACGGAAAATGGTGCAGTAATTCAAATTTCATAGTGCAGGAGAGCGAATACAACATCACGAAAGATGTTAAGATTGTAATGTTCCTTATACTGGCAATACTGGTGATGGATATGGTTTTCAAACTATAAGGCTCACAAGAAAAATATGGAGAGACGCATTAGAAGGAACCTCAACGTATCCCTGGGTTCTGTTGCACAAGTATAGACAAGAGTGCTACATGACTACATGGTGTGAGTGAATACTATCAGGAACAACAATGGTTTTGTACTCAACATCATTCACTATACCTTTGTTAAAGAAATTAATTGCTGACTCTTATTTTACCTATGTTGAATATCCAATTAACAGTTCTATGTTTAAGGTCCGAGGATGGAAAAACCATCATAGATATTACAATTATTGTGTATTGGTTTAGTATAATATAGTAAGTAATATGCCCACCGATGTCATAGGCTCATGAACACTAAAACAAAGAGCTGAATTTAAAGTTAGATCAGGTAACAGTTTCATTGAAAAATACTACCAAAAGAATTTTGAAGAAAGAAGTCCCTAAAACAGAAGCAACAAGGGCAGATATTAGAGATAACCTGGTAAGTTCATTCAATGACTTGACTCAGACTTTGAGAGACACTTGGGATACTTTAGATAACGTCGATAAACAAATTTGCAAAACTTCTTTCCTTAATAGTAGAGATAAAGTAGTGCGCTCATTTGAAGTACTGGGAGTCAAGATTAAAGTTCCAACTTCATGCCTAGAAAAGATTGATCCACTAGTTTTAGACACATTTGAAATTATGGCCACTGCAGAAAGTGAATTTTTCAATTTGGCAAGTAAATTACTTCCTAATCAATTCGACGGAAAAATTGAAAATTTACGTTCATTTCTGGATGCATTAGAGCTCTTGAAAAGCATCTGTACCAACGGTCAAGGTAACGCAGTTGCATTCATCAAAACACGATTAACAGGGAAAGCTCGCGATCTGATCACCGAGGAAAATAACATTGATGATATAATTTCAAAATTGAGGAACGGAATAAAAGGGGAAAGCTCTCGTTTATTATCAGCCAGACTTTCGAGCTGTAGACAAAATCACAAAGACCCTGCTAGTTTTGCCTCCGAAATAGAAGTTTTATCGGAAAAACTACAAAAGGCGTATATAAGCGAGGGAGTGCCCAGAGAAGTTGCAGAAAATTACTCTGTGGAAGCCACGGTACGCTCACTCATGCAAAATTCTAATAACGAACGAGCAAAATTAGTCGTTGAAGCTGGTTCATTTAAGTCGGTACAAGAAGTTTATCGAAATTTGTGAGTGCTTCGAACAATCAACCCCAAAACAATGTACTTTATTTCGGGCAATATAGGCGTCCTAGGCGAGGTTTTTCAAATCGGCATGATATTGGAAACAGGTATAATCAGAATTACCGTCAAAATAATAACAATCCCTCAGAACAAAATACCCGTAATCAAAATCGTCGTGGACGCTCGAGAGGGTACAGACGATATGGAAATGCTACTAGACATGTAAGGTATCTCGAAAATATCGACGATAATAATTCGGAAAACCAATCGGTCCCCCAACGGGTCCGATTGGGGGAAAATCAGAGCAACACAATGAATTAGATAATGTCTTTTCTATCAATTTGTCCCTGTCAAATATAGTTATTCTTACGACTGAAATGACAGGAATGGAAAATATGTATTTTGTCGACACAGGTGCTGATATTTCAATTTTCAAAAAGGGTAAAATACGGTCAGACATATTCGTAGATAATTCAAAAGCGAGTAACCTTCGAGGAATTACGGATGAACTCACCAAATCATTGGGTGTTGTAGAAACTTACATTTCAGTCGAAGAATACGATCTAAAACATGCTTTTCACGTAGTCAACGACGATTTTCCGATACCAGGTGACGGAATTTTGGGTAGAGATTTTCTTGCAAAGTATAACGTTGCTATCGATTACGGCAATTGGACTATGAGAGTCAGGGTGGACGAATACCAAATAACTATTCCAATTTTAAATGGCCCCGCAGAAAATCAAGTTTTCATTCCAGCTCGATGCGAAGTTGTTAGAAACATTCGCTGTTTAGACAATATACCGAGGATCAGTTAGTCATGAATAAGGAACTTGCACCCGGAATATTCGTAGGGAGAACCATAATAACTCCATCTAATAAACTTGTTCGCATAGTAAACACAACATTAGAAGATGCACTGGTCGATACTTCCAAAATTCAGACAAGAAATTTGAATGAATTCTATATTTACAGTGTAGAAAATGAAAACATCGATCGAATTCCACAGTTAATGAGTGAACTCAATTCAGATATACCGGACTATGTCAAAGAAGATGTACTATCACTTTGTTCGGAATTTTCGGATATTTTGGTTTGAAAACGGATATACTAACAACAAATAATTTTATTCTCAAAAGCTCAAAATGACAGACAATACACCAGTTTATATAAAAAACTATAGGCTGCCCTATTCTCAAAAAAATGAAATCAATCGGCAGGTCCAAAACCTCTTAGATAACAGAATTATCGAACCGTCTTTTTCAGCTTACAACAGTCCGTTACTGCTTGTCGATAAAAAGTCAACTTCCGGTAAGAAATATCGGTTAGTGGTAGATTTTAGGGGTGTAAATAAGAAGCTTGTTGCTTGGAAATTTCCTTTACCACGAATTTCGGATGTACTTGACAATCTTGGTCGCTCAAAGGTCTTTTCAGTTATCGATCTTTTGAGTAGTTTTCATCAAATTCCCTTAGATGAGGAATCGAGAGACATCACGTCATTCAGTGTTGATTCTCAATCATACCGATTTACAAGACTTCCTTTTGGTTTATCAGTCAGTCCAACTAGTTTTCAAAGAATGATGTCTATTGCCTTTTCCGGATTGAGCCCCGAAAAAGCATTTCTTTATATGGATGACTTGATAGTTATAGGATGCTCCGTTCAACATCATATGAGTAATTTGCGAAAAGTATTCGAAACGTGTAGGAAATTCAACCTAAAGCTGAACCCTGCAAAGTGTAATTTTTTCAAAAATGAGGTAACATTCTTAGGTCATAAAATAACAGATAAAGGAATTCTTCCGGACGAATCAAAATTTGAAGTCATTAATAAATACCCTATACCAAAAAGTAGTAAAGAGATCAAAAGATTCGTTGCTTTTTGTAATTACTACCGCAGATTTATTCCAAATTTTGCAGAAATATGTTATCCTCTGAATACGCTCACTAGAAAACGGACACAATTCCTTTGGACCGAAGAATGTCAAAATTCTTTCGAAAAATTAAAAAAAGCATTGATTTGTCCACAAATTCTGCAGTATCCGGATTTTTCCAAACCATTCATACTAATTACAGATGCTTCCGACACCGCGTGCGGAGCAGTGTTATGTCAAAATTTCGACGGTAATGAACTTCCAATAGCATACGCTTCGAAGACATTCACTAAGGGAGAAAAACACAAACCCACAATCCTGAAGGAATTAACAGCAGTTCATTTTGGCATTAAGCATTTTAGATGTTATCTATACGGAGCTAAAAAATTTTTAGTAAAAACTGATCATCGACCACTAGTTCACCTTTTCTCAATGAGAGATCCTTCTTCCAAATTGACGAGAATAAGATTAGACTTAGAAGAATATAATTTCGAAATTGAATATGTTAAAGGAGAAAACAACGTGATTGCAGATGCCCTGTCACGCATAACTATAGAGGATCTGAAAAGCTAAACGCTGATAACTCACAAATACTAGTAGCAACTAGGTCAATGTCAAGGTCAAGTTATAATAAAAGTAAAACTGATTCTTCAACAATATCATCTAACATTACTACACCCGAGTGTCGTGTTCGGGAGGCGTTGAATAATTTCGATGTTTTGAAATTACCACAAGTACAATTCACAATCTCGCGAGATCATATTACAATAACAATCATTCATAAAAGAAAGAAGAGCGCTCTCACCTTGTTTTTAATCACTAACGGCAAAATTCCTGTGTTAGCACAAATTTTGTCTGAGCTGAATCGTTTCGCCAGTGAGAAAAAATTGGGTCAATTAAGAATGAATTTGAATGATGCCTTATTTACACAGTGCACTGTAAATGAATTCAAGGAAGTAGGTCAAAATATTTTGAAAAATGTTGAAATTGTACTTTGTAGCCCGCGAAGAGTAATTAAGGATAAAGAAGAACGACATCAATTAATGACAAAATTTCATGACAATCCTGTCTACGGTGGTCATAGTGGACAGAAAAGACTGCTCAAAAAATTGAAATCTCACTATTTTTGGAAAGGCATGTCGCGTGACGTAGCTAAATACACAAGAGAGTGTCATAAGTGTCAAATCAATAAAAAAGGTAAAGGTCATATAGAACCACTAGTCTTGACTCCCACACCGCAAAGAGCTTTTGACATTGTATCCATTGATACAATAGGTCCTTTTCAAAAATCAAACATTGGAAATTCTTATGCAGTAACTATTCAATGCGAACTGACGAAATATGTAACCATCATACCAATTATCAATAAAGAAGCCAAAACTGTGGCGAGGGCAATAGTAGATGACTTTGTTCTGATATACGGCCCCATGAAGGAGGTTAGAACTGACATGGGTACCGAATATAAGAACGAAGTATTCACAAATGTTATTAAATTGTTAAATTCGGGTCATAAAACCTCAACAGCTTACCACAGCCAAACTATAGGCGGTTGTGAAAGGAATCATCGTGTTCTAAATGAGTTTATACGGATGTATGTGAACGAAACAATTACAGACTGGGATATCTGGACCAGACATTTTGCATTCTGCTATAATACTACTCCAAGTGCTTATCATAACTATACACCTTTTGAACTAGTCTTCGCAAGAAAAGCAAACCTAGATGCTGAATTGTTCACAAAAGTTCGCATAGATCCAGTATACAATCTTGATGCCTTGACCAGGAAACTCGTTACAGACTTCAGTTTGCCTTGAATAGAACTAAAAATTTCCTAGAAAAAGTAAAGAAGGAGCGGAAATCAAAATTAGACCAAAAATCAAACAATTTAAGTTTGGTTCCCGGTGATCTCGTGCTGACGTCAAACGAAGATAGAAAAAAATTGAATTCATGGTTTGACGGCCCCTTCAAAGTAATTGAAACACAAGGTGTCAACTGCACAATTGAGGATGACAAGGTAGGCATATTACCATGCATAAAAATAGAGTGAAAAAATATTTCCCTGCGCAGTAAAGAGGTATACCTATTGACTATTTTGTTATGTCCCCGACGGTTGCAACCACCCTATTGATGAACTTTTGTGTTATTGATTAAATTACTACTTATAATGTTATTTTATTATTTAGGTATAATTGTAGGGTTATAACAATCTCTAGTTTTAGTTGAAGCGATACCTAATTGTAGTAGATAGTTAATAGTGATTCTAGATGTAGCAGAGTTGTAATATGTACCAAGTTATGTCTTTTATTTCTTAATTTGATTGCTTGTTTCACAATTCACATTCCTGGATGTCCTTGCAATCGGCCGTTGCAACGGACATCTTCAGGAAGGGGAGGTGTAAAGCCTAAACAACCTGTACATTAATTCCAAATTAAAGAGAACAATATTGTTTATTCATTCAGGCTTGGTATTAGTCAATACGCCAAGCTTGCAATATATTTTGTAGGACACCAATCCTAGTTCAATGAATTCTGAATAGGAGAGAATCAATCGAATAAAGACAACCAATGATCAAGTAGTTATTTATACATTACATCATTGTATCTGCTATAGTTTTAGGGTCTTTGATTATCTGTCTGTTTTTATCATAAATTTGTGTGATTGAAGCTTTTTGTTTTCCATTTTTGCCTAATTTTTGGTTTATTATTTTCCATAGATTCCTAATACTGTTGCTATTTTTTTCTAATGTGTTGACAATCATACATCATTTTGGCATTCTTAATAACTTTGTTTAAATTTTTTCGTAGTTTTTGTATTCTTGTTTTGGCCTTTCATTTCTGGTTGCATTTTCCAAATTTTGTAAAATGTTTCCTTTTTATTACAGGAGATCATTATGCCTTTCGTAATCCAACCATTTCTTGGTTTCATATTTCCCTGTCTTTTATTGAAGTTTTTAGTTATTGTTGATTCTTTTACACATTTCTTTATTTTTGCAATTAGTAAGTTCATAGCAATGTTTGGATCTTGTATAGTCTGTATCTCATCCCAGTTTTCCTTCGAAGCCAGCTTTCTCAAACAATTGTAATTTATGCCATTCACCTTTTTATTCCAGTTACTCTTCCTAAATTTTTGGAATGTTAAAAATAATGGATAATGATCAGTTATTGTATTAAGTAGTTTGCATGTTTCAGTTTTTATTTTTGAAGTTTTAATGAATATGTTGTCTATGCAGGATCCATCGTTTTTTTGCGTTTATGTTAGCTGGTCTAGTGACTGTTTGAAAACCTGGTGTATAGCCCTTTTCAAGGAGGTTATTCAGAAACTCTTGGCCAATGGAATCCAGATTTAGAATATCGATATTAAAATCGCCTATGATGAAATGGTTTTTAACATTTTGTTTTTCTTTCAAAAATTCATTTAGATTCATTGTAAATTCCGTTTTGGATATATCGTGTGATCTGTATAAGGCAGAAACTTGTATTTGTTCCTCATTTGCCACTTTAAAACATGTATTCAAGATGTTTAGTCTTCCTATCTGTAGTACTTCTGTATGTTCATTCAGATAATCTGCTATATACACAACTACACCATCACATTGATTAATCTTACTATTGTTGTTACGTCGTGACCATTATTGTTCATTATGAAATATGAATTATGTTTGAAAGAACTAGTTACCTGATGACAAGTAATGTCAAAGGGAGACAGACGAAATAAAATTGAGTGAACAGTCACGTTTTTTCTTGATACGAAAATAAAAGTGTTGAACAGACGAGTTTAACAGTTTACATTGGTCCTTCGAGCTAAAGAAAAGTCCTGTGGTGATGTCCAACGAAGAAGGAAATCAAGAAAATTCAAGAAGTCGTCGACAAACGGCAGGAAGAAAATCTTGGATCCTAACTTTGAATGGCCTACTAATTTTGGATCAAATAATAAACAGGCTGACTTGACCGACAATACTGATGTTGAAACAAAAACAAAATCATCGATGGATGAAATAGAAAAAAGAAAACAGAGAAGCATGAAAAGTGTTTCTCAAAAAAGTCATAGTTCAATTAAACTGCAACAACTGAATATTGATGCAGAAAAAAGAAGAATAATTCTGGAGAAGAAAATGAGGATGAATCAACTGGAAATTGAAAGCGAATTAAAGATATTGGAACTCAACAGAAAAATGGAAGAAAAAAAAATATTGGAAGAAGAGGAGGAAAGCCAACGAGATATGTCCACAGATTCTACAATGAAGAGGGATTAGACAAAATTCCTTCATCAAAAGAAAATGCCAAATCCTTTGTCGCTGAATGGGTGGAAGAGACAACAAAAATGGAAACATTAAATCAAGAAAAATTAAGACTGGATAATAACTCTATTGGAATAAGTGATTTATGTTTAGCCATGACAAATGCTTTTAAAAGTATCGATAATCGACACAACAATGAAAGATCAGACAAAATGTTAACGAGAAGTACTATCGAAAGAGATTTTCTTGAAGAAGGATTAGACAGAATTCCTTCACCAAAGAAAAGAATGCCAAACATGTTAGATCATTGCCATTTGAAAAATGACAACAGTTATCAACGACATACAATTCAGAAATCGAGCCAATATTGCAGCAGACAAGGTTTAACAGAAGCATTTATAACCTTTAGTTCATGTAAGAGAAACATTCCGAAAAATAGAAAAAATAAAGATATTATCTACTTGGAAAACTCGAGAAAATATCCAGATTTTGTATCACAACCAAGTGCCTTTGTTCATGTGCTGTCAGCATTCATCTCCAGCAATTTTGATGCGAATTTCAACAGCGATTTTGGTGGTTTGGTATCACCAAAAGGGTTCACGAAGATGTTAGAAGATTTACCAGAGGAGAGCGAATCTGTAAACGAAAATAGCTTTGCTAAACCTGCAATTACATTTACACCAAAAGATAAAGTGAATTCAATCTCGACGTATATTTCAGGAGTTGAGTTCTCAAGTGATAAATCTACATTAACTATGCCAATAGTGGTTGATGAAGACCAAATGAAGGTTCGTTCTGAATGTCGTGAGCAAAGTGATGGACAAAGAAAAGAAATTTCAGTGAAGAGGTACTCTTTGTCTAATTGTAATGAAACTAATGATACAACTGATGTTGAAGAAAATGAAGGCGACACATCAAAAGATAATCTTGTGTTAACACCACATGATAATATCATAGTTGAAGAACTAGTGGTGAAATCTTTCAACTCAATTAGTTCATTTGAAGAAAATTCCCTTTCTGAAATTCAACTCAAGAAAGGAGATCATAAAACCACCTCATCAGATGACTTGAGTCAGAAACCAATAAAAGAAAGTCAAGAATACAGCATTAAGATAGCGCAAGATATCAATTTCAAAAACACAGTCCTTATTCCCAGAACTGAAAGCATTTTCAAATCTTTTTCATGCCAGATTATAGCAGAGAAGATTTAGCATAAGTTGTCCTTGTTTCATATCAGAATTTGAACAAAATGATGCTGCCCATTGTGAAGATGACGATTTTAATATGAATGCAGAATATGATCCCAAAGCCACTCAGAAGGAGATTGTGGACAGCACAAAATGGAAGAAGAAACGCAAGAGGAAGTCAAAAGAGGAAAGAAGCAAAATGAAGTCACAGAAAGTTATGCAGTTGACGCGAGTTAAATTATATATTGATTTTTTAATTTTGTCTTCAGAGTTAGTTCAATTTCATCATGTTGTAAGATTTGTATGGAAGGGGAAGAATGTTACGTCGTGACCATTATTGTTCATGAATTATGTTTTTAAAGAAAAAACTAGTTACCTTATGACAAGTTATGTCATAAGGAGACAGACGAAATAAAATTGAGTGAACAGTCACGTTTTTTCTTAATACGAAAATAAAACTGAAAACAGACGAGTTTAACAGTTTACAATTGTTGTAATGTATTTTATATCCTGGAATTGAGTAGAATTTGCAGTAATCTAATATTCTTGTTTCAACGCATACAATCATGAAAGGCTTACTGTCAAGACTCTCAATAAGAATTTGTAATTTATTAAAGTTGGCATTTAAACTTCTAATATTTACGTACATAATATTTTCTTCGTTTGTCTTGAAAAATCTATTTATTTCATCGTATGTTTCACAAATATGTTCTTGTTTTATAAGATCGTTTTGTATGTTTTCAATTATTTCTATGTTGTTATTCATAATTATTTTACGGAATTTATTGTGTTGCTGGACGAAGCGGACCGTAGAGATGCGATTCTACTTTCATTTGTCGTTACCTTCCGAGGTTTGTCTTTTACAACGTTGATATTACCTACATACCTTTTAATCGTTGGACGTAGCGGGTAATCTGTGTTATTTATACATTTCTTAATTTTGTTTTTTAACACTTGGCAGAACTCACTATCATTTGCCTCGTGTTGAGTATTATATATGGTTTTGAATTTCTCGTTGTGGTATAAACAATTGACACAGCATAAATTTGTGTTTGCTTTGCAATTAATTTGTTGTGTGGACCAGCACACTTTAAACATATTTTTTCATTATTGCATTTATTTCCACTGTGCCCAAATCTACCACAATTATAACATGGTCTAACGTTAATATCGTCATACACTTTGCAATTCTGATACCCAATGAAAACTCTATTTTTGTTTTCTTTTACGTATTTGTAAATTTCCGAGGACACCTCTATTAAAATACTTGTCTGTTTACTTTTTAGATTCTCATAGTGATGTAACACTACACATTCTGAATTAAAATTTTTAAAATTTCTTTCATTTATATCAGCTTCTAGAGCTTTTTGGTCCAACTTCTCAAAGTTATCTACACCTACTATCTTCATTTGGTTTTTTAATTTCTTCTTTTTCAATTTTGCAATATGTTAATTTCTCTTTTAGGGTTTCTTCAGCTTCACTCATACTTGTTTCATTCATACAGTCTATATGCACTTCATTGTCATTCTTAAAAAATATCTTTTTCGTTTGAATAGTTTTCTTTTTGGTTAAGTAGTGAGTAACACTCTTTTTCAAATCGTTTGCGTCGTCATTATTTTTCTTTTTGATTATTATTTTCGGAATTCTTTTTGGTTTTGTATTTACTGTAGATACTACTTTAGCGTATGTTGGTTTATATGCAAATTCCTCCTTTTCATTGTTGATTTTGGAAATTTTTAGTAAATTATTTTTTTCTTTCATTTCAGTAATCAGCTGTTTCAATAAAGCATTTTCTAATTGCAGTCTCTCGATATCAGAGCAACCTGTTTCGCCTAAATCCATTTTTTCGTGTTATTAATTATGTCACTTAAATATTCCTCTCTAATTTCTTCCGATTGCTTCAATTTAATTTGTGTTATTATTTCTTTCATGGTAGAATTCATTGTTACATCTTCCGTTTTTGAGGTTAGGTTCAGTGCTGGATGTTCGGGACAAATTACGAATACATCACTAATTTTCCTCGTATTATTTAGTCTTTCAAAGTCACTTGATGATACACAGTTTCACATATTAAGCAAACCACTGTTGTTACTTTCTGTTTCGGATGGCATTTATAATATATTTCAGTACCCGGATCGGGAGGTTGTTTACCTCCCGGCGCCATGTTCGGTGTGTATAAAAATTTAGGTTATGTTCTTGTCAGATTGATACGCAATGTTGTCAATATTGCATAGAGTTGTCTGATAACTCGCAATCTCGTCGAACGAGGCCGGTTACATTCGGCAACGTTGACTTTATTTTACGTTATGACAGCAAATACTGCCAACTTCAGATAAATAAAAAAACGC
Source organism: Propylea japonica (assembly GCA_013421045.1). Taxonomy (NCBI): domain Eukaryota; kingdom Metazoa; phylum Arthropoda; class Insecta; order Coleoptera; family Coccinellidae; genus Propylea; species Propylea japonica. The sequence continues at coordinate 5,492,627 of CM024242.1, read as the reverse complement.
CTACTATGTGCTCAACCTTTCGTGAACGGACTATACTCTGATTTGATTCCCGACCACAGAGTACAGAGGTTTGACGGTTGGACGAAATGTTGTCAACGCTTTTGACAACTGTTCAAATTTTTCTAAATGCAGATTAATTCGAATTTTACTGAAGAAGTCGTGGATAAAGTATAGTATTCAATTCGCGGTAATGCTCAAAACACACTTGATGAATTACACCACGAGCCGTTAGGCGAGTGGTGCAAAATTCATCTGCGTGTGTTTTAACCTGCATTACCGCTCATCGAATAAAATACTATTACATTCATAAACCCTTCCATTTTTTGGCATTTTATGCCAATCTTGTTAATATCCATTCAAAACGGCACTATTTGTTATACTGCACTTGTATATGAAATTTTCAGTTTAAAAACTTACCGTTTGTAGTAGTCAATTCATTTGGTGAACTTTCTGCATTGTTCGGCGAAGCTGTTGACCTTCCCCGAGCATTGCTGTTACTCCGGGATATTATTTTCCTTTTCAAATCGTCTCTGAGCAAACTTTCAATGGAGATACTTTTATCATCGAACTAAGACTACTAGAAGTTGATTGTGCCCCGCCTGGAGGAGATACGCTTGGATTTATTGGTCCATTCCTCCTGTTTGTTTCCGAAGATTCCTCCCCAGGTTCTTGTTTGATTTGGTATCAGTGATATAGATGGGGTTATGTTGGTCTCTTGGTCCATTCTTAAGGAATTTGAAGCCCCATGAGTGCTCGTTGGTGCATTAGAGTTTGAATCGGCAGATTGAGGTGAACCTGGAGCATCACCATTCAGTCTAGATGTTTCTGAATTTTGACCCGACTGGCTGTTGGTTCGTTGTAAATCAAGCTGTAAGAAAAACTTATCTGATATAACATGAGAAAGATAATAATTTTGAATTATTTGTTAAAAACTTAAGTGCATCTAGAGAGTCAGAGAGCCTGGTCCACTCTGACCAAGTACATCTCATTAGCAAATCTACCTAGTGATGCTATGAAGGGAAGAGTGAGAAACAAGAAGAACCCTAACTCGATTCTATGTGAGGAGGAATAATGGCAAAAGGAATACACCACCCATAACTTAAAAGTCAATACTGTCAAATGGTATACAGATGGTTCTTAAACCACGATAGGGATAGGTGCTGGAGTACACGGGCAAAATACCAAGTGTACACAATTGTTAGACTTTTATTCACGTGTTTTCCGACAGTAATACTTGCAATCAAAAGATGCAAGGACAGAAAACCTGGAAAGAAACCATCAGGGGTGTGAAATAGTGATCCGTTCTGTTCTCAGAGTAAGTAGGCGTCCACAACGGCGCACCTATCATAGCACCGACCATAGCACCTCACCAAGCCTCGCCCCTCAAAAATAAATAAAGCATGTTTCCTTATACGAGTGTCCACAACGGAGCACTGACCTACGCACCTCACCTAGCACCGACCAGCGCACCAACGAGCGAAATTCATTTTGTATTTATTTAAGCACCGCACCACGCACCAAATATGACATAACCTCAAGATTTACGTGTGTTTATATTTGTCAAACGATATATTCGTTCGTTGAAGGACAATCACTGTGCGAAAATTTCAATTTCCGATCATAATAAGGAAAGATTTCCAAAATCTTCAAATAAATGAACTATTTTCCTAGGACTACGAATCAATGATATGGTTGTATAAAGTACACGAATGCTATTGGAACATTATTATCTATCGGACGATTGTTCAATTTAATGATTATATTGGACATACTAATTTTTCACAGCTCTAACTAGAATCAACCTACTAACTCGAATAGTTTTGGTTTTTTCGTTAGAAAATAAGTGGTAAAGAAATAACAATGAAATCTATATAATGTTTCCGTTCATCTTCGAATCAATGAAGAAGTCGAAACACCGGCCTCCTACAACTCGATAAAGAACACATATCAAATTAGTGTTTCAACATTCAAAACTCATTTTATCACATTTGAAGTAATATTGATTGATGTTGATAACACGATGTATTCAACGAAAGAATTAGGCATTCAGTTTATTTACTTCATGATAAATGATTAAATCAAGTATATCCAACCATTCTTCTTCTATTACTTTTGCTTTGCTTTTATGAATTATATCGCAGAATATAAAGTTTGTTGTTTGAATTAACTGAAACAGTCTTTCCAAATGCATTTTTAGGTTTTTGAAGATTTAAATGCTGATTTGAACAATAAAAACAAAGATACATAACCTAGAAATAGGCGTGAGGGTCGGGGCTTCAATGTGGACAGTCTAGGGCTTGGTGCATGGGTCGGTGCTATGGGCGAGGGTGCGATGGGCTAGGGTCGGTGCTCCGTTGTGGACGCGCACTTACAAGGATAATTGCGACGTTGCCGGTGCACGAAATAGTAGCGAGCATTTCGATTTGCCGCCTTTACGATTCGAGAGCTTTCCTCTGTCGAAAGAAATTCGAAATCGATAAACCCCAAATTCAAAAAGACTTACCTGTAAAGGTGAAAATACAGGAGCAGGCGCATCAGACATGCTGATTTCAACATGAGGCGTCAAGAAATGCATTGGTGGCGTAGCGTTGTCGGTGGATCTTGCTCCTGTAGAATCACCTGAATCGCTGAAGTTGGAAGTGTTGTTGTTCCCACCGGTAACACTGACAGACACGCTGCTCGTTAGATTACTCAGCGAGGTTGTAATTGAGCCATCGATAGGAAAACCTTGAGCAGCAGCGGCTAAAAGAGACGCTTGAGAGCCAGCTGGACCTGGATTGTCTAGATCTATTCCATGTCTGGAAAAAATTGGAACATTATATTTTAAAGTACGTGCGTTTAACTTTTATAGAGTAGAATGATTATTCAACAAATTGAACGTCTGGATAATATGGATACAGTCCATTCACTTCCATAGAAAATTCTTGATTTCATTTTCTTAATGCATAAACTCGACTCACTATACAGGGTTTTCCTTTTAAGTTGGCCTATTGGACGTTTTAGGAGAACTAGTGAATATTTCGTTCTGAAATTTTAGGTGAAATCTTGAGGGCGAAGGAACTCTTCGACTAAAATATTTTCAAGTCGACAGTGTTGCCACGTCTATCTCAAACACATATCTACTTTCTCATTTCAAATGGAACTACCTATATTTTCATTTATGTATCGATTCAATACCAAATTCGCAGTATAACCCACTAAAAAAAATTCTCTGCTATGCACTGTTGCCAAGTTATTCACAAATTCCTGACATTTTTGACATCTGCTTTGCCAGTTTGGAAATGCAATATCTCTATTATTTTTTATGCGAACGTAACCAAATTCAGCAGTCTCATAGTAGAGAATTCATGCATTCATGTGATATATTCAGTGTTTTGATACATCGTAAGGTTTTTCGGAGAAATTGCTTCGAAAATGTGGAACTAAAAATTGAAATATTGCGGGATTTTCAAATGGCAACCCCATATTTATTTTACAGCATTCGATTCGAAATAAAAAATGAATGGCAGTCTTCTTTTACACTAATTATTTATTCTGGATAGTTTTTGAATGAGATAAAATTACTGAAATTTTTTAGTATTTATAGCATGATCTATGGTCCTGTTTACGATGAAATGGTTTTATGATTAGGGGGTAAATTATTGAACAAGATTCTATGGTTGAAATCATAAAAAGTATTCGATGATCATGGATGTCATAGAAAAAAAGTTTACCAATATTATTTATACACGATTAGTGTTGTTTCACAATTCATGGGGAATGCCAAAAAATTGTTGAAAGGACCTTTAACAATCGTTATTCACATTTACCAAGTAAGACTCGAAAGAAATTCCGAAACTGTTTAGGCTTTCTGTAATCCTGGCCCAATGTTCATCACCTCAACAATAGGATTCATTCCGATAATTCACTTTATAATCACACAGCATTATGTCCATAGAACATGACTATAAATACTGAAAAATGTCAGTATTTTTCATCTATTTTGAAAACTATCCAGAATAAATAACTAGTGTTAAAAGAGACTGCCATTCATTTTTTATTTCGGATCAAATGCTGTAAAATAAATATGGGGTTGCCATTTGAAAATTTCGGAATATTTCAATTTCAAGTTCCCCATTTTCGGAGCAATATCTTCAAAAAACCTTATGATGTATCAAAATACTGAATATACCACATGAATGCATGGAGTCTTAACTATGAGACTGCGGAGTTTGGTTCCGTTCGCTTAGAAAATAATCGAGATATTGCATTTCCAAACTGACAATGCAGATGTCGAAAATATCAGGAATTTGTGAATAACTTGGCAACAGTGCATAGCAGAGAATTTTTTTAGTAGGTTATACTGCGAATTTAGTATTGAATCGATACATAAATGAAAGTATAGATAGTTCCATTTGAAATAAGAAAGTAGATATGTGTTTGAGATAGACGTGGCAACACTGTCGGCTTGAAAATATTTTAGGCGAAGAGTTCCTTCACCCTTAAGGCTCCACCTGAAATTTCACTAGTTCTCCTGAAACGTCTAATAGGCCAACTTAAAAGGAAAACCCTGTATGTCCTAAAAGTCTTACCTTTTGAGTTACAACGTGATAAGGTTTTCAAAAATAAATAATGTTTTATTAATATCTACAATATAAAATAAATAAGACACGAAGAACTAAATTTAAAGACCACAGAACTGTTACACGAAATAATGGCAACCGCCTTGATACGAAATTTTGAGGTGATAGCCTTATTGCTCCACCAATGAACGAGCGCTCAAAAGCAACTACTCAGGGCTTCCTCAAAAATTTTTTATATCAAACACGATAAGTTCCAGAAGAAACGATTTAAAAACTTGAAATTTTCAGAATTTGAAAAGATCAATTCATGAATGAATAGAATGAAACCAATAGCTCTCACGATATTCAAATCGGATCAGTGCTTTTTTCGTTTATTTTTGAGGCTTTATTATGAGTGGAAATCAGAAGCTTTTGTATCCTTTCTATTATTTTTTAAAAGAATGATGTACTTACCTATTGAAAAAATGTACCCGTAAGCTCTTCATCGAACCTGCTCTATAGCTACATAGCGGACAGGACTTGACCAAGTCGTGTTGTCCCACATGTTCGTTTTGGAAATGGGCCCTCATAGCAATTTGTCTCTGAAAGCCTCTGTTACATATGGGACAGTGATAGGGCAATGTTTTAGTATGTGTGGTAAAATGCTCTGCCAAGTGGTCCTTTCTGAAGAACCTCTTCTGACAGACTCGACATTCGTAAGGTTTTACGCCTGTATGTCTCATCTTATGTCTTCTCATATTTGCACCGTTCGAGAATTTCATGTTACAAACATCACACTCAAACATTTTCCTATGTGTTCGTCCGTCAGCTGGTGGGTTATTATTTTCTACTTCCATATCTACTTCGTTACTCGAGTGAACTTGCGAAATGTGAGCACTGAGGGCTACTTGGTGGATTGCTTCGAAATCACATTGATTGCACCTGAAGATAACACAAATAATATTCATTAATAATAAATGAAAATATTGCATTCCATCTATGCAACTACAGTAGAGACTCAATAATCCGGATCAATTAATGCAAGGGATGATCCGGATTAATGAGGAATCCGGATTACCGGGTCTTACAATTTAGTAAAGATGCAATTTAAAAAAACGGTTGAAATAAATATAGGCTTTATTATCGAAATCATAAAACAAATATATTATTTGGAATAATTAGATATTTTACGTTTTCTACTGTAAGGGAAAAAGAATGCTGAACAATAGCTTTCTCCTGTTTATCTTTCAGAAGCTGAATATCAGTAATTGCCATGAGTTATGGAATAAACAGACTACATCGAATTGATCAATGCTCTAAATGCATTTGCTAACATTATCCCCGTCTTCGAGGATCGAAAAATATGTGCTAAAAGGCCTTTTCGGTATTTCAGTTTTGTTAATTTAATATCATTATGATCCATATGCTGTATCAAAGCTGTATGGTTTGGAGGTAGAAACATTCCATTTCACTAATTAATTATTCTTGTCTGACTTTTTTTGTCTTATACCATTGTGCACTATTATACAAAAGAACGCCCGATCGTCGTCATAGAAATTGAGTTACGACAAGTTAGAACCGTAAACCACGTATGCAACGATCGGAAATTCGGATTATTGAGTCTTGCAATCCGGACTAGTAAATATCCGGATTATCGAGTCTCTACTGTAATTAAGGGGAAATTATATTTGTTAGTATAATTTAATGAACAATAAATTCAAAGTATCGAAAAACCACAAAATTTCTCAATAAATCGCAGTCTGATTGCAATGATCCGTTCATTATAGGTTAATGTTGGTCCTTCAGTCTCGCCTCAACCATAGACAACTTTCAGAACTGCTCGTAGCCTATTCTAATCTAATCGAATAAAGCCATAACACCAATTATAAAGTGATCATATGTGATCGCCAAGAAAGTGTGGAAAAGTTTAGATCAAGTCAGCAAAAAACCATCTCATTTGGTACACAGATTGATCCCTTAAAGAGCAAGGACCAGGCATATTATATAGTCCGTTCACGAAACTTTGAGCCATCGGTTGGCCATGACAATTTGGTATATTCCACTGTGTATATTAAAATTTTAGGTTAAGTTGTTTATTTTCTTGTCAGATTGATACGCAATGTTGTCAATATAACATAGAGTTCTCTGATAACTCGTCGTCGAAGCTCGTCGGACGAGGCCGCGTACATTCGGCAACGTTGACTTTGTTATGACAGCAAATACTTCAGACAAATAAACGAACTCCCACTTTGCGCTCAATAATATGTGAACGGAGTATAGACATAAATATAATTATGGTTTCAACTAAAGGGAAGCAGTGCATTTGAGAACACTAAACTGAAATTCTGGCCAATTCTATCCATCTGGACAATGCAAGAGGGCTGAATTCATCAGAAGCACTAAAGCAACCGATGGCAGTTGATTGTGAATAAAGGACCATTTCGAGCTGTAAAAAATTCCTGACAACACTACAGAAGAAGATCAAGCTAGTTCCAGTTTGGGTACTTGCTCACCAGGATATTCGGTGCGATTCTGTTCGCATATTGGTATGAATCTTGTTATTCGAGAAATATTGTTAACTCACAAATTCATAGCATGAAGAAGTATGATTCTTTTGAATCTGTTGTGCATACAGGGTGTCCCAAAAATACCACGCGAAAGTGACACTGGAGATAGATTGGCATCAACATGACCTCAGTAAAGTCCGCTGGTTTTCGAGATATCACCACTTTTGCAAACAAAAAATGAAAGAGAAAGTGAGATAAGAGAGAAAGAAGAGCAAAATAATGGTTGTTTGAAACGGTAGCGAGGAAAGAATATCAAGCAACATGTAATTTGGCAACAGGTGATACTTGTGCATTTTTCTTAATTTTAATTATTTCGGCTTAAACACATCCCTCGCGACAAAATTATAATTTCTAAGGTTTTGACTTAAAAAGATTGGTAGTGTTGTATCATTTTGAGTTTTTACGATTATTTGTCAATTCAGTCTGATATAATTGTTTTTCACATCAGTCAGTCAAACTCAAGTTAACGTTTTAACTTCGTCATAAAATACAACAAGTTAGACATTTTTTGAAGGCTTTGTTTTAGTTATTGGTGAAGTTATTACTTCATTGTTTAAAGCAACTATTCAGGATAGCCTAGGTAAAAAAAAAACATGAGTTTGAAGACCGAAAATTGGAGATTTTTAAAAAATACACAAAAGTGGTGATATCTCGAAAACCAGCGGACTTTTACTGAGGTCATGTTGATGCTATCTGATAGACCTAATGCCAATCTATCTCCAGTGTCACTTTCGCGTGGTATTTTTGGGACACCCTGTAAATCCATCAAATAAGTATCATGACACTTTCAGATACCAAGATGACCAATTTCGTAACAGATAAATCGCATTTTCTCGAATTCGAGTTCACTCAGATATGCTTTCTTGAATCAAAATGTAGAATGAGTGTCAATAGAACCAAACCCAATATGTAACTATGTTGCATTTTTTGTTTAGCATTGAACTACAAACAAAAGTTACTTTTTAGAACGATAACCTACCTAAAATGACTGTCTGTCGAATCGTATGATGCATTGGATCCTGTCACTTTATCAGTGTCATTGGGTTCCACTTCATCATCTCGGGTTCCAGCAATTGTCAAAGCGGAACCCGAATCAGCTTCAGTTTCTGCAGCAGTGTCTGCCATGATCACAGTTGGGATTTAAATAAAAATAGGAAATTTGCCAGTTCCATCAATAACTGAAACAAACATAAACAAATGAACAAACAGAAATAAATAAAGTTGGGACAAAGTAATCATTTCTCTTTGGAAACATTATTATTGTTTATTAGAAAACTTATAACTGGCTCTTATCATGTTAGGTATACAATGTTTACATGTTTGAAAGCTACAATAGTAGAACAGTCAATACAATCATAACATAAACTTCCTTGTGATAAAAATGTAAAACTCAATATGTTTACAAATATACCTGGCTATTTATAGAAGAAATATTTTTTATTTTGCATTTGAACCACTTATAAATAATTCAATAGTTTGAGTGAAAAAGAGCACTAGTTCCTGTGCTTTGAACTTTTGAACATTTTCTTGACTGAAATCACCAGAGTTCTCCAGGTCAGGTAGTTAATTCCTTGGGATCCTGATGTCCTACTCTCCACCCCATCTCAAAATCTACCTGAATAGATTGAAGGTGCAATATGAATTAGCTATGTTGTTTCAACAATCAGGGAATCAAGAAGAAAATATTTTTGCCTGAAGGTTTTGAAAAAGACCAAAAAGTATGACATTAGAACAAAATTTGCACTCACCTAAAATAAATAAGAGCATCTGAAACTCTGATTGATCGGAGAAAACACCAAAAGTTGAAAATGTTGTACAGTTTTTCTCGTCATCTAGAACGGACTTAAGTGACCTCTTTTCCACAGTGCACTCGTTTCTGACAAATTACCTACTTTCGCAAGTAATAACCCAAATTTGAGTATACTATTCACCAAAAGATATGTATTGATATTAATTACATCACGGTTAAAACGAACTGAACGTGCATTTCGATGTATAATTTCGAAATACAATCAAAAACAACAAACAATTTTGAACGTTCTGATCGGGCTACGTAGACAACGGAAAGTAGCGTTATATTTGGGAACGACTGTTCCTACAACACCACAGGGAATCTAGACAGCAATGCAATAAATTTTATGCACTAGATAACAACAAATCAACGAAAAATGAGTTATTATGATGTTATGATTATAACCTAACCTTCAAAGTAATACAAATATCCTACCTGCCACGATTTCAGCAAATTTTCGGGGGTGAAATTTAAAACACTTACTTAAAATTAAAGTTGAAGGATTGAACACTATAAACTACATCAAAAAACACCTGTAAGTATACGGAATGACCGCTTTTCGGCCATTCCAGAGTTGACCTGACAGAGGAAGTGGGATTTTTCAGGGCCGGATCGGCTCGGGAAATCGTGTCACTGAACGGAACGGGTTCCATAGTATAGTTGGGAGAATGGGATCAAAACAGGCGCTGAAACTGCCCGTTACCGTTGTAATACTTTCGCGTTTCGCATCCTACTTGGACTCTTTGCACAGGACTGGCTTCAGGAATACTGTGATCTACAAACATCTGAGAGGTGTCAGGAACGCAGCGCATATTACGCCAAGCAACAGAGCTACAAATGATTAGTTTTTTGACAAAAATACTACCTTGAAGCCACCTGTGCCATTCCGAGCAGGACAGTCCGTAGTTTATTCCCACCATGTTTTAAACACGAAAATGCCATTTTTTATTTGTTATTAACAAAAACAACAAAAACTCCCGTTCTTTTTAGTTTTTTCGTTGCAAAATGGAAACTATTGATGCAGTGATAACGTTGCAATGGGATGAATTGTAGAGAATTACATTGTGAAAAGAATGATGGGTCAAACGATCCTATTGAATAATTAAAACTGGAGAAAAGCGGAAAAAAACGGAAAATTGCGTGTTTTTTCTTTTAACTCATAACTCTGCCATTTTGCAATATTAAGAACTGAAACTTCACACGATAGTAGCTATTGACGTGCAATTCATGTGTGCCAAAATTGGATTCGGTCGGATGAATAGTTTTCACATAATTCCCATTTGAATTTTTTTTGGTCATATTTTCGCGGAGAGCTGGATGCGTTTGAGGTCGTCCGATTGAAATTAAAAAATTGATTTGGAAAGAAGACGTGATCAGTAACAAAACGTCTATTCTGATTTTTCAATAAAACGCGTTTAAGTGTGTTAAAAACTAGTGAGAACATGAGGGAAAACGGCCGACCGAGCGAGAGCGGTCGAGTGGAGAGGAAATAAGCGAATCGAGGGGAAACTTATACGTGTACAAAATTTGGTGCGCTATCCGCGCAAAAATTCTTAAACTCGGCGACCGTTGGCTTCCGCGGCGTTTCCCCTCGATTCGCTCATTCCCTCACCACTCGACCACTCTCGCTTGGTCGGTCGTTTTCCCTCATGTTCTCACTAGTTTTTAACACACTTAAACGCGTTTTATTGAAAAATCAGAATAGACGTTTTGTTACTGATCACGTCTTCTTTCCAAATCAATTTTTTTAATTTCAATCGGACGACCTCAAACGCATCCAGCTCTCCGCGAAAATATTCCAAAAAAATTCAAATGGGAATTATGTGAAAACTATTTATCCGACCGAATCCAATTTTGGCACACATGAATTGCACGTCAATAGCTACTATCGTGTGAAGTTTCAGTTCTTAATATTGCAAAATGGCAGAGTTATGAGTTAAAAGTAAAAACACGCAATTTTCCGGTTTTTTCCGGTTTTCTCCAGTTTTAATTATTCGATCGGATCGTTTGACCCATCATTCTCTTCACAATGTAATTCTCTACAATTCATCCCATTGCAACGTTATCACTGCATCAATAGTTTCCATTCTGCAAAAAAAACTAAAAAGAACGCGTATTTTTGTTGTTTTTTGTTAATAACAAATAAAAAATGGCATTTCCGTGTTTAAAACATGGTGGGAATAAACTACGTGCTGTCCTGCTCGGAATGGCACAGGTGGCTTCCAGGTAGTATTTTTGTCAAGGAAATATCTCTATGCTTGGCCTATATGGAAAGCCGGTAGATTGCACTCAATTAATCAATAAGCTGCTTTACATTTGGAATAATTCTTCGATAATTCAATTCAAGAAAAGCTCCGAAGTGAAATACGAAGCTTTTTTTGTGCTCGTCCTCAATTAATCAAATAAAAAATTTAAGAAAGCCCTGATGCCAGGTGCATTTGAGCTCTCGCTTGTTCATTGATGGAGCAATGAGGCTATTACCTCAAAATTTTGTACAGGACTTGAGATTGATATTGAATATATAAATGCAAAATCCCAGCACGATCGTAATAATATTCTGCAAATTATTCAAAAACTGAAATATGTGAAAACTTGACAACTGAAAATAATGAAATCTATGGTTCTATATAAAATGAGATAATAGTTATTTAATCAACTAGGTTATCAAAGACAACGACTAAAGGTCAAGATATTTTAATGCGTGATGAGCGGAGCGAACGCGTGAATAGTTCGAGACCATTAGTCGCTCGATTAATAACCGAGTTGATTACAAGGTTTTTCCGACGATCTCCTCAATAAATTCTTGATTGAAATACTACTTACTTCTTACTATGAGGTTTTTTTCGAATTGAAACATATTCAAGGAATTTCTTCCCTAAATCGAATTTTTCGATATTCAGTATATTTATATTTGTTAGATCAATTTTGTTTTATTTCTTATAGTTCTTCTTCTTCAATTTAATTTGAATGGCTCTATTCTATTTCGATTAATACAGCGAAATTTTAGAGTACAGTTTTAGACATCTATAATTTTATGACTGAACTGTTTCCATTTAGAATCTTTTCAGAGAAAGAAACCTATAGTCCGTTCACGAAAGGTTGAGCCGTCGGTTGGCCATGGAAATTTGGCATATTCCACTGTGTATATTAAAATTTAGGTTATGTTCTTGTCAGATTGATATGCAATGTTGTCAATATTGCATAGAGTTGTCTGATAACTCGCAATCTCGTCGAACGAGGCCGGTTACATTCGGCAACGTTGACTTTATTTTACGTTATGACAGCAAATACTGCCAACTTCAGATAAATAAAAAAACGCCTACTATGTGCTCAACCTTTCGTGAACGGACTATACTGCAGTTACCGGACTTTTCGATAGTTAAACGCTTAGATTATTTACACCAAGATAGAGCATAGTGAGAGAGAAAACGTGGCCGAAATAAGATAGCAATATGTTTATTATTTTCGTCAAAATCAAAACACATTCCCGCAGCTCCCTATTGGTGGCTTTCTACCACGTGACCTGGACGTGCGAATGAATTTCATTATGGCCGCCTTCTTTGACAGCTGATGCTTAGGTTGAACAAGTTCAAACCATAGAATTAATAAAACCATGGAAGGAGTCTAGAGAGAGACTCACGGTAACGTGAATGAGATGGAAGATAATCAGCTGTTAAGGGGCAAAACATTGCATCGAGTACTGCTGAAGTGCATATTTTTGTATTTTATTTCGTGTGTGAAGTGCGGGAGTTGAAATAATTATCTTTACTTGTAACAATTGAAGATAAGTAAAATCATATTTTTTTATATTTCATCATGGTTAAATCCTGTTCTGCATATAATTGTACGAAAGGTTCAAGAAAGGTAGTGGAATATCTTTTTTCTCGTAAGTACTTCCGCAGAAATAATACGTAATATATTATGTAGTACTTACATTCCTAATTCTACAAATTTCCCAGTGATTCCAAGCTGAATCTCAGTGGGTAACAGCTATGAAAAGAAAAAATTTCCAGCCATCAAAATCCTCTACGTTATGCAGTAAACATTTTGTTTAGAGTGATATTGTGCGTAATTTTGGAAAGATAAAACTCAGAGAAGCCTCCATACCCTCAATATTTGATTTTCCTGAACATTTAAAAAAGAAGACTTGCTTATCTAGATCTCATGGAAAAAGACCTTCAACTATGGAGCATCAAAAAGAACCTAGTGATAATGAAAGGTTCAACTTGGATATTGCATCAACAAGATAATTCAAATGGTGGAATATATTCATGAAGGTGTTATCAGTTTTCCTAATATTTTAGTTCTCAAAACTTCTTAGAGGAAGATATCAGTAAAACCGATTGTATTGCGGAATCTCAAATTCAGAAAAAACCAAGGTAATATTCATTTTCATGCAATTATTTCTTCAATTACCTATGAATTTTTTGTAGGAGGCAAGTTCCCTATTATTTTGGGGATATAAAATATTCTGATTTGAAATCAACAGAATCTAAAATGATATGGAACATTGCTAACAGAAGTATTCAAAGAATCCCCAAAGGAAATAATAAGTTACGATCACAAAAATTTAAAGTACAGTGCAAGATTACCAAGTTAAAGGAAGTGATAATACATTCTAGAAATTCCCGGAACATCTCACAGAATTGTTATGATACAATGCAGGTGAAAGAAACATTTGTTAGAATGTTTTTAATGCTTATGATGATTAGAATTTAATGAATATTGAGGCATTTTACTGTAAATATTCACAAAAATAAATCTACTCTTGAAAATGAAGAGCATATTCGACAGAAATTCACAAAATTAATTCTTTTCAAAGGACAATAACTAATATTCCAAAATTTTTAATATATTATATCTCGAAATCTGATAAACATGCATGTATTATTTTTTAAATTTTCATTAAACTAATTATGTTGAATTTGTATTTTTTTCAAACTCCTTCACTTCCCTTCAATATTCATTTCATTATGTTAACAATTTATTGTTTCAAGCGAGTTTTTTTTACAAATTGATTTTTACTCGCATTTACCTATAGCTTGTGCGAATTTATATCATTTGCATAATTCAATAAGAATTCGAAGCGAATTGAAAAAGTAATTTTATCGATGATTCTAATTAAAAAATATTTTGTCCGTATTTCACCAGTAGGAATTTTAATGGATAAATCGATCATTTCAAGTAATATGGGAGAAGTTGTAATGTGGAAATATCGAATTGAGAAGTCTCAATATAAATATCATGATTTAATTCTCCTAAAGTACCTAAAATATTCAAAAATTACTAATTATCCTGTGGCGACCGTAACTCCAGTTCAAAATCCCGATTGTTTTGCCCCTTAGCACGTGGTCTCAAATTGTTCATCTTTGTCAAACTAGTGCAATGCGTATTAGCTCTATTTCTATCTAATGCGCGTTTCTCTTCCTAACACCAAAATAGAAGCATAGACTCCTTCCATGTGTTATTAGTTCAATGGTTCAAACTTATCGTTTTGAGTTACCAAGTGATTTTTGTAGTGAAAACGAGGTTGTACAATAAGTATTTGCTGTATTAAGCTGAAAAATGGTTAATTCCTGTGTGATATGTAAAAAAAGCACCAGTAAAGACTGCGGGCGATCCATACATCGGTAAGCTAGTCCGTTCACGAAAGGTTGAGCACATAGTAGGCGTTTTTTTATTTATCTGAAGTTGCCAGTATTTGCTGTCATAACGTAAAATAAAGTCAACGTTGCCGAATGTAACCGGCCTCGTTCGACGAGAATGCGAGTTATCAGACAACTCTATGCAATATTGACAACATTGCGTATCAATCTGACAAGAACATAACCTAAATTTTAATATACACAGTGGAATATGCCAAATTTCCATGGCCAACCGACGGCTCAACCTTTCGTGAACGGACTATAAACACAACAAATAATAATTTACCATAGGCGTAGCTAGGAGTACCTAGCTCTCAATATAAGCATATTGTAAACTTATTTTAAAAGCATTTTCTTTTAATAGAATGCCTAGTGATAATGCCAGACGGAAATTATGGATGGATCAATTAAATTTGGGAAATACAAAATTAGCGAAGGAGGTATATGTTTGTTCTGACCATTTTTCTGATGAAGACTTCCTATATAAATCAGCAAAAAGATTTTTGAAAACTGAAGCTATTCCGTCCAGGATTTCGTCATCGATTCATTGGTAAGTCTATTGAATATTATGAGGGTGTTTTATTCAAATTTGATTTGGATAATATGAACATCTAAATATATATATTTTAAAGTTTTTACATCTGAATGTCTTATTTATAGTATAGAGGTATTTATTGGTTTTTCACTGTAAATGTTTTGTATGACATTTTCATAATATTTTTAGGCCTGATGAAGCAAACGAGAGTTTGCGAAACGTTGCTGAATATACTTTAAGATCTTTTGAGAGTTTGTCCTTATCCCGCAAAATACAGTTATCAATTTATTAATTATTGTGGAGGACACTAATATTTGCATTCTCTAAATATAATATTTCTAATTTCAGTTCCAGTAGCACATCTCCAGATGAAAGGCCTGTGACTCCAGAACCATTAGATACTAATAAGCTAGGTAGTGTCAGGGAATCCTCAAAACTGAGTAATTCTGAACTATCCAGAACTTCAACAGCTAGTGATTTGTCTGCTACACTGACTACTTCAGATTTATCTGCTACATTGACTGCTTCAGATTTATCTGATACATTAACCGCTTCAGATTTATCTGCTTTTTTGACCGATACAGAATCCTCTGGTGCTTTGACAGTTTCAGAATTGTCCGGTACTATGACAGCTTCAGAATCGTCAAGCAACTTGGTATCCTCGGAAGTATTAACAGTAGCACATCCAACTACGTAAGTTTTACTTAATTTTATATTTATAATATTGCAAAATATATTCTGGTTCATTATATAAAACCTTCATTATCTTATTTCAGTTCTGAAGCTAAAAGTTCTGTACCAAGGCCAAGAAAAAGAAAATGTTTTGTTGGTGATGTAACGGATGAAGATTTCAGGACACCAAAACAAGGAAAATTTGCCTTCTCCCTTGCTAAACGAAAATTGCAGAACAGAAAAAGAGACTGAAAGCATTGAGGATGAAGAACAGAAGACTGCAACAGAAAATTTCAGATATTTCAGGACTACTGAATAATTTGAGGGAAATGAACCTTATATCCGATAATGCTCAAGATTATATAGAGGTAAGTAAGATTCAGCTTTGCATATATGTGTGGAATGTAATTATTTTCAATATTTCAGGCATCGTTACCAGGTCCTAGTAGAGATATGGTAAATAGACTCATAAGGGGATCAAAAAATCAGAAATTTACACCTTCTCTACGAGCATTTGCCCTATCATTACATTTTTACTCGCCTAGGGCCTATAATTATGTTAGGGAAAAATTCAATAATTCACTTCCACACCCAAAGACTATTTCTAAGTGGTATCAGACCATTGATGGAACTCCTGGCTTCACAACTGAAGCCCTCAGTGCATTGAAGAACAAAGTGCAGCAGTCTGCGGGAGAACAAATTTATTGCAATCTGGTGATTGACGAGATGGCTATTAGAAAAAAAATCGAATTCATTGCTGGTAAATTTTATGGATCAATAAGTTTTGGAGAAAAACCTGAAGTGGATACTTTACCAGAAGCTAAGGAAGCACTTGTGTTTTTAGTTACCTGCATCAATGGTCACTGGAAAATTCCAGTAGGCTATTTTTTGATAGATGGATTATCAAGCAGAGAAAGAGCCAATTTGGTAATTAACTGTCTGGAGTTTTTGAATGAAGTAAATTTGAGAATAACTTCTGTTACTTTTGATGGAGCAGCTTCGAATTTGAATATGGCGAGTCATTTGGGTGCTGATTTTTCGAATCCTCAATCATTGAAGACTCACTTCGAACATCCAGTCACCAAAGAGAAGGTATTAATTTTTCTTGACCCTTGTCACATGCTCAAACTCTTGAGAAATTGTTTAGGAGACAGTAAGATTTTGAAAACAAAAAATGATAAATTAATCAAATGGACCTATCTTGAAGAACTTGTGAATCTTCAAGACATAGAAGGATTGAATGCAGCAACGAAGATAAGAAAACGTCATTTACATTTTGTGAAAGAAAAAATGAGAGTGAAGATTGCTGCGCAGACATTCAGCAGGAGTGTGTCGGATGCTCTTAAATTCCTTGAGTTTGATTTGAAATTGACAAATTTTAAAGGTGCTGAAGAGACTGCAAATTTCTGTCTCTTAGTTAATGATTTATTTGACATCTTGAACTCAAGAAATAAATTCTCTCCATATACATATAAGAGGGCATTGTCTTTCGAAAACATTGATTTATACGTGGAAAGGTTTTCTGAAGCAAAAGAATACTTCATGGAACTGACTCTGAATGGAACACCAGTATTATCTTCAAGAAGGAAAACAGGGTTTCTAGGGTTTTTAATATGTATGGAGAGTCTTGAGGAAATATTTAGAATGTATGTGGTGTCAAAAAAATTAGACTTTTTATTGACCTATAAGTTCTCTCAAGACCATCTGGAGGTATTTTTTGGTGCTATCAGGAGTCTGAATGGATACAACAACAATCCCACAGCCAGACAATTTCAGTCAGCATATAAAAAGTTGTTGATAGCAAGGGAAGTGAGAGGTGCTGATTCTGGAAATGTTGTTAATTTGGACAATACATCAATTCTTCATGTTTCGTCATATAAAAAAATAACAATAAATGATCATAAGGAGGACTTGGAGGAGACTGAAGAGTATAAAAATTTGTGTGCAGCGTTAAATGATCATGATTACTTTGGCTCTTCAGGATGGCAATTATCTTCATATATACAGGATGTTTTAATTTATATAGCAGGATTCGTTGTCAAGTCATTGAAAAAATGTATCACTTGCTCAAAATGTCTTGATATGTTGGAGACTTGTGAAACATATTCATTTCTACAGAAAAGAAAAACGTATGGCAATTTATTCAAGGCATCCAAATTTGTCATTAAGATATGCACACAAGCAGAAAAAACAATAAGATATATGATTTCTAACAACCCTAATATTTTGAGTACAAAATCTGAAAATTTAATCAATAAGTTGATTCATAATTGTATTGTCTGTTTACCAGATGATGTTTTAAATGCATTTGGCAATCATGTATTTGATGAAGGGTTTCTAGAAAGTCATGAATTGCCTTTGATAAAACTGATATTGAAAAGATATTTCACTATAAGAATTCACCACGAGACAAGAAAAATGAGCGATCAAGTGGTGAATCGAGTAAGAAGCATGCTCACACATCTGATTTTGTATCAGAATCAATAAGTTTTTTTTTATCTTTACAATTGTTAGTTTTAAGTTTTAGGGTGATCAGGGTGTATAAAACACTCTTTTTTGATCGTGTACTTTTCGATCCTGTTTGGATTCAATTACCAAGGACAATAGCAGTAGTAGATTCTTAGTTATTTATTATAAACATTTCTGAAGAATCGATTATCAGTATATTTTAGTTACCTATCGTATTTCTTCAAATCATTATTGTAAAAATCATTTATTTTATGTTACATGTTATTTTTTATGGAAGTTATTAATACATCCTTGCTTGATAATCAATCCTGATTATGCAGGCTTTCAAGTTTCAATTGCTATTCCACTTTAAATACTGATGCCCCGTCCATTCCATTGCAAAACTAACAAAATTCCAATCATCTATCTTATATAGTGGAACAAAACTATACATTCATACTATCATTTGCCTTCAAAGGTGCAGGTAATGGATGGACAAGGTTTCAGTAAGTAAGTAAGGCCTATTACAGCATTAATGAGATCTGATATGATTATACTTCACACTTGATGTAAAACTGACCTATCTAATACATTTTCATGTCGAACTGGATCAATAAATTTATTGTTATTTTTGTTATTCAATTTAACATAGTATTCAGGTGTAATATCCTTAAATTTCAAACCTTTGCAGTCAAATGAGCTCCATTTGTAATAACATGGTGGTCCCCAATAAAAATCTGGACTCAACTCAGAACAAGATATCAAGCTGTGTTAAAATCCAAATTTAGATACAGCATCGTCTTGTATGGTAATAACGTACCATGCAGCCTTACTGAAAAGTGACCTGAATAGATGTATTCGATATAATAGGATTGTTAATAAGATCATTGATAATGATATAACATTCAATTGTATAGGTATTTGTAATTATTAAAACCAGAACAACAATATTTGAATATCATATTTGCTATTTCAAATCTCTTTTCATATTGAATTTTTTTTCGAATCGAAAATATGCCCGCACTATAAAAATTCTGCGTATAACAATGATTTAGAATAAGATGAAAACATCGGGAAGGTCAACAAAATTCATAAAAATAATGACATTAATTATGCATCCAATGAAATAATAATTAAAGATTCGATAACCTTTGAAGGATTTATTTCTATTCTTAACAAATTTTTAGATCCACGCCACTGACTTCTATTTACGACAACACACTTTGTTTGTAAACAAACAGTGTTTATTATGGGAACAAAACATTCAGTTCATCTAGTAAGGGATTGCTCCATCTTGGTGTAAATAATCTAATAGTAAGTTTACACATGCATGGATTTACCGGCGCCAGTCTTAACGCCAGTTCAACTTTCACGCAAGTAAGCGTTTACACAGTTTCCAGCGTTTTGCAGTTTTTGCACGCCAGTTGCTAGTACGATACTCTCGTTATAGTAGGTACCTACATCATGTCACGAAAGGAGCTTGTGAAAAATTGTCGAAAAATTACAAAATCGATAATTGATAGTATGATTGAAGATTTAGAACGGAAGAAACGACATAAAAGAAAAGGTCGCTTATGGGTGCGCAATTGGATTTCCCAGAGGCCAATGATGGGTGCTTCAAATACTCTTTAAAAGAACTTTCAATGGAAGACCCCCAAAGCTTTCGAAATCATTTAAGAATGACAGAAGAAGGATTTAATTTTCTTTACAACGTGTCACACCACTAATTGAGAAAAAAGACACCCATATGAGAGATGCTTTGTGTGCTAGGCTTAAACTTCAAATCACTCTAAGGTATTTAGCCACTGGTGACTCCTTTGCTTCCTTGCAATATTTATATCGTGTCCCAAAATGCACCACATCGAAGTTTCTGCCAGAAGTCTGTGAAGCTATTTATATTGCTTTGGAAGAATATATTAAGGTAAGTACAACACTCATTATTAACTTGTTTTATTTGGTTATAACATTAATTTTATAAAATAGTGAGCATTTACGAATACTGATTTAAGTGAGATCAAAAATATAAAATTTACACTTTTAACGAAGTGAGTATTAACAAATGTCTTCAAAAGTAGTAGTATTATCTTTATTTAGAATATAACGAATGGAGTAAATATCTCTATTATTATTATTATCATCAGCATTATTATTGTGATTGTCTTCACTTTCAAATGTTAAAACATCTGATTGACTTCTTTCAGTTTCATAAGGGAGATGAGGTGGCCGTTCTTGATTAAAAAAATTATGATCGTAGTTGTTTTGACCATCAAATGTTGAATCTTCAAGCTGTCTTCTTTCAGAATTTATATTGCTGCTCAGATGGGGCGGCTGGCAGAATTTCAGTCTTTGCTTAACTAAATAGGACTGTATGAAATCCATAGATTTCAAAGCTACATCTTCAGGCAGTTTTTTTAACTGACATGCTATAGTTTGTCCAAAACAATCGAATTCATTATTTTCGGAGGAAGTTTGGTTTAAAGTTTCAGAAATTGCTTTCAATTCTTCTATTGCTTTATCAGTAGCAGTTACTTTAGTCATTTTATACCGTTTTGGAGCATTTGCAAGCTTTGTTGTTGGAGTGCGTAGTTCGTTGTTAGGGGGGGACATAACACTTTTGCTCATAGTGCTTGTACTTGCCTCACTTCTTGTATCAACAGTTTCTGGGAATACCTGCAATTAAAATATTTGTTTTTGTAGGTGCCAAATACTGAAGCACAATGGAATGGAATTATACAAGGTTTTTCAACGAGGTGGAATTTTCCAGGGTGTATGGGAGCCTTAGACGGGAAACATATAGTTCTGAAGTGCCCCAACCACTCAGGGTCTGAATTTTATAATTATAAGGGGTCCTTCAGCATAATTCTCCTAGCATTGGTAGATGATCAATACTGTTTTGAATACATAGATGTTGGCGCCAACGGAAGAGCGTCTGACGGAGGTGTATTTTCAAAATCGAAATTAAAAAGTGCGTTGGAAAATAATGCATTGAATATACCGTCAAATACTGTTATTCTAGCCGATGATGCATTTCCTCTAAAGGAATATTTGTTAAAACCTTACTCTCATCATGGCCCTCTGACCACAAAAGAAAAAATATTCAATTATAGGTTATCGCGAGCTAGGCGCATAGTAGAAAATGCATTTGGCATTCTTGTTTCAAGATTTCGTGTGTTTGAAAAACCCATAGCTTTGTCCCCAAAAAAGGCAGATTCAGTTGTTAAAGCAGCTTGCTCACTGCACAACTGGTTGCGCAAATCAACTTCTACCTATATTTCACGAGGAAGCGTCGATCAAGAGGATTTTGAAAGTGGAACCATAATTCCTGGTTCGTGGAGACAAGAACTGACAAATGCCGGCTTATTAGATATTAATACAAAGACCGAGGGTACCAATTACTCCAAGAAAGCAGCAGAAGTGAGAAACAAACTTGCCGATTGGTTTATGGGCGAAGGTAGTGTACCATGGCAAATGAAGATGATATTTAATTAATATTATAAAGTTAATGGAAATAAATATGTATTAACAGATAATAATATACTTACAACATCTGTTGACTGTGTTTCAATTTCTGTAGACTGTGTCTCTCTAATTTGTACCACTTGATGCAAAATTCTATCAGCTATTTTAAACCATGGTAACTTTGGTGTGTATAGCTCATCAGTACCTGCGCCAGATTTTTTGCTTTTCTCTATTTTTCCCAATTCTGACGTGTAAGTATTCCTTATACTACGTATTTTGGCTTTAACTTCCGATGCACCAAATCCTTCAATATTCATTAATCGTGCTATCTGTAAATAGCCATTTTCCCTAGCATCTTTATTTTTGTACATTCCAGAATGCACGTCCCACAAACAAGGAACTTGTTCATACAATTCTAAAAACTGTATTATGGTTTCTGATTTCCATTTCTTCTCTTTTTTGTTCATCGTTAAAACACAAAACTCACAAAAGAACCGAATTATACTATCAAACTGTGCCCCTAACCTTAAAAGTGATTTTCCGCTGCGTAAACAATATTCATCGGCGTGCACGGAATGTGTTTACATTTGCAAGTTGTAATTTCACCGGCGCAAGAAAAGATACTGGCGCATGAAATTTTGGAAGCGACCAAAATTTTTAATCCATGCATGCCTGGATAACGCTTGCACGCCAGTAGGTGTTTACATATGCATTTTAAAGTTACTGGCGTGCCAGAAGTCACCGGCGCCAGTAAATCATTGCATGTAAACGATAGATGGTGGTGTTTCCTGATTGGTAATAAAGTATTGTACAGGTCACTATATTGCCCACTAACGGATACTGCCATCTATCGGTTAGCTGCCGAAAAAGCAAGTAACTGCAATAGATTTCTTCCTCCAAATAGACTTTAAATGGTAATAGTTCAGGCATCAAATTATAGATGTCCACAACTGAACCCAAAAATTTTTACTGTATTTGTTGAAATTGACCCATTAAATTAAATTGGGTAAGTATAAGAAATAATAACAATTAGATATATCAAATAAGTAAATAGTGAAAATCGATTGATCGGTTTAGGAGTTATTAACACTCAAAATTCGTCTTATTTATTTTCCAATTACGAATGCGATCAATGTTAAACTTTGAACTCTTTTGATAGTATTTTGATCTGAAATAATGATGAGCATATTTTTGGTGAATTTAGTCAGAATCGAATTATTTTAGCATTCTCGAAAATATACAGATCAATAATCGTATGACGAAATACTTTTGCACTTTTTCCAAATGAAAAAACCCAATTTATTTTCTCTCGATAAAACTCAATTTTTCAACACCTTATGTTATGGCAATGTTTATGGAGAACAATGGTTATGGTTATATTCATCGTACCCAAATTCTACCTAATTTAATTCAGTCGAATATATATAGTCAGTTCACGAAAGGTTGAGCACATAGTAGGCGTTTCTTCATTTATCCGAAGTTGGCAGTATTTGCTGTCATAACGTAAAATAAAGTCAACATTGCCGAATGTACCTGGCTTCGTCCGAAGAGCTTGCGAGTTATCAGACAAATCTATGCAATATTGACAACATTGCGTATCAATCTGACAAGAAAATAAACATCATAACCTAAAATTTTAATATACACAGTGGAATATGTCAAATTATCATGGCCAACCGACGGCTCAACCTTTCGTGAACGGACTATAGAAATTATTCAAAAACTGAAATAGGTTTAAAACTAGAGCACTAGAAAGATAGGTATGCCAGACAGGCTGACTGGGTCCAACCATAGACTCGAAAATTACAGATGGTAATGTAAATTTCTCAGTTATTGTGCTCTATTGTTAGTTGCGTGCTTTTTTTGAAGAAAAGTTAATAGAAAGTATTGATTTTTTATTCAAAACAATAAAGTTGGAGACTAGACAGGTAAGCATAAGCATTTATTCGATTACAGATTTCATTTCATTCGAATTGTTCTGTAATTTTCGAGTCTGTGGTTGGACCCAGCATGGCTGTCTGATATACTCCCCTTTTCAGAGCCTTATAAAAACTTGACAATAAAAATAATGAAAGGACCCCCGCACATTTACTATGGGAATTGGCTCCCGGTGGATTTGGCTGAAAATTTGATATGATGTTCTACTAACCCTTCTGATCAAATGTCTGAACGGTCACGAAGCTGAAAATGCATACTTTTAGGAGTTTTTAGCGATTTTTTGTATCCATTATAGCTTACGTATTATGGAAATTGGCTCCTGGTGGATTTGGCTGAAAATTTGATATGATGTTCTACTAATCCTTCTGATCAAATATCTAAACAGTCACGAAGCTGAAAATGCATACTTCTAGGAGTTTTTAGCGATTTTTTGTATCCATTATGGCTTACGTATTACCGTTCACACAGAAATGTTTGAAAATATTTCGTGATTATTGAAAGCAGATTCTGTCAATTCGAAATATTTTCAAACATTTCTGTGTGAACGGTAATACGTAAGCCATAATGGATACAAAAATCGCTAAAAACTCCTAGAAGTACCTATGCATTTTTCAGCTTCGTGACAGTTTAGACATTTGATCAGAAGGATAAGTAGAACATCATATCAAATTTTCAGCCAATCCACCGGGAGCCAATTCCCATAGTAAATGTGCGGGGTCCTTTATGGTTTTAAGATGAGAAATAGTTATTTAATCAACTAGGTTATTAAAGACAGCGACTAATGGCCAAGATATTTGAATGCGTGAGCGGAACGAACGCGTTAATAGTTCGAGACCATTAGTCGCTCGATTAATAACCGAGTTGATTGCAAGTAAAATGAGCGATCAAAAAATATTTTTGGAAAAGCTATGGGACGTTGTTTCCATAGGACAAAATAGTTGTAATGGGTGAGGTTCATAGAAATAAAACTGAGACATATTGATATAGAGCATTCAGTTATATATTTTTTGCAATTCATATCGTTTTGGTTAGTAAAATAATGCAAAACAAGTAGATAATACTCAGAAATGATATGAATTTACATGAAGGAGAATGGACATTTTTCCTAAATTAGGTAACGCCAATTTTACTTCTGTACACTTATCACATCGAATCAAGTACCAAAGATGTAGAAGTATATAGAAATTCAATCTGATGGTACTTAATATTTTATTTGTCTCTTAAATAACAGTCTCAGATGAATAAATATTGGGTGTACAAAGTATACGTCGATGGGATTCACCATTTCTAATGTACTTTTGTTTTACCTCAATGGTTTTCCAAACATCAATTTAGGACAGTTCTTAGAAGGAAATCTTCCAAAGTGGATTCACTTCAATACACCATCTTAAATTGTGCTTACGCTATTATAGATAAATAGAGATGGACTCGTTGATTTTTATTTGATACTTTGAATGACTCAATCGCTTGTCATTTTCATGGCATTATAAAGATATGATCCTAGCATTCATTCACATAAAATTTGAAGGTCATCAATATACAGAATGGTCACGAAATATGTGGCAACAGTAGAACAGGTGGTTTACCATGTAATTTTATGAAATTTGTTCCTATAAAATGAATGAAAGTCGTTAAGATGTATAGTTTCAAATGTATTCAGCTTTTGTTCAGTAAATTGAAATATTTAATTTTAGACCTGTGGTTTTCAGTTGGAACAATCATTTTGTTGAAATCATTAATAATTTTAATAAATTCATTCTATGGCTTATAATATATGGAAGGTCATCAACACCTTATGATACTCGTAGCTCAAACAAATTTGTTGAACCAGTTCGTAAGAATCAGAGATTTGAAAATTTTATTCAATATAATTTCAACAATGTGAAATATTATGCAATAATAATTATTATTGACTCGTGGTCCAATCTTCTATCATTCACGAAATTCATTACGTCACAGCATATCTCCAGTTAACTTCTTCATGAAAATTCAACAGCCTGTTTCTTGAAAATTATACATCTCAGATCTTTCGTGTAAAGTTACCTACATATCACATGATAAGTAATTTGTTTTTGCCGCATTTTTAGTGAAAACTCTATATAGGTTTTGAATTGATTTGTTCATCCTTTTGCTTTCATTCTGGATAATCAATTTTTGCACCCACCGATTTTTTCAGAACAATAGAAAGTCGTCTGAAACTTTTTATTTGATGATAATTTATGGGAGTCTTATGTGAACTATGCTTAAGAATTCAGTTGAGCAACACAAGTATAATAAATCTATAGTCATCACAATATAAACACTTGGAATCTATAAATTATCCTTACTAATATAACATGACCATAATTAATTTATTCATATTATTTAAAATATCAACTTTCATGTTACTATCACAAATTTTTTCCACCCAAGTATGATCATAATTATTTTGCAGATATTCGGTGGAAAAACCACCAAAACATTAATACCTGTAAACTTATTTGAGTACTCTTGAAGTTTAGCAGTGGAACATCAATAAATTATATTTTTTCCTTTCATATCGGTGCTTCAGTGCACGATTCTTTCGAATCTTATCAATCTTATCTTTCTTATTTTGATGTTTCACATTTTCATACTACCAGCTTTGACTCTCTCAACGCACCAAATCATCTTCCTGTTGAATATTCTCAGATTTCTGATCACAAGATGCATTAAATTTTTTCCGTTCTTCTCTACACTTCACATCCTTTTCAATTTTTATTCTTCATACAGAGTCAAATACTTCTTCAATTCATTTAACCACATGGTATTTCTGTCAGGACTTATACCATAATTCTGCAAAATATGAAATGATTCCCTGAAAACATTGACTACCGACGGAATGTAACGAATTGAAAAAAATTCCCAAAAGTGAGGACAACAATTATCTGCGATACTTCACTTAAAGAATATCACCAAAGTTCAAATTTGGTTTGTTCAGGTCTCAATAAATTCATCTGTATTATAATAAAGTCCTTTTTAAACAAGGTAGGAGGACCCCAAAGAGGTCATTCAACATACCAATGATTTGGATTTCATTTCAGTCTATACAATTGATTTTTGTTGCTTTATTTCTATTTTATAGTAAAATCTTCTAATCTTAAAAGTGAATGTCACTAATATCCATTTAGTAACAAAAATCAACACGATCTCAGTTCTATTCCTCAATTTGTTTTTAGAATTGCCAATGGTTTATATGACTGGATCGATTTCTGTTAAATCCTGCAAAGGTGTTGCAGATGGGGACCTTTCCAAATCTGATGTGATGCCATCGCATTTGGAGCTGTTGGGAGTGAGTAACATTGGAATAAGACTAACTACTTCTGGACTGTTGGTACCAACTGTTTCTTCGTAGACTCGTTCCTGAAAGGTTGAAATATATTTAGTCTTCAAATAATTGATTATGACTAGAGAACGGATTATATGCAACATTTGTTATATGCATGCAAATATGCACGAAAATGCTTGAGATATGCACGAAAATGGACTAATGAACTCAAAAAGAAAGAGAAAAGTAATTTTATTTCCAAATCAACTCTTAATAATATGGCATTAAAATTTAATTTAATGTTTTTGTGAAAGTTTACATCTAAATATTGTCCAAATGTTCAATTTTAAAATTTTGTCTTCGATCACTTAGAATATTTTCTTATGTGGAAAAGGTTCGCTCTACATCCACGGATAGTCCGGTCTATTTAGACCAAAAAATGAGAGTGAAGTTACATAAAGTCCCAAGCTGAATTTCAGTGAAATTGTTCAAAATATAATTATAAACAATGTCTAGAAGTTCCCCATCATTCCCCTGTAAGGAAAAATTTAATTCGAGGTCAAAGGTCAAAAAAATGAGTTTTTCGCCATTTTCAGCAAAAAGGTAAGCAGTATCATGAAAGTACCTCAGACAAAAATTGTAGATCATAAAATTATCTATAAAAAATGTAACAATACTTTTTTTCTTACGAACCACTGTTTCTGAGATATAAAAGTTATAACTACGCGCTAAGTACAATACCTCATAGGTGGCGTGGAAACGTGTGCATATTATGACGATAACGACTTTTATAACTTTTCGAATCGTTATATCTCAGAAACGGTGGCTCGTAAGAAAAAAAGTATTGATACATTTTTTATAGATAATTTTATGATCTACAATTTTTGTCTGAGGTACTTTTATAATAAAACTTACCGTTTTGCTGAAAATCGCAAAAAACTCATTTTTTTGACCTTTGACCTTGAATTACATTTTTTCCTTACAGGAGAATGATGGGGAACTTTTAGACATTGTTTATAATTATGTTTTGAACAACTTCACAGAAATTCAGCTTGTTGGGACTTTATGTAACTTCGAATGTCTAAATAGACCGGACTAGGACGTAACTGGGCAGAATTTGAACCTTGACTATCGTCTTTTTTTTTCGAGTAATAAGCCAAAATTGACATTTGGGCAATTTCAACTTCGGTCATATCTTCGTTCCTGTTTGTGCTATAAACTTGAAACGAAAACATTATACAAATACATTTTTGTAAGGAATCCAGTGGCTTATCTAATTTCGGCTTAGGAGTTTCCTACCTGATTAATTACATGAAATTTTGTTTTTTTCACGTAAACAATACTTTATTTTACCTTAACGTTTTTTTTCTCGTTTCAAAAATATACAGGGTGTCTGTAAACAAATGCGAGAGACTTGGGTAGATGATTCCTCGATGAAACAAAAATGATTCATTGTTTTCGAAAAATAAGATTCTCTTATGGTTTCCCATTCAATTCTGGAGAAAAAAGTCTCTGAAGCCTAAAGTCCCAAAATTTCGATACAGTGGATACTTTTCTCGGAAAAAATAAAAACCTGATGCAAGCAGTTATGATCACTGTTCATTTCATTTTATCGTATGTTCCATAGAATGAATATTCTAAGATATTGTTCATAATCAAAATTGGTTTTGTCAATTATGTTTGTTAAACGAAAGAAAGTTCTATTTGTGAAATTGAAATATTACGGATATAATTTTCTTCCAGATAATGAGTAGTTAGGTTAGACCTTCAGAAAGATTTATAGAATGTATCTTTATCTCCAATCATAGACATACAATATCTTAGAATATTCATTCCATCGAACACTTATAAGATGAAATGCAATGAACAGTGATCATAACGCTGTAAGTTTTTATTTTTTCTGAGGAAAGTATCGACTATATCGAAATTTTGCAAGATAATTTTTTTCTCCAGAATTGAAAGGGAAACCATAAGAGAATTTTATTTTTGAAAATCTATTCCACGAAAACAATTTTGGAACGAAAATCATAGGGGGTTGTTTTTTTCAACCCCTGACAATAAAGTTATGACATCTAAAAAATTTGTGTGAGTAGCATCCACTTAGTGTTTCATATTATGTATAGTTTAATGACTCAGTGATTTAAGAAGCCGTGAAAAAAATAAAACTGTCAACTCGTCATCGCCTTTCACCGACTGTATCTTGAAAGGGGGGTCAATTTCCAAAAAAATTATATGAACTACCCCTACTTATTTTCATCGAGGAATCATCTCCCAAAATCCTAATATCATAAAATTGTGTCTCTTCAAACACTGCTTATATCATGCTCTATTTAGAATGAATTCTGATTATGATAGCATTCGTTTAAGTAGAACGAGCGGTAAAAAATGGAGTTTCCAATATCTCACCTGAGATTTATCATACTTCAGTCGTTTCCATATGAACTGCCTTTTGTCCAAATTTGGATTAGGGCCATTTGCTGCAACATTTTCACCATTTGGAGAGTAATAATTTGGGTTTGCGAAGCTGCTTCCGTGTCCATAGCTATAACGTTTCTTTCCCCTCATGAACAATAGCGCTGCGACGAAGATGATACACAGCAGGATGCAAACCATCATCAGCAGCAACGAAATAATGTAGAAAGAATCAGAATGGGAAGAGCCTGAGTGCTCGACCACATCACTGTTTTTATATGGATCGTAGTATGTTGGCTCTATGTCGTCGTCGTTTTCATAGTCTGTACCACAATTGTATTTATCCTTTGGACACTTGTTCGGAATTCGTTGGGAAGGTTCTGGAATTACAAAGAAAGAATGAACAATGAATATACAGAATCATACACTTACCGGCAAAATAATTGATCACCTCTAAAAATCTATGAAGTTTGTTAATTCTAATTTTTTCAAGTCCGATTCAATTGATTTTTTTTCAATTGAAGGTAGGTTCATCTTTTATCAATCACCATTTTTGAATTTCAAGAAAACTCGGAGTACAACATTTCACACAGGGTGAAACAAAATCTGTGTTTTTACCCTAAATTTAGAACCACCCCTGGTGTGTTCCAGTTGTTTCCCGTGTGATTTCTTATTTCATCATCAAGACACATCTCTCCTGATAATTTAATTCTTCATTCATAAGAATAGCTCAATTTTTGTTAAAGAAACATGGTTTTTCAGAGCAATATCAAACTCCACAATTTCACTATGGCTGTGAAAGTACTTTCACAGATTTAACCTAAAATCCAACCTTATGAATATAACTGAAAAGTGGGTTAAAACATTAAACAAGAGAAGTTTTAGCACAACATGTTGTTTCGTATGCACCGTTCATTGGAGAAGATTTCGTGTTAATCACTACATAGTATAAAACAAAGTCGCTTTCTCTGTCCCTATGTCCCAATGTATCCTTAGATCTTTGAAACTACGCAACGGATTTGGATGCGTTTTTTTTAATAGATAGAGTGATTCAAGAGGAAGGTTTATATGTATAATAACATCCATTAAATAGTGGAGAAGTACTGTTTTTTTGAGGTTTCTAATGTGATGTCGTAAATAATTTTATTTTTTCCGCTTACATTGCAAACGCAGGCTGAACCTTACAAGTTTTATCAAAATAATGTACTAAGTATTGTACACATTGAAAAGGTCTACAGAAAAGTCCGTGATGGTATATGTCTATCTCTTATGGATAACCCACAATAACTTTTTTTGTCATTCACTTTTTACGACAAATAATGGCTAATTTTCGAAGCGATTTTAACCAATACAGAAATAATCCTCAACTAATAAAACACCTTGAATACATTGTTCATTTAATATAGATCTATATGGTTCTTTTTATCGTATGATTTAAGTGAATATTTTCGAAGATATTACAGATTTAAAAATTGCGGGACGTAGCGTTTGCGGCGGTACCGGCCGGCCGCCCGGTGCGGCAAGAGCGTGCCTAAATAGCGCGTACGAGGCACCCGTGCGAAGCCGGGGCGGGTCGCTAGTGCTTTATAATGCCCTACCGCATCAACGGCATGTGGCTAGGATTGCCAGGGAGTATTTAGCAGAGGTTGATATCTAAGAATTCAACTGGCCTGCTCTAAGCCCAGATTCGAACCCAATTGGGCACGTTTGGATGCTCTTGGGAGGAAAATTCAAACTCGCGTACCAACTCCTGAAAATTTGCAGCAGCTCAGTGATGCTCTAATTGATTCCAAATAATGGCGAGACGAATTATACCTGTTATTCGCGTCTGGGCGGAAAACAAGTTATGTTTTTGACTCAGTTTTCAGTTTATTTGCATCAGGTCAGAATTTTCGGTTGAATTTGTTGAAGTAGCCTTAGCGAAATTTAATGTCGTACTGAAACCCTGTATCTTTCATAAAAATTGAGCTATTGTTATAAATGAAGAATTAAATTGTCAAGAAAAATATTGTCTTGATGATAGAATAAGAAATCACATGGGGAAACGATTGGAACACACCAGGAGTGGTTCTAAAGTTAGGATAAAAAACAGATTTTGTTTCACACTGTAAAAAATAATGCACGCAAAGTTTTCTCGAAATTAAAAAATGGTGATTTATTAAGGATGAACATACCTATAATTGGAAAAAGAATTCAATCGAATCGAATTTGAAATAACATATTTATGAATTAACAAACTTCATCGATTATTTAACTGGTGAGTGTATTAATCGTTTAAAATAAACCAATATTAAGCTCATCCTTCGGAGCTAGTCTTATCAACGTTCAAACAACATGCAAGGTGGTAATATCATCCAGATAATCATTAGATAGCTATTTCGGCCTATCGGGACTCATCAGTATGTAAAGGGTGTCCCAACAAGAACGCAAGATTTAATTTTAAAATAAAACACAGATATTTAGAAAAAAATTGCGAATTCTTTATTATATCTTAAAGTAGACAGGTTGAGGTTATGTATGGAGCAACACATCGGGCAGATGGCCACCGCGGCTTTGCTGGCACATTCGCATAAACCATCGATTTCAAAAAACCCCAAGGAAAAGTCCAATGGTGTTATATCGCACGATTTAGGCGGCCAATTCTGGTCTCCAAAACGCGAAATAACACGACCGGGAAATGACTGATCCAGCAATTTAATTTTTTTCTCTGGCTGTATGAGATGTGGCGCCGTCTTGTTGAAACGACGTTCCCTTCACATTCATTTATTCAATTCTAGGCACGAAAAAATTGGTTATCATTTCACGATACCGAACACTATTGACTGTTTGCGGTTGACCTGACTCATTTTCATAGAAAAAAGGTCCAATGATTCCTCCAGCCCAAAATCCACACCACACAGTGACACGTTGAGGATGCATTTGCTTCTCGTGAATCACTCGAGGATTTTCCTCGCACCAAATGCGACAATTCTGCCTATTGACGAAGCCATCAAGATGGAATTGACCGGCAAAATCAGCATTTTAATGTTATCTCTCCAATACCCAATTAACGAACTCCCTTCGCTGTGTATGGCTGGCTTCAGTTCCTGAGTCAATTGAAATTTGTATGCATGAAGATGCAAATCTTTCGTCAAAATTCGCTGCATAGTGGATTTGGAAACACCAATTTGCTGAGCTCGGTGTCGAATTGAGGTGGATGAAGTGACATCATCACGTACTGCTGCGATATTTTCGGTCGATCGACCTGGTCGAAGGCCCGTTGTTATCTTTACATCAGTGACAGTTTCAGCAAATTTTTCCATTAATCGCTTTACAATTGACTTTTTTGGAGCATTATGGTAACCCCAAATTGATCGCAATTTACGAACTGTAGCCGCAAAACTTTCACCATTTTGGTAAAACAATTTCACAATGAGAATGCGTTGTTCATTCGTGTAGCGCTCTTTTTTTATTAACCTTATACCTTCTACTAACAAACAATAATAATTGTTCAAATGTCAAACAATGACACTTCGAATGGCGTCAAATTTGAATCTTACTTTCTTGTTGGGACACCCTTTGGAATAGCACGAAAAAAAGGGTATTGTAGGAACCTATACGTAGATCTAACGTTCTGTTCAGAGTATTAACCGGAACAGAACGCCATCTCTGAGATCCTTACCATTAACCTACCGCCCCTGCATGAACCTTAAACGATGTACCGAAATGTTTATCTGAATATCACTTTACCTGTGTTGCAGTTCGGTTTATCATCAGGACATCCACAAGTATAATTCTTATTATTATAGAAACATAGATGTTCACAACCACCATTGTTGACAGAACAGGGATTCCATCCAAGCTGCTTCATTTGTGAAACCATTGTGATACTCATAGCTGCATCTAAATCCGGTCTCAATACAATCTGCTCTTTACCAGATGTCTTATCAGCTCTATAAACCCGTTTCTGTCTCCAATCTGTCCAGTAAATATATGGACCCAGCTGAAAAAAAATTCATTTAAGTACGTAGGTACTTAAACTTATACACCTTGTTGACTTGAAAATCTTGACGACAGAAGATTTATTGGGATATTATTTGTGTTATTCTCTTTATTTTTGCTTATTGTATTCAACGTTTCGCCAGGCGTCGTCAAGAAAACACTTAGGACTTGTAAATTAAAGAAAATAACAAGCTTTCTTTCTTAGATGTGGTCTTATAACGTGCGTTCAAAAAATTCGTGGTCAAGTAAGCTGTGGAATCTATTTTCCCCTCATAAACTCTTAGGGGTCGTTTAAACTGGCCCGTAACTTTAACTTTTCCCTTACCCTAAGAATTGAAAAATAGAAATTTCATGCTATGGTTTATACTCGAACTTTAACTTATTCCCTTAACTAGAAGTTTTTCATTCATAATTTAAGGTTAAGGGCATAAGTTACGGGCCAGTATAAACGACCCCTTAGGAAAAATAGAATCCACAGCTTACTTGACCACGAATTTTTTTGAACGCACGATATAAACTTAATGTTATTCCAAGAACAAGTGTTGATCGGAACCCAACATATGCAAGACAACACCTTCATTTTGAATCGAATCTGTATCTCAACACAATAATAGGACGAATCAAAATCTATATCGGGTGTCTCAAGGTGAGTGGCCTATTCGATTATTATGGAAACAATCGATGGTAAAGATTTCAAATTTTGTGGATCGATATTTGGCCATGCAAGGTACATTTTTAAAATAATTTCACATTTCTAGTTTTGGCGGATGTACTACAATTTGGCAAAAACTTTGTTATTTTAAATGGGATATCCATTATATGGGACATCCAGTATTTCTATTTTTTTACGATACTCCATAAAATATTAAATCTATTCACTCCTACTTTCTCCTACCTATCTTTAACGTTTTTTGAGTTATTAATTATTTTTCGAAATTTTAGATCAAATTGACGTCAATGACTCTAGTTCGCTCAATATTTGAGATTTAAGTCAGAAATTTAGCAAGCTATTAGATATCAATCTGAAATATGTCACTGCTTTTGAATTATAGTTGTCAGTTATACAGAATGGACCAATAAAAATCATCATTTGCCAAGAAACAAAATCGTGAAAATTCTGTTTTTTTCAAATTAGACACCTACTATATTTTTCAAATTTTGGAATCAGTACTTACAACACACTCTACAATTTTTAATTCACGTCTCTATACCTATCTCAACTATTTTGTAACATGGAAAGTGATAATTTTTTTTGGTCCATTCTGTATAACTGACAACTATAATTCAAATGCAGTGACATAGATTGATGTCTAATGACTTGCTAAATTTCTTACTTGAATCTCAAATATTGTGCGAACTAGAGACATTTTCGTAACGCGCCAATTTGATCTAAAATTTCGAAAATAAATTAATAACTCAAAAACCGCTAAGGTATGAAAAAGAAAGAGTGAAGATTCAATATTTTAAGGAGTATCATAAAAAATATAAATACCGGATGTCCCATTTAAAATAACAAATTTGTTACAAAATTTTCGTACATCCGGCAACACTGGAAATGTGAAATTATTTTAAATTGTATTACACATGGCCAATATCGATCCACAAAATTTGAAATCTTTACCATCAGTAGTTACCATAATTATCTAATAGGCCACTCACCTTGAGACACCCGATATGTACTATTGTCAGTGTGATACAGCCTATAATATTGGAGAAACTAATTGAATGTTCAAATCAAAGACATCAAACATAAAAATTGAGCCAATAGGGAGATACAGATAAGTCAAAGTTGGTTCAACGTGCTCTGAATGAAGACCATAGGAATTAATAGGGTTCATCATCCATAATATAAAAAGAAGAAAAAAGTGAAGCGTAGAAAATTGAAAAAGCAGCTTGTATGACAATTGCCGAAAATCCCATCAATCAACCGTCTGGTGTTCTCAGAACAATCTGGATTCCAATAGTAATATCCATGTTAAAAAAGATCGATTGAATTGTTTGAGAACTAGTTCAATTAAACATAGATCAAAGTCATCAATTATTATTTTCTGAGAACTATCTAAAACGATGAAGTTTTTTCTGAAAGTATTTTCCTGACGTTCTATACGAGAATTTAAGATATCGATTGAAATATATTCTGGGAGGATTATTTATGTTTCAGAGACTGGGAGTGAAAACCTATAAAGTTTCTAAGAAACGAGAATTTAAGGAAGTCCTGAGCATGAGCTTTTGAGCGCTCCTTCTTAGGTGAAGAAATAAGACTATTACCCCAAATTTTATAGATTGATTATAAGATTGATACCAAATATATACATGCAGAATCTCAGCGCAATCGGAATTATGTTCTGAAAATTATTCAAAAAATATTGTAAAGAATATAAATTAAAAAAATTTAATTCTATGGTTCTGATGATGCAATCCTCCTGAAATTTTGCATGAACATTCAGTATATTAGTTTTTATATTCAAAATAAATTTCACCCCAATTGGATATCCTGTTATGGAAATATAAAGATTCTTCTTTTCAATATTGCAATTGAATTTTCTATGGTTCTGTTAATACTATGGCCACGAAATTTTGGATGAACATTCAATATATCGATCCTCATCATTCACAAAAAAAAATTCACTCGAATCGGATATCTCTTTATGGAAATATGAAGTTTCTTTCTTTCATATTCCAATTGAATTTTCTATTTTTCTGTTCACACTTTGGCCACAAAATATTGCAAGAGGCTTTTGGGACCCAAATTCATCCTGAAAATTTCAAATCTCTATGACAATCCCTTCGAAAGTTATTGTGCTAACGGACATTTGGGCACTCATTTAAGTAGTACGAGCTCTCAAAAATGATGGAATCCACCGAATAATATTTCACTAAATGTCGCATCATCTAGAATTTCGCATTTATAAAATGAGGTATTAAAATTTGAGTAGATACCTACTTATTATAGAAATAATCTTCAAAACTAATATTAGAACATTTTATATGGCCACCTTTATAAAAACTTCCAGTTTCTATAAAATTACAGAAGCGCCTGTCACAGACTCTTGGATAAAATAATTAGAAAATTGTTCAATAACTTACCTGCGCAAGAGAATTCGGATATGTTTTTCCAATATTCAGAGTTATCCTGTTCAAACCAAGCAAATTGGCAGTCTCAATCTGTTCCTCGTTACTCTTTGCCTCAATCCAGTACAATCTCTTGCTGACATAATCGATGGTCAAACCAAGAGGGAAAGTTATTTGATCATTTATCAAGATCCTTCGAGACGAACCATCAAGGAACGACCTCTCAATTTTAGGATCTTTCCAGTCGCTCCAGAACAACAATCCCTTATTTGGAAAAACTGCAATAGATCTCGGATCTTGCAAATTCTTATCTATCAGCGTTTTCTTGTGTGAACCATCTAATTTTGCCATCTCTATCACTTTGTCTTTGCTGTTTGTCCAGTAGATGTTATCAGCCAACCAGTCAACAGCTAAACCATTTGTTTCAGTCTGGACAATGTCCTTCATATCAGATAAATCCAGCATGTTGATACTTCGAATAGTCTTGTGTTCGAAATCGTTGTAAAATACTTTTTTGTGAGCCCAATGGAAATCTAAGTCATACGCTTCGTTGATATTTTTTATTGGCAAGGTGTAGTCCCACACTTCTGGAGTATCTAAACTTATCCTGCTTATGGCAAATCTGGTTGAAACCAGAAGGAAGGTGGTTGGTAAGCTTTCACATGTTGTGGTGCTATTTTTCTGTAATAATATACCGGTAGGGCAAGCACAAGTGAAGCCTTTTGGGTTTCTCAGACATAGATGTGAACATCCTCCATTATTTGTTCCACAGGCATTCTCTGCTATATTGTCTGTTTGTACTGCTCTGACATCCATCAACCCTGTCAAATTTCTTCGTATGATCTTACTGTCAGAGCCTCTTAACTTTTCTGCTCTATGCAGGGCTTGAGTTTTCCAGTCAGTCCAATACATGTGATTACCAACAATCACCAAACCATAAGGATATGGGATGTTCTGCAGGATGATCCTTCTGTTTTGACCATTGAAGTCACATGATTCGATCTTGTTCTTCTTTCCATCGTTCCAGTACAATCTACTGGCTGGTCTATCAATGGCCAAACCATTAGGCCATTCTAACTTGGTGTCTATTATTACTCTTCTATTTTGACCGTCCATGTTTGCTACTTCTATCTTTGGTTTACTACCCCAGTCAGACCAGAATATGAGACCATGGTGGTAGTGAAGTGCTATAGCTCTTGGTTTTCCGTTGTCGGTTGAAAATAACACTCTTCTGTTGGAGCCGTCTAGTTCGCATACTTCAATACTATTTCTTCCTCTGTCGGTCCAATAGATCTAGAAAGAAGGATTTCGGGGTTAAATTATGTTAATATTTTATTTATTTTCAGTATGAATTGAATTTTCGCTGTAATTTTTTCATCAGAAGTAATGACGTCTTTTTCAACTCTATCTTAGTCTTGAACTCACTCTGAATTAATAAAATTTCAGAATTTCTTACAAATTGATGGTCCTTTATGATTCAAATATCTTGTTCAATCTTTGAATCTACTCAGTGAATTTTTAGATTGACACTGTGATTCAAACTTGAACATTCTGAAAAAACTGGTCTTTTTTGTGACTGTAATGTATTTGAGTATACTCCGTACATATGAATGATATTTGTTATTGATTGAATATTATGTGGTGTGCGAGTTTCTTTTCTTATAAACATATGGTCGCTGAAAAATTTAATTTTGATTCCATTCTATATTATGTTATGTTCATGAATTGGAAATAAATGGAATAAATATTACAAGAGTTTATCTAAAACCCACAATATAAGTAAAAATCGACAGTACACTACATTGGCGACGAGGAAAATGATTGCGGATGAACATTAAACCATCAGGAAATGCTTGTTTTTTTCCAAGTGAATAAAAAGAAAAAGTGCATAAACAATGTCTCAAATTGGTCATCTACGAGAATTTAATCCAAGTGTTTCGAAATGGGCTGTTTATAAGGTACAGTTATTGAACTACTTCGTGGCAAATAATAATATTTCAGATTCTGCTATAAAAAAGGCCATTTTTCTGAATTGTTGTTGTGGAAGCAGTTTTCAATTATTGACTTCAGTCCGTTCACGAAAGTTTGAGCGCAAAGTAGGCGTTCGTTTATTCATCTGAAGTTGACAGTATTTGCTGGCATAACGTAAAATGAAGTCAACGTTGCCGAATGTATCCGGCCTCGTCCGACGAGCTTGCGAGTTATCAGAGAACTCTATGCAATATTGACAACATTGCGTATCAAACAACATAACCTAACATTTCAATATACACATAGTGGAATATGCCAAATTCCACGGCCAACCGACGGCTCAAACTTTCGTGAACAGACTATAGCTTATTCATACTAATATTATAAATGCGAAAGTAACTCTGTCTGTCTGTCTGTTACTCTTTCACGCCTAAACGGCTGAACGGATTTTGATGAAATTTGGTATGGTGATCACGTCATCGTACTTAGGGGGTAGGAAGTAGGCAGAAAACTGAATTGAGTTAGTGAATTTTTTTATGGCTTTTGCTGGGAGTTTTGCTCTATCATGCCTAAACGGCTGAACGGATTTTGATGAAATTTAGTTAGGTGATAGATAGATAGTAACCTAGAAAAGGATATGGGCTATTAATATTCATGCTATCGTACTTAAGGCGTAGGCAGTAGGCAGAAAACTAATTAAGTTAGTGATTTTTAATCGTTTATTTTAAAACTTTACCTCATTCACGCCTTAACGTCTGAACGGATTTTTATAAGACTTGGTTAATATAAAGATAGGATCCTAGGCACGGGCACAGGCTACTTTTTACGGCGGGAAAATATCTCATTCCCGCGGAAATCTAGCTTGATCGTGTCAAGAAGCGCATGACGCCATAGCTACTGAAATGATTTTGATGTTTTTTTTTTAACTGAGTGTTACCAAGACTTCAAGTTAGTATTTGATCACTTTTCTAACTTAGAGGGAATTTATGATTAAATTTAACAGTTTCATTTGGATCGAAACTTAGCGACATTCCGTCACACTACTTAACTTATAGGGTAGGAAGGTACCAAAATTCAGAATTCTTTTTACTTCGGGAAAATAACTTATGCGGACGAAGTCGCGGGTAAAAGCTAGTGTATTATATATGGACCCCAAGATAAAAGTTTCGATGATTCCATAGCATATTTCGATGTATATGTCACATCTGCGAGGTCAGTTTTTTCAGAAAGACAAACATTCAAAGTTGAAAGGCGAAAAGTGAACCTGTGCAAGAACCCAAATTTTGAAGGACCAATTCATCATGGGTTTCGAAAAAGGTCCCATATTAGATCGGCTTTTCGAAGAAGAAGAAATAAAACTCTTTTGAATCAGTTATAGAAGTAGAATGCAAGAAAGAAGCCAGTTCCAGAACAAAAATGAAATTGAGGTTTCAACTGAGGAAATGGATGTGTACTTTCCAAAGTCAGAATATAATTCCAGAAATAATGATAATCAAAATTGGAGGAAAACTGATTGAGAAAGCAACATATCTGGAGCTTCAAGCAAGCAGAGGGAACAACAGAAATTGGAGGAATGTGATGTGTGTGGAAAGGTTCACTATGAAGCATGAAGTTTAACTGTAATTCATGAGGAAAAAAGGACATTCGGCAGAAAAAAGTATAGTCGCAGACCATAGACGATCCAACAAGACTCTGCACCGGCTCACAAAGCGCCAGTGAAGCAATAATGGTTGAAAAACAATGTTCGAACTTTATATCGACCACACAGTGGCTTTCGAATTGACCAGACGTGATTCCAATGGATTATTCTCTCCGAGCCATTTTGGAAAGCAAGGTCCGAAAGAAGGCCATTGTCCGTGAGTGGTCTAAAATACCGGCAAGTTACGTTCGGCCAATTTGCGATTCGGTTAAATGAAAATCTTTTTCCTAACGGCCTGATAGCCTTTTGAATAGGTTACACTTCTGATGTCGGACCCTGTATATTGTTTCAGCTATTTTATGTACCTTTCTTCCTGTCGAGTCGATAGCAATTCCATCAGGATTCATGAGTTCATGCATTATTATAATCTGCAAGTCAGACCCATCTGGTTTGATTCGCTTTATTACAGCTTCTTCAGTATCGGTCCAATAAATTT
The DNA here is from genome assembly GCA_013421045.1 of Propylea japonica. Classification (NCBI taxonomy): domain Eukaryota; kingdom Metazoa; phylum Arthropoda; class Insecta; order Coleoptera; family Coccinellidae; genus Propylea; species Propylea japonica. The sequence continues at coordinate 5,452,173 of CM024242.1, read as the reverse complement.
CTCCAGTTTTACGATCAACGTCCACTGAAACCGCCATTTTCAATGGAGGAAATGGCAGGACAACATCGGCTGTATATGGCACATCTAATGAAATCTGTCGTATGTCAGTGCCGTGTGCTAGAATCAGATAATTTGTTGGTCCATTGGCACAAGTCCTGCCGTCATCCTGTAAGTTAAAGAAGTTTTGATAAACAAACTGGATTTGCATATAATCAACGAAGTACTCATAGTATGGATATACCAATGGATATAGTATGTTTCCAAAAGTTCCAGTGATTTAAACACTTAAAATAGTGAGAAGAAAATTGTTAGATGATAGATATATTTGTGACAATACTAAATTAACTGCTGGTAATATGACGATGTTTTCTATAAACAAAAATGTATTTGCAAATATTTATGGAATATTTCGAAAAAAAATATATATACTGATGGACAAAATTAGCGCACCACCTAAAATTTCGTTAAATTTTAACAATTGATATCTTCCCAATATTTAGTCGGATTTCAATGTTTCTTTCTTTCAATTGTAGCTCTGTTATTGTCAAATTTCCTCCATTAAACAGAAGTCCAAAAAATAAAATCTTTATGTTGTACAGGGCGTTTAAATAATGTCATGTTTTATAGTCCAATTTTAACGCCTTCTGTGGGCAATGTCAGGTTGCTGAGGCATATAAAAACAATAAAGAGTTGTAGCCTGGCATCTCTTAAGTATTTTGTTTTTTTTTAAACAATTTATCTTGGAATCGTCCAGAGATATTCAACATTTTATCAACTCTTGTTTTTTATGCATAAGCCATGAATATCTTCGCAACCATTTGTCCGGCTTGAATGAAATGCAAGATGTTATAAAAATGTGAATATCTCTGGAAGGGTACAAGTTAAAATGCTTTTTAAAAATACAATATACTCAGGAAACATCAGGCTACATCACCGTATAGTTTTTAGAAGCCTCAGGTATTTGGTATTGCCCACAGAACCCTAAATTTTAAACGCCCTGTACAGCATGATGTAGTTCTCTTTTTGAACATCTGATTGTAGTATGATATTCGCCAATAAAAGAGCTACAACTAAAAAAAAGATTCAAATCGGACAAATGGTTGCGAAGATATTCATGGCTAATGCATAAAATACAACAGTTGATAAAATGTTGAATATCTCTGGACGATTCCAAGATAAATTAGTTTTTAAAAAAACAAAATACTCAAGAGATACTAGGCTACAACGCTTCATTATTTTTATATGCTTCGGTAACCTGGCATTGCCCAAAGAAGACGTTAAAATTTGACTATAACACATGACATTATTTAAACGCCCTGTACAACATGAAGTTTTTATTTTTTGGACTTCTGTTTAAAGGAGGAAATTCGAAAATAACAGAGCTACAATTGAAAGAAAAAAACATTGAAATCCCACTAAAGATTGGGAAGATATCAATTGTTCAAATTTAATGAAATTTTAGATGGTGCGCTAATTTTGTCCATCAGTATAGAAACATATTTACTGAAACCAACAACTTGGTGGTGTTATGTAGATGATATTTTTGTAATTTGGCAACACGGCAGAGAGGAATTGAATGTGTTTTTTGATTACATCAGTAATAAAGAACGTACTATTAAATTTACGATGGAATTAGAACAGAATAATCAAATTTCTTTTCTAGATGTTCTAATAAGCAAATTTAGAAATCATTTCGGAACAATTTCACACTAATAGATATCTAAATTTTAATTCTAATCATCAATTGAATATGAAAACAATAATTATAAAAACAGTTTATCGAGGGACCTTTTTGATTTTATCTACAGCTGTAATTAGAAATAATTTGCCTATATTAAAGAGCTCCTACTAGATAATCAATACCCACCAAATATAAATAGAAATAGAAAATAGATATAGAAAGAACAATTTCAAATTTAAAACAAAAATATCCAATCAAAATTTTAATGATGATCAGGTACAAACAGAAAACTGTCAAAACAAACAAATTGGTTGAACGTCATTCCTTATATTCCTGGCCTCTCAGAAAAAATAAGAAGAATCGGATCCAAATTCAACATATTGAGAACTGTTCTCAAAACACAAAATGATTTGAGATCCATTCTAACGAAAACTAAACCAATGAATGGGACACAAAAATCAAATCATTGTGTTTACAGTATCCCCTGTTTAAGTGGAAAATTTTATACAGGAGAGTCATCTAAACCGTTAGAGAAAACGCGAACATAAGAACAACATCAAAAATAGAGATATTAGAAGATCACAAATCGCTGATCATATCTGTTTAAATAGCGGAGATCATATGATGAACTGGAACAACACAAAGGTTCTAATGACGGAAACTGATAATTATAAAAAGAAAATTAAGGAATCCACATGTATTTTGTTAGATGAAGTAGATAATTTGGCTAATTGTTCTGTAGGCATAGATCGTAATTGGATTGATTTATTAAAAAAAGAAATGACATCAGGAAATTTCGAAATTAAATGAATTAAATGAAACAACTTTCAATGTTAATTAGACTTCAAACGAAAAAAGACACAATTCCAAGGATTGCCCAAGTTTGTCCGAAGAAGGAGCCTGATATAGACACCGAAACGTTACGTTATCCTTCTCATTTATTTCCTTTTTTAGTTTTACTGTTAGGCAACGATTTTTCAAAACCAATTTGCTAATGACAAGTTAGTGCAAGGATTTACGCAGGAGCATTTCATCTTACTTAATTTTTTTTTATTTTGTTTCTGTTTCAGAGACTGGGAGTGAAAACCAAAAAAAGTTTTCTAGAAATGCTTACTGGGCTTCTCTCAGGTCTTTGTTTCGTGAGATATCATTACCTGAACGAGATCGATAAGAAAAACTCCGATATCTGAAGGTTATGTGGATCGGCTATATAAACCACCGAGCACATATTATTCCAGTGCAATGTGTCTCTAGTATGGTAACGCACCTGAAAAACTCATTGGTCGTAGTGCAGAATCTAATTGTTTCTGTTTTCTTATTGAACTCATTAAAATTTGTCAAACTTTGGTTGGACGATTTTTTTATTTTCAATTATGTGATAGACAATTTTGTTTCTTCTTACCATCAGCTTAATTCCTGTAGGACAAGCGCAAGAATAACCAAGAGGTTTTAATAAACACAAATGAGAACAACCCCCATTATCTTTGTCACACGGTGTTGGCTTGATTTTTCTGTTACGGTGGAATATTTTCACTTGCATTATGTTCGTCAACTTCTTTTCTATCAAAGTCCTGTTTGAACCATCGAGTTTATTCGCTCGTTCGAGTGTAGAATTGACCCAATCAGTCCAATAGATGCTGTTACCCAGTACATCTAATCCATAGGAATGTGGAATAGAGGGACCTCCTGGAAAAGGGACGAGAATGAATTAATACACTCACCAGCAAAACAATCGATCCACTCAAAAAATCGATAAAGTTATTTTTCAATTGAAGGTATGTTCATCCTTAATCAATCATCAGTTCTGATTGTTCTGAATTTCAATACAACTCGGCGTACTTCATTTTATACAGGGTAAAACAAAATTGGTTTTTTACCCTAACTTTAGAATCTCCCCTGGTGTGTTCCAGTTGTTCCACCGTGTGATTTCTTATTTTATCATTAAGACACATCTTCTCTCGACAATTTAATTCTTCATTTGTAACAATAGCTCAATTTTTGTTGAAGATACAGGGTTTTCAGAACAACATTGAACCCCATAATTTCGCTATGGCTATGAAAGTACTTTTACAGATTTTACCTCGAATCCGAACGTTATGAAAATAAACTGAAAACTATATGTGAGAACATAAAACAAGAGAAGTTTTAGCGCGACATGTTGTTCCGTGGGCACCGTTTAGACGTTTAGACGATTTCGTGCTTTATAAATTATAAAGCACGAAATCGTCTAAATTGAATTCGTGGATATTAAACTCTGCTAAATACCCCCTGGCAATCCTAACCACATGTGGTTGATGCGGTCGGGCATTATAATTTATAATGCATTATAATTTATAAAGCACGAAATCGTCTAAACGTCTAAACGAATTCAATTGGCCTGCTCTAAGTCCAGATTTGAACCCCATTGGGCTTGTTTGGATGTTCTTGGGAGGAAAATTCGATCTCGCGTACCAACTCCTGAAAATTTGCAGCAGCTCTGTGATGCTCTAATTGATTCAAAACCTTAACGAGGACATACCAAAACGAATTGGACCTGTATTCGTGTCTGGTCGAAAAACACGTTATGTTTTCGACTTTGTTTTCAGTTTATCATCATAAGGTCAGAATTTTAGGTTGAATTTGTTGAAGTACTGTTGTGGCATTAGCAAAATTCAATGTTTTATTGAAAACCCTGTATCTTTAACAAAAATTGAGCTATTGTTGTAAATCATCAATTTTCAGTTTTAGGTGAGTTCATGCGAAATTAATCACCAGCTTCGAATTTCAAGAAAACTCCACTTGACGTCATTTTATACCGGGTGAAACGAAATTTGTATCCAGTATTTTCTAGCTGTTCCATCATGAGATTTCTTATTTTATCATCAAGTCACATCATTCTTTGATAATTTCGTTCTTCATTTATTACAATAGCTGACTTTTTGTTAAAGATTTAGGATTTTCAGAGAAATATTAAATTTCACTATTTCACTATGGCCATAACAGTACTTCAACAAAGGACCCCGCACATTTTGTATGAGAATTGGCTCCCGGTGGATTTGGCTGAAAATTTGATATGATGTTCTGCTAATTCTTCTGATCAAATGTCTCTACAGTCACGAAGCTGAAAAATGCATACTTCTAGGAGTTTTTAGCGATTTTTTGTATCCATTATGGCTTACGTATTACCGTTCACACAGAAATGTTTGAGAATATTTCATGATTATTGAAAGCAAATTCTGTCAATTCGAAATATTTTCAAACATTTCTGTGTGAATGGTAATACGTAAGCCATAATGGATACAAAAAATCGCTAAAAACTCCTAGAAGAATTCAATCAAATCGGACAGATTATATCTATATGAATATATGAAAATTAATCGATTTATTGAGTAGATAGATTATTTTGCCGGCGATTGTAGATTTTATGAATATGAATCCTGAAATGAATGAGTTGGAGAAAGAATTTCAAATGGAATAAATCCTTCATCCTACCTATGATCGTTTTCCTTTTAGTTCCGTCTAAATTGGACATTGAAATATTTTTCGCGATGCCGTCTGCCCAGTATAGCTTATTAGCTTCATAGTCTATAGAGAGTCCGGAAGGTGAAATTAAACCTTTGTTGATTATCACACTTCGCATTGTTCCATCCATAGCGATCTTCTCAATCCTGGGTTTCTCCCCCCAAGTCGTCCAATACATGAACCCATCTGAAAAAATATTAGAATATAAGATACTCACTCAAAAGCATTCACCATAATGTACAACAATATAACAAATTATTGAATCCTATGATAAAATCAATTTGAAGTTCATATGAAAATTGAACGATGTAGACTTAGTGCGTAATATGCCTACTTTTTGCACATTTCGTGAAACATAATGTAGCAAAATTTAGTCGCTCTAGTGTGCGTTGAGCTCTGCAAACCCCTTTCTTGTCGACTGTCACTTTGTAAACTGAATCCTAATTCGTCCTGCCTATTTCCAACGGGTATAGCTCTATAGGGTGTTTCGTATTAGTATGTCACAACTTGAGGAGGTAAATCTACATATAATTTTAAGAAAAAACTTTTTCTCCTTAACTCTTGCAGCTTTTGAGATATTCACTCCAAATTTGGGATGCGACATATTTTCAACAGTCTCCATCGTTGCACGTCCTGAATCTTAACTAGAATCTACATGGTGTTTTCTTTTCCGAAGCCATATCTCCTTTTTCCCTTTCAAACTTTTTCCAGTAATCCACTGGTCAGCGTAAAATCATTTTTGATATCTTCGTTCAATTCAGAAACTTTTTTTATACTTGTAATTTTTTCGTATCTATACCCGTTTTCGAGTAAAATGAAGAAATCATTGAAATACTCGATAGGTATTTTATGCCAGAATTTGCTTTTATTTTAATAGCTCATCATCTGAGACTCAAATTAAGCATATTCAATATCAAACTAAAAAACTTCAATAATTTTTCACTCGAAAATGGTTAGAGATACGAAAAAATTACAAGAGTAAAAAAAGTTTCTAAATTGAACGAAGATATCAAAAATTGATTTTAAGCTGACCAGTGGCATACCGCAAAAAGTTTGAGAGGGAAAAAGGAGACATCGGTCCGGAAAAGGAAACAACCTGTAGAGGCTAGTTAAGATTCAGGACGTGCAACGATGGACTGTTGAAAATAGCTCGAATTCCAAATTTGGACTGAATATCTCAAAAACTGCAGGAGTTATGGAGAAGAAACCAATTTTTTTTTGGAAACTTCAACACCCTTCAGCCCCATAACGAAGCTTTTTCGGACCCATGTTTATATGAACATTTTTTCTTGAAATTATGCGTAGATTCATCTGCTCAAATTGTGACATACTATTATGTGACACCCTGTATATCCAGTCTATAGCCGAGCTACTTTTAAAGGTTTTTTTGTCCATAAGTTGGAATGTGAGCGTCTCCTCTCAGTACTACTTGAAACTACTAGTCTGAAGGTCCTCAAAAAAATACTTCGAAAGGTCCCTTCACGAAAGTTTGAGCCGTCGGTTGGTCATGACAATTTGGCATATTCCACTGTGTATATTAAAATTTTACATTATATTGTTTTATCCACTCCTATAGAGTAATATATCATTATTAAACTAATTTCTATGTGTAATAGTAGCTATAACACAACCGTAGACATGTCTATGAACCGAAAAGCGAACCCGCTAATAAAATACCTAGGAGAAATGAAATTGCTTACAAAAAAATGAATAAAAAGCAGGATCGATCCGGAAATCTATTTCAGCCATCAAGATAATGTTCTAGCGATTCATTTCAGATGTATTTATGGAAAACGTTAATTTTTGAAGTTGCGAAAGTACATACTTGATTTGATTAGTTAGAGACTCTAATTTGATTCCCGACCACAGAGTACTGAGGTTTGACGGTTGGACGAAATGTTGTCAATACTTTTGACAACTGTTCAAAATTTTTTAAATGCAGATTAATTCGAATTTTACTGAAGAAGTCGTGGGTAAAGTATAGTATTCAATTCGCGGTAATGCTCAAAACACACTTGATGAATTACATCACTCGCCTGACGGCTCGTGGTGCAAAATTCATCTGCGTGTGTTTTGACCTGCATTACCGTTCATCGAATAATATACTATTATTTCTTGTCAGATTGATTTTACGTTATGATAGCAAATACTTCAAATAAATAAACAAACACCTACTATGCGCTCAAACTTTCGTGAACGGACTATACCATTCGATTCCTTCGATTAAAATGTGCGAATTAATCGTCTTCCTTTGCAGATGTTACTCTGGGTCGACCGGGCAACTCTGCCGGTTTTCCAGGAAAAAGGCAACTATACGCCTTACTGTAGATTTTGGAATATTCAAACGTTGCGAAATCTGGTGGTTCGAAAAATCTTTTTGATGTACTATTGTTAAACTGAGAAATTGGATATCTTATATCTTGGCAATGAATAGACAAATAAAAAAATTAATTACCATTTGGATTGACGACAATATCTCGGGGAGTATCTATATCATCCCATACCAGTAAACATCTGTTATTGCCATCCATATCGGCTACTTCTAATCTGTTCATCCGTGTGTCGACCCAGTATATTTTTTTCGTTAACCAATCATATCCAATTCCCATTGGTGATTCTGAAATGAGAATGTGAATTAAATAAATTAAACCAAGTTAAGTGATAGTAGAACATACAGGGTTGGGATAAAGTTCGGCACCAAATTAATATCTTTAAAACGAAACGGGCGATATTTTTGAAATTTGGCAGCTGAGTGTAATGGACCACAATGCATCTGATGAGCATATTTTCACTAATGAGATACTCCCGGTTTAACCGGAAATGACCAATTTTTTTTATTTAAATGGGACACCCTGTATATTTCTGCAGATTCTGAAAGTGCACCTCGTTTCGGATCTGTCCATATCGGGTTTCATGTAAAAATTCTCTGTAAATGTCTTTTTGTACGTTTGAGAAAAATCCATTCAAATAAATGAATCGTTGTTATTTGTATCAATAGTGAGAAATAAACCGAAATACTTTGTAGTAGATAACTCTTTCTGCTTTTCATGACGTATTTTTTATGAAAATCTATAAAAGGAAGAAATTACTTTACTAGTAGAAAAAATTTATTAAAATAATTAAAAAAAATCATTTTAATTGTTCGAAGTACTTGCCGTTCACCTCCTGACCATATGCCAGTCTATTAACAAATTCTTGAGTATTTTTTCTCAAGACTTCTCTATGTATTAATGCACATTCATCAAGAATCCGTTGTCTCAATTCTTCTTTTTACAGATGATTTTTACATGGAAACTGGTATGGACAGATCCGAAACAAAGTGCTCTTTCAGAATCTGCAGAAATATACAGGGTGTCCCATTTAAATAAAAAAAAAATTTGGTCATTTCCGGTTAAACCGGAAGTATCTCATTAATGAAAATATGCTCATCAAATGCATTGTGGTCCATTACACTCAGCTGCCAAATTTCAAAATTATCGTCCGTTCCGTTTTAAAGATATTAATTTGGTGCCGACTTTATCCCAAACCTGTATAATAATGATTAAAACTCTAAGTACCTACCAAATTAATTTGCGAAATTTCAGTTGATACCAGACTCATTAGCCTTTTAGCGCTCTTTTGAAAATTACGAATCTCTAGGAGAATCCTTTCAAGAAATATCGTAACAGAATTGAACTTGACACTGGATTCGACATCAGTGAGTCGAACCTTATCGTTTAAGAACATTTTCGGCTTGAAATTCGAGAACAACAGACATTTGGGCAGAACGATATTGCACTCGTTAAGTAGGACCAGGGGCCTGTTGCACCAAATACTTTGCAACTTTTCACTTTTCAAATGAATTACGTTGCACGAAACGCATTCAAATTGAAAAATACAATGTGAAAAGTCAAGTGCAAAGTGAAAAGCACTTCACAGAAATTAAATGTTCGAAGAAATGTTGTGCAAAATAATTAATTTTCACGTTTGAAATTTGTCAGAATGCAAAGTACAAAATGAAGAGTTGCAAAGTATTCTGGTGCAATAGGTCCCAGCTCTCAAAATATTGATAATATTGAGCAGATGTTCAACGCGTAACATCGCCATGAATACGAAAATGATGAAAGCAGAGAATAATATTAATCGATTGAAATCAACAAATGTTAAACTTATACTTCGGAGCTGATCGCGTTTTCGTTCAAGGCAAAATGGAAGGAAGTGGTATCAAACAGAGCACCTATGGATGGACTTTTCGTTCTTATTAGGACTCATCAGCACAGGATCGCTCTGAATGATACAAGGTATTTCTTGGAACTTAAAACGAGATGGCACTTCTTTCACGTATAAATATACCGAAGACGCCATCTCTAGAGCCGTACGAACAACCTTCTTCCATAGCATGAATTTCAACGAAGTAGCGAGATGTTTACCATTTATCGCATTGAAAAAGATTGTTATAGAAACATTGAACAGTGATGACGAAATAATCTGTTTTCTTCATCGACAAAAACTAATATTATTAAATGTGTGTATCAATACCTAGATTTGTATCTATGATAGCCTGTTGGTTGCTGCCATTCCAAAAGCTCTAAAATGGCTTTTTTCTCCACATCAGTCCAAAATATGAGGTTGAGAGTAGAATCCCAAGCAATTCCAGACACTGCTTTCAGCCCTTCCACTGGAATTACCTGAAAATATAAATATATTTGTTACGGACAATATAAATTATTCAGATCAGTATTCATAATGCTTGGTTATTATGAATAATGACCATTAAAATTGGGCAATTTGATAAATTTGAAGTACTTTACGATAATTTCTCACACTGCCCGGTCATTATAAATACCGCTATTATTTCTTTGGACACTTGATTAATTGACAGCAATGGTACAACCATTTATATGTTCTACGAAAAAATCTCTCGGACGTCTTGTTATGGAAATATGAAGGTTCTTCTTTTCAATATTCCAATTGAATTTTCTATTGTTCTCTCAACACTATGGCCACAAAATTTTGTATGAAGCTTATTATGAGCATCTTGCATGTGGCCGCAAAATTTAATTTCGATTGGTTTCGTTTTGTCTGAGATATTGAGAAACAAAAATTTTGAATGGCTATATTTTATGGAACACCCTGTACGATTTGGCTGGTTAACGAACTCAACTGCGGCATTTGGGAACCGAACTCACCCTGAAAATCTCAAGGTTCTAGGACAATCCCTTCGAAAGTTATCGTGCTAACGGCCGGCCCCAAGGACAGGATTGAATTTGACCACGGATTCGTCATCAGGGAGTCGAAGCCTATCGTTTGAGACCATTTTCGACTCAAAATTCGAAAATTACAGAGATTTGGGCAAAACGATGTAGCACTAGTTTGAGTAGCTCAAAAATGACTAAATTGATTTCGAATTAAACGCATTTCTGGGAAATAAAATGAAATTTTTTTCTTCGACCCCTTAGCTGCATCCTAATCTAACTTTTTTTCAGAAGCAATCTTATGTCGAGTGTAGACTCGTTGAAAAGCTCGTGAAACATGGAATCTTACCGTATTTTATTTTTTATTTTACTTATGTTTTAATTAAGAAATAAGACATAACTCTAAGAAAATCAGAAAAATGTATACCTTCTCAGTACTAGCTACGAATGAATGTATAAATTGCCCTCTTGACTTTAAGCGTTATACATAATGACCGGGCAATGTTATATTTATTATTTAGTCATATCCTTTTGGGCACTTTTTAAATTACCCGGGCATTATAAAAAATGCCCAATTATTTATACAGTGTGGAGCAGCCAAATGGAATAAATATGAGAGAGTGTGGGGAAAAACGCTTGGTCACGTCGATTTGTATTTTTAGATGCGCATTAAAAAAAATGACATAGGGTGTGTCATGTGACAGTGGCCGATACCAACTTCCTTATACTGAATACAACCCCCTGTAGATTATTTGGATTTTTTGGATTCTTCAGAAATTACTAGACATAATTCATGTACAATGTCTCATACCTATCTTCAACTGTTTCGGAAAGATTAAGTGTTTTCAGATGTATTACAAAAATTAACATTGAAAAAAGAAAATTATTTTATTTCACAAATTCGCTACTTCACACTCAATACATCTCTTACATTGAAATAAATGTTTTTTGTTTTTTTTACATTATTGCTGAAATAAAATAATTTCTTTAATGTTGATTTTTGTAATACATCTGAAAACACTACTTAATATTTGCGAAACAGTTGAAGATAGGTATGAGACATTGTACAAATATTATGTCTAGAATTTTCTGAAGAATCCGAAAACTAAAAAACTAATATTATACAGGATGTTGTAATCAAAATAAGAACTGTCACATGACACAACCTATATTATTAGTTTTTTTGAAAAAAATGCGCATCTAAAAATGTAAATCGACATGTCCAAGCGTTTTTTTCCAACACGCTCTCATTTATTCGTTATCGTTTTTATTCCATTTGGCTGTTCCAGACTGCATTGCCCGTAATATACAGGGTGTTTCATAAACATGCGGCAAAAATTCAGGGAATTATTCCTTGGACTATTCTAAGAATATTTTGTCCTTTGATGATTTTTGAAAAACCTCTTTGTTTCGAAGATACAGGGGAAACAAAATTTTAGATAATAACATTTTATTATGAAAAATTACATGAAAATTTAACTTAACCTACAAAAACTGTTGAAAATTACCACCTCTAGCCAAAAAAACGAATTCAAATGAAAACCGTGTTTAATCTGTATTCCTTTACCATCTGAACTTATCAATTTTAAGTCAAAAAACTGGCCGTTTTTAGTAATTGGAGTGTTGTTAAACAACTTTAAAAATAAATTGTACCTACTTAGTAAACACAGTGCGGTACGCATTTTCATTTAAACTATTATTAATTTTAAAAATATGAAAAATGTTGTTCACCCTGTATCTTCGTAACAAAGAGGTTTTTCAAAAATCATCAAAGGACAAACATGCTTAAAATAGTCCAAGGAACAACCCCCTGAATTTTTGCCGCATGTTTAGGAAACACCCTGTATTCATCCATTTGAATAAAATCCAATCAGCATAGTTGTGTGAATTCCGTACTAAAATACAAAATATTCTTTCACTTACAATATCATGTTGATGTAGAGCATCCTCATCCAAATGTTTTATGACAAGATTCTTCTTCCTGGCGAAAAACACAAATTTTTCTGGTTCCAAACAGGATTTCCGATCAGCTCCTAATTTCTGACCCAAACGGCAGACGCACGTATAGGACACCTTGTTAGGCAGACACATATGAGAACAACCCGAACTGTTATTTTTGCCACAATGGTTTTTGTAATCTGGCTGTCTTTGAGGATGAAAACTGTGAATGTCCATAGGAAAATTCAACTTGGAATGAATAGTTCTCAGACCCAACCCGGTAGACTTGCTTGCTGATGATATGGATTTCGTATGCCAATCAGTCCAGTAGATGATATCTTCGAATATTGTTATCGCGAAAGGATGTGGCAGACCTTTATTGACCACTTTTTTTCTGTTTGAACCATCCAGTAACGATGACTCTATTACGTTGTGTTTAGCATCTGCCCAGTAGATACGATCAGTAGTGTAGTCCAGTGTGAGACCATTGGGCCAGAATATTGACTCCGTTATGATTCTTTTACGGTTTTCTCCGTTCATTTCCGCTTTTTCTATCTTTGGGTTCGGTCCCCAGTCTGCCCATATCACTAAGGCTTGGCCAGGATGAACCACTATTGCCCTCGGCTTGTCAATGTCATCTGCTGCTATAATTGCTCTGTTTTTACCGTCCAAACTTGCCACTTCGACTCTTTGAGTACCAGCATCGGTCCAAAACAAAAGATCGTGAATCCAATCTACTGCCAGGCCTCCTGGTGTTTCCAATCCAACTTTTATCACATCTGGAAATCGATACGAAGTGACATTGAAAAGAAATCATTCAGAGAAATAATATAATAATATTCATATGAATTTTAATAGAATGAGTGCTGTAGTTAGCCATCGAAATATAATAGAGAGGAGACGCTATGACATACAATTGAGTAAGGAAAAATAGTACCACTGGGCGGTTCTAAGTCGGGGACCGATATGGCGGAAAGTTTAGGGTCGAATTAAGTTGCCAGTTTTTTCTGTTCACAAATTTCACCCGAAAATTACGACGGGTTGGGTCTTTAGCCTGTTCAAATAAGGTGAATTGAATATCAAACAAATAATTTTCCTTCAGGCGATAATATAAAGATATAAAAAGATATCAGATTACCAAGACAGACATGCAAAAATTTCGAATGCGGATCTGTTCAGTACTCTTTCTTACATGTGAAACTTTTTTCCTGTAATTTTTTTCTTAGCTGTCTCTTTTCTGCTTGAAAAAAGCCTTACAGCCCACGATACTATTTTATTGTATATTATTAAGCAAAAAAATCTCAATTCAACTAGAAAAGGGCTCAAAAATCACAATTCTTACAGAAAATTTAATTATTGTCGAATTTGTCGTGAAGGTGGCACTAATATGGCGGATCTGCTACCACGTTTATTTCAATGATGACAACTCAATACTATTCTATCTCTATGTTGTTAGCTAATGATAAAACTCAATAATATCAAAAAGAGATCGAGATTATAACCTCAAAAAAATACCGTAAAATGGCATACAGATGGTGCTAAAACCTCTACAGGAGCTGGTGCTGGAAAAAGGACCAAGTACCAAGTGTGCACTGTCCCTAGGCTCCTGTATGAGCGTTTTTCAAGCGGAAATCTTAGCTATTGAAGGATGGCTAGACAAAATATAGAAAGAAACTATCAGAAGTGCGATTTAGCTATACACTCAGATAGTCAAGCTGCTGTTAAAGAACTGAGCTCCTACGTCATCCACTCAAAGATGATCTGGGAGTGCCAGAACAAACCCAATGAGGTAGGCAAGAAAAATAAGGTCTTTTTCATTTGGGTTCCGGCCATTCTGGAATCAAAGGAACGAAGGTGCCAATACACTTGCCAAACAGGGCGCACGAATGTAACTCATTGGCCCATCCCCATTCTGTGCTATAGGTAATTGTACCTATAAGAAGGAGTTTCTGGAGAAGGAGAAAGCCGAGAAGGAAAAACTCTGGCGGAATCTCCACTAAGTTCCTTCTGAACTTTGAAACAGCAAGATCCAAAAGATATCTGGATCTTTGTAAGAAACAATTACACCTCCTCACTGGCTTTCTTATAAGACACCTAGGAAGCATCTTTTGAGTATGGGATTATCGGACACTGACGAGTGTAGCTTCTGTGGGAAGGAGGAAGAAACCCTATTCACCTAGTAAAGGAATGCTTTGCCATTGCGAGCCTAAAGAAAGAATGCCTTGGGCGAGAAATTTGTAAGAGTGAGGAACTAGCCTCGTTGGAGCCTTCACAGATATTGGATTTCGTCAGATCTCTCGAATTGGAAGACGAGATGTAAAGGGTATGGTCAGAACAGCTCTGTAAGGGGGCACAATGGACCTTGAGGTCGCAGTGAACTGTAGCCCCTTCTTAACCCACATCTATATAAAATATACCAGGAAAGGGCTCTGGGTTAGTGTATTAGCTTCTTTGATTCCTGAGTTTTCATCAGCACTACCATACTGGCCATGACTCGATCACTATGTCACACCATTGACACTATACATTTAACTAATATGAGATGATTATATTATTACCTGCAGAGGATGAACCGTTGATATAAGCTCTTCTGATAACATCTATTGACATTTCCGACCAGAAAATTATTTGTTTTTGGTAGTGATAACTCAGGAAAATTGCGTTATGAAGTCCTTTGAGTATTGGTGTATACTTAGCGCTACTCAGTGAGGCCTGAAATAAATTATTATTATTATTTTATATATAATTATGTTCTACAATTATTTCTGGTCTACGTTGGTTATGAATCCAGTTTTGATAAAACTCAAAAGACCTCCTTCTCGACTAAAGTCAATTTTACAAAATAATTGGAAATGCTAAGCTGAGGTTGGTTGGCCAGAAAGAAAATACATTATTATGAAAATAGGACGAATATGTGAGTTATGTTGATTCATTAAACTGAATCTTATATTATACATATATCATACCTGTCTAATATCTCTTCTGTTGGCAAATAGCAAAGTGGGTGTGGCACTTGAGCTTTACAAGACCTCAAATCTGGCCTTAAGACGTAACCTGTCAAGCAGCCACATTTGAAGCTTCCCACAGTATTGGTACAAGTTTGAGAACAGACGGGGTCAGTAGCATATTTGCACTCATCGATATCTATGCATCTGAAAAAAATATAATATTTTATTATAGACTGTTATTCCTCAGAGAAACACATTAATAATTTAGAAAGCTCTGAACTCAGGGATCCATCTGTCTCACATCGTTTCTATTGGAACAATGGAGTCCTTCAAATGGTGCCAAAACCAAGAGAATTTTTCCATAACAGAAGTTGTCGATGCCTCACATCAACAACCACAAATCATTCAAGGAAAAAAGAGAACATTTCCAATGAAATTGTTATAGCGGGCAGTATGGTAATGTGCTACATTTCACCAGCGAATCTAGTTAGTGATGTTGAAACCAAAGAAAGGAGCATCAAGAAGAATTTTAACTCGATGCTATTGTAGATAGAACAATGGGAAAAGCAACATCCCAGACAATCAAAGTAAATACCGTCAGATGCTATATAGATGGTACAAAAAAAGATGGGGCCAGCGCTGGCGTTTACAGGCCAAGAACCTAGTGAACACTATCGTAGAGCTCACTTTCCAGTGTTTTTCTGGGAGAAAGACTGACAATCGAAAGATGCGTGAACAGAAACCCGTAAAAAAACTATCAAGAGTGTGACATAATGATTCCTTGTCATCGACTCAAAGCTACTCAATGACGTAGGTCAGAATAACAAGGTCTCTTTAGTCTTGGTCACTCAGGAATCAAAGGCAATGAAGCGGCTAACACACTAGCCAGAAAGGGAGCACAGACGCCATTTATTGGCCCAGAGAACTCTTCTGTGGTATAGGCAAATGCACCTATAGGAAAGAAATTTTGGAGAAGGAAGAAACTGAAAGAGAAGCACCATGTAGGAGAATCTATGAATTTGGATTGCAGTGAGGATAAGTTACTCCTCCTCTTTTGCCTAATAACAGGTAATTGTCGTTTTGGGGAGCATATGATGATAATTGGCTCAACAGAAACTGACAAGTGTAGATTCTGTAAAGACGAGGAAGAAACCTCGTAACCTTAGTTACAGAAGAGATTTAGTCTCCAAAAGACTCCAGTAGTTACAGTACAGGAAGACTGTGGAAAAGTTGACGAAATGCTTTTAGAAATTTTCTGAGAAGATATTGAAAATGCTTTGTACCGTATTTATGCTAATCCTCGTTAAAATTCACACTTACTTGTAGCCATCATCAGCAAGTGTGAAACCTCGGAAGCAAGCGCAGGCTGAACTACCATCGTGTTTTGTTACACACAGTTGTTCACATTTTGATCCTTTCTCACATTCTCTCATTTTAGGACAGTGTAATTCATCTTCCGCATTTGGACAATCGTCTTGACCATCACAGACGTGTTTTCTTGTTGATGCAGTATGATGTTGAATTATCGTCTGGATAAGCAGTAGCACAAGAAAATTTCGACTCGTCACAGACTATAGAGCAGTCTTTTTCATCTTCATTCTCGCTGCAGTCTTGGAAACCATCACATACCCAAGTACGCTGTGGAATCGAAACATAATATTTTTAACAGTACGGAACAAAAAATTTAATCAGAAACAACATGAATATTACAATTTCAGAACCGATGATTGGTAATCCATCGGTTTAGGCATGTAAGATGGCGGCGGTCCGCCAAGTGAATAGCAACGTTGACAGGTACGCCGATTATTCTTGTATTTGAAGAATCGATTGAATTCCCTTTCTTTTTGTTGCATCGGTGTTCCACTGAATAATTCAAATTAATTTTTACTAAATCAATTCTAGTGAAATTGCTCGCTTCAACTTTTTGTCGAACAGAAATGTGATCGTATTTTTTTTTAATAGTTGCATAAATGTAGGTTTTTCTTGCTTAGTTTTTTCCTTCCTTAGCACTCCGAACTAAGCAACTCTATAATAAATCAATTGAAACTGTTTATAGTGAATATATCTTGATTCTAATTGAAAAGATAACATTTATTAATTTCTTTTTCACCTATGTGAAGAATAAAATGTATAGTGCAATTATACATTATATTTCAAAATGTGGTTTGATTATTTTTCAATTTTAAATGATTCTGAACTCTCTGAAAATTGGAAAATTCTGAGTAAAAGCGTAATTTATTAAGTTTTGGATACAACTGGTTATGTTTATTTCCTTCCCAAATCTTCCGTTCAGTAATCTTTGCACAGATTATCTTAATAAACAATATTTTTTGAAACTTATTTATAATATCTTTTCAGAAGAAATTCGTAAATCCTAGTTACATTTCAACTTTCGATTTCAAGGATATGGCTTTTGCACAATCTGGCAACCAAAAGGACGTTTGGTACTCTCTGCGCATGCGTCATTCCGTTGCCAACAAATCGCCGCCATCTTACATGCCTAAACCGATAGTTTATTCGATGATTTTTCTGTTTTACTTACCAAAATACAAGCACCACTTCGACAAGCATACTCATCAAAGGAACAATTTTTCTTAATCGAGTAATCACAATTAGCTTCATCTTCATCATTATCGCAATCACGTTGTTTGTCACATCGATACCTATCTGGTATACATCTTCCATCTGAACATCTGTAGGCAGATCAGAATGTTTATTTCATTTCACGTCTTCAAGATAGATATATGATATATGGGTTTATTCCTATTTTCCATTTTTTGAATCTAATACAGAACTAATACAGATTTTGCAGTAGTGTCAATAATTGCTTATCTTAGAGTTTACTTAAGAATATCCACTGCATACAATTGCGTATATTTTCCGATTTTTTATGTTTTATATTCGTTAGAAATTTTTTATTGTTTGGAAGGTTCCAAGAAAAATTTAATTGATGTAAGTAAACCTTTCATCAATGATTAAAAAATTTAGTTTAAACCATATATCAATAATTGTGTCAATAATATTACATCGAACAGTGATTGACATAGGTTTTAACCGTAATATATAAATCATTGAAGGGTTTACTTACATCAAATGAATATTCCTTGGAACCTTGCAACCAATAGAAAACGTCTAACGGGTATGAAACAGAACAAAATCGGAAAATATACTCAATTATGTGCAGTCGTTATCCTTAAGTAAACATGTACACGTATTGACACTTCGACAAAATCTCGAGCCAATTATTTAATGATGCCGTTTTCAGAATGATAACCTGAGGACTCAAGCACCTAGAATTTTTTATTACATTGGTATTATGTGAAGATCACTAAAACTTCTTGTTATTTCTTTGTTTATATGGAATAAAATATTCTAAACCTTCCTATTTCTCTCCATTTTTAGCATGAATGTATGAATGACCCTCATAATGAGAATATATGAGAAAGCATGATTATATCATAACCAAAATTGATGCAAAAGTGAGATGAAATTATGTCAATGACTATCATACTGAATGTCAATTACTATCGAAGTATGTCAATGAATATCATTAATGTAATTTCGACGAAATTGGTGTCTCCTTGAATATTCAATCAATATTTATTGAAAGTTTGAAGGTGATACCAAAATAGCAACATTTAACCATAATTCTTTAATAATAACTATGGTGTTACAGTAAAATAAGGAACTGAATTCGCCTACTGAAAGTATCCATATCCTTAAAGTGTCAATCACTATAGCTTTAAACCCATTCCAGAAATAATTTACAGAATAAATTTCTTCACAAACACCTGTCGAAAATACGGGCCAGACTTTGCCGTCCGTGTGAAAAGTGGTATATTCGCTTTACGTGCTATTATTGTAAATAAATGTATTCTGTTAATTATTTCTGGAATGAGGTAAAAAGTGGTAGGAACTTCATTGCTCGAGTCTCTCTTTTACCTGCAAAAATGCATACCGCGCAATGAAGTTCGTATTCGCTTTGAAAGATCACTTATCGAGAGTACGAGACCTGATGCATCGAATATCATACGTTACCGATGTGAGTTCGTCTTCCAAGCGGAAATCTTAGCTATTGAAAGATGTCTAGATATAAATCTAGAAAGAAACTATCAGAAGTGCGATATAGCCATACACTCAGATAGTCAAGCTGCTATTAAAGCACTGAGCTGCTACGTCATCGACTCAAAGATTATCTGGGAGTGCCGGAACAAACTCAATGAGGTAGGCAAGAAAAATAAGGTCTTTTTAATCTGGGTTCCCGGACATTCGGGAATCAAAGGAAACGAAGAGGCCAATACACTTGCCAAAGAGGGCGCACTGATGTCACTCATTGGCGCAGAACCCTTTTGTGGTATAGATAAATGCGCCTATAGAAAGGAGTTTCTGGAGAAGGAGAAAGCCGAAAAGCAAAAACTCTGGTGGATCTCCCAGGGATGGATCATTCCACTAAGTTCCCTCGGAACTTGGAAACAGCAAGGTCCAAAAGATATCTGGATCTTGGTAAGAAACAATTACACCTCCTCACTGTTGAGGATGGGATTATCGGACATTGACTAGTGTACGTTCTGTGGAGAGGATGAAGAAACCCCCATTCACCTAGTCATGGAATGCTTTGCCATTGCGAGCCTAATGAAAGAATGCCTTAGGCGAGAAACTTGTAAGAGTGAGGAACTAGCCTCGTTGAAGCCTTCACAGATATTAGATTTCATCAGATTTCTGTAACTGAAAAGAGAGCTGTAAAGGGTGTTGTCAGAAGAGGGATGAGGGAACACAATAGACCTTGAGGTCGCAGTTAACTGTAACCCCTTCTTAAACTAAAACTGTAACTAACTACCGATGTTAGTTTCCATACCGTATACCGTCAACTTTATGAATGATTTATGAAATTCTGATAAGTTAAAGGACATAGGTTCTATAAGGTGAGGCACAAAATATCACCTGAATTCTCCAACTTCGCACATCTGTCTCAGACTATCACAGCTATATTCGTCGCTCCAATCACCACAGTCATTGTCACCATCACATTTGAATTTCATCTTGATACATTTATGAGTAGAACATAAGAACTCATCGACCAAACAATCTGGAGCATTTATATCTGTAAGAAAAAAACACCACTGCGACTCAAAAAGCTACAAGTATTTTCAGTTCAATTTATATACAGCTATAACTTTTCCTTCAGCACGTAGCACGTTCACTCGACAAAACATAATTAAGTCTGCATATTGATTCAAAACTATTAATAACAGAATTGGACAGAGAACATTAAATCAAGATCAAAACATTGTTTTTTTATTTATATAGACAGTTATACTTGGAATTTTCTAACGCCCAGTCAAGAATGCCAAATGGCTACCTGGTACCCACACATTCAAATGTTTCTTTTATCGTTTCTAAGAATCCGTAACTGGGAATAGCGACAGAATTTCAACAGAAGTAAAAATGAAATTAAAATACATTCCTTTACTCTCATTTATAAATATTAAAGTATTTGATTTAGTTAGTTGAGATTATGTCAAAATTCTTGGTTTATCGTGTGAAATCCGAAATTTTCACCCAAAATGAATAAAAACGATGAATAAATTTTCAAATTCGAACAACATTTTCACATTTCAGTTTCGAAAGTAATGGATATAATGTATACTTGTATATATTTTTGAGTATTTACGGGTATTACTGCTAATCCATGAAACTTCTATATTTTCAGCTTTTTCAACTCAAAACAGTTAACAAACGACGAAAAAAGCTTTAAACTCAAACCAGAAATATTTTTCTCCATTGAGTGACAAAGAATGCATAACGCTTTGAATTCAAAGAACTGTCAGATTACCGAATACTCTGCAAAAAAGCAGGGTACATGGAGCTCACTCCGAGAAAGTTTTTGAACGATCGAGAGTAGGTACTCTGACAGGCAAGTGAGTTTCTGAACGCTTTGTGGTAAGCAGAGCATGCTGGGAGTAAGTTTGTGAACGCAGCCTTATGTGTTATGACCTACCTATGTTCCTAATGTTTAAACAAATAACTAAACATTTTTTAAACAAACTGTTACTCACTGCATTGTACTTCATCCCTTCCATCTGCACAATCTACTTCCCTATCACATTTCCAATTATGTGAAATACAGGTACCATCTCCGCAGTCAAACTCTTCTTGTTTACACCTGGAAAATAGTTTTATAGAAAGGATATGTATAACAGAATTAGTCAGTTTACCCTGGTTGGGTGCAGTTCAATTCGTCTGAAAAATCTTTGCAATCCACATCATCATCGCAAACCCATGTTTGGGAATGCATAATCCATTTGAGCACTCGAATTGCTCTGTCGAACAATTTTTCGCTCCTTCTGAAATATCATTCAACACTCTCGATTTATAATCAATAATATAAAAGGTATAGCTCGCATAGACAGAAAACGAAAATAAAGGGTTTTCCAATAAGAGATGTTATTTCGATATTCAGAGAAAAATGCCAAATGCCATTTTTCAATATAGATAATCAGCTGTTTATTTCATTATAAAGAAGAAGCTATGCCGTTAATAGTGGAAAATAAAATCAGGCAAATGACCACCACGACCACGCTTAAGGGGCCATATCCTTTTAATGAAATTTTCCATAACCAAATCCTTCTTTTAGGTATTGAAACGACGCTGGGCTATTGGCGTAGACCTTCCCTTTCACGTGGCATTAAAGGAAGAAATTGCAAGGTGTTAAATCACAAGATCTCGGTGGCCAAATGTGATCACCTCTTCGAGAGATAACACAATCCGGAAAACTTTTCCCGCCAGAGGTCAATGGTTTCGTTGTTTTTGTGGCACGTAGCGCTGTTTAAAACGTTGTCCAGATCAATACTATCCAATTTTGGCCATAAAAAATCATTAATCATCTCTCGATAGCGCAATCCATTCACCGTAACTGTTGCTCCACTTTCGGCCACAGCAGCAATATTCTCGCTGTTCTTGAGCGACGTACACCGGTTTTATTCTTCGCATCACCAACTTGTATTGTGGTCCGACAAGGTGCTTTACCACGACCCAAAAATGTTCGAGTTTTACGAACCATCTCTGCCAAATATTTACCATTTTTACAGTGAATTTTAATAATTTCAATGCGTTCTTGAAGCGTGTATCGCAGCTTCAAACAAGACATCTACCCAAATAGCGCGCTATTTAAAATTACACCTCTTATTGGAAAACCCTTTAGTTGTGAAAATTACAGGATTGCAGGTTTTGCTGGCTTTCTCATATTGAGAAAACGATTTTTCCGAGGAAAAAAGTAATTTCGCGAAAAGTCATATTTCTTTTTATATGACCTCGAGCTGAAATCAAAATAACTTTTTCCCTTGTATAATAAATAACTATTTTTGAACTTCTTTTTTTACTCACCACAACGCGTTTCATCGGAAAAATCTCCACAGTCATCTTCTCCATCACACCACCATTCCTTCAAAATACACTTTCCAGTACTCAAACACCGTATGTTCAAAGTTTCATTGCATTTTGACTGCCTTTCTACTTCGTAATCTGAGCAATTTAATTCATCTCCGTTATCTTCACAATCGCTTTTTTTGTCACACCTACAAAATACTGGAGTTAGTAGGTATGTATATGAAATTTTAAGGAAAATCAAGGAAGTATTTAATTTTTCTTGCTCTACTGAGCAAATGTTTTTCATTGTTTTGTTCCAGTAGCGAGGTACCAAATCAAATTTATTTAAACCCTAAAATAAGACTTATTATTTAATTCACCAAATATATACTTAAATATACAAGGTGTTTCCTAAACATGCGGCAAAAATTCAGAAGATTGTTCCTTGGACTATTCTAAGAATATTTTGTCCCTTGATGATTTTTGAAAAACCTCTTTGTTCCGAAGATACAGGGGAAACAAAATTTTAGATAATAACATATTATTATGAAAAATTACATGAAAATTTAACTTAACCTACAAAAACTGTTGAAAATGACCACCTCTAGCCAAAAAAAACGAATTCAAATGAAAACCGTGTTTAATCTGTATTACTTTACCATCTGAGCTTATCAGTTCTAAGTCAAAAAACTGGCCGTTTTTAGTAATTGGAATGTTGTTAAACAAATTTGAAAATAAATTGTACCTACTTAGTAAACACAGTGCGGTACGCATTTTTATTTGAACTGTTATTAATTTCAAAAATATGAAAAATGTTGTTCGCCCTGTATCTTCGAAACAAAGAGGTTTTTCAAAAATCATCAAAGGACAAAACATGCTTAAAATAGTCCCCCTGAATTTTTGCCGCATGTTTAGGAAACACCCTGTATAGATCCATCCACGGTGCCGGAGGAATGATTTTTCTTTTCTTGATAGTGACAATAATTTTTTTCCCTTATGTCGATATTTGAAATTTTATACTCATCTCGTAACGAAGTGAATTTTGAATCTTTATGAAATTAATCAACCGAATATAATAGGTCTTCAGCAATTGGTTATTTTCAACTCAAGCAATCAGCAAGAACTATAACTATAAAGTGATGAATAAGTAATATGTAAAATCAACAATTGAAATCTTGCGGTTTTGCCTTCAACTTTAGCCACAATTGAAATTTTCCCTTAAGGGGATCATTATACCTCACCTTCCCCTATCATTCCACAAAATTTGAAACCTTTACTATCAATAGTTTCCATAATCATCTAATAGGTCACTCACCTTGGAAAACCCAATATGCAATATTTTCAGCCACGAAATATTTTGGAGCAAACATTGAAAACGACTCACCTTGCATCCTGTTTGATACAGAAACAATTGCTCAAACATGGATATTCATCTGGAGCACAAGAAATGCCACAAGAATGTTCGAAGTCCATGTCTGTCAAGTCTGTTGATTCATCCGATGGATGGATGATCTCCCTGTCTCTGGATGAGCCTATTTTAGCTTTAGGTTTCATAGGAACATACGTCCTTTCGAATCCTCTACCAGGTAGTGTACCCATATCGATGGGATAGTTCCCCACAAATATTTCAGAATTAGGTTTTCCTGAATAATATTCTGGCCGTCCCCCGTACAGTCCACCTGGAAATATGCTCATATCTAATTTCATGAACAAACCTTTTTCTTTTATTGTCAATTCATTGTTAAGATAAGGTTTATTTACTGAACATAATAATTAAAAGTCATACATTATGCGAGCAATGAAAAGTAAAATATTAACACACTATAAATAAACCAACAAATAAATACAGATCAGACTACGAAATAGCATATCACTCGAAATCATCATATTTGAAAAATCCGTCCAAGAATTCCTGTACAGAAATAAAAGCTCTTGATGAAGAAATTTTCTCACTCTCAGTTGAATTTTCAATTGAAAGTTCTCTACTTGATATGGATTGAAAGTTCTCTACTTGATATGGATAAAAAAAAAGTAACTGCTCTGTAAATCGGAAACTTCTCAAATGAAGAAGTTCTGTGAACAGAAGACCTAATCAAGTAACCATGACTGGATGATACAGTTTGTAATTAACTCAGAAAATTTTAGAAATGCAGAAAGAACTGCTCTAAAAATAAAAATTGATGGAACAGTTAGCAAACCATTTTCAATGAAAATTAAGAATAGCCCTGAGCAGGAGTTTTGGAGCACTCGTTCTTTGATGGAGCAATAAGACTATTACCTCTAAAATTTATATGAGATTTGAGATTGATACCAAATATATAAATGAAGAATCTCAACACAATCAAAATTATGTTCTGAAAATTATTCAAAAAATTAAATATGTAAAAATAAATATTTACAAAAATCAAATTCTATGCTTCTGATGATGCGATCCTCTTGAAATTTTGCATGAACATTCAGTATATGTTGTTTCTTTGTTTTGAAACAACACTTGCGTTGAAGGTTTAGGCAACTGAACGACCAGACTCAGAAGTTCAAGGGATGTCTTAACTCCACAGTTGCCGAAGAGGTGTATTGATCAGACTGAAGACGAATGATGCTTTATTGATTACAATCTAAACTTATATACTAAACTAGCAAACCCGGCGAACTCCGTTTCGCTACCAGATGGCTTCGTTTTCTGTAACATTTCGTTTGGTGATAAAAAAATGAAGAAATTTTTTTTTATATTTGAAAAGGAACAACAGTAATAAATTCATTTCGATTACAAAAATGAAGTGTTACTTAGTTAAACTTCTCTAAGTAAATGAAAGAGAATCCAAAGTAAATACTGAATCGAAGCGTTATACGTTTCCGCAAACTATCCGTTTTTTTGAAATGTTCTTTGGTAAACCATATTTTTGTTTTTTGGCCTGACGTAAACACAAACAAAGCGGATGGTTTTCCAACTCGTGAACACGTATAAAGTATAACTGCCATGAAAAAAACAATGATTTTCTAGTCAGGCCAGTAGATCTACCTTTTTAAGTAGATTTGTGAAACCGGTACATCTACCTTTCTAAGTAGGATAATTTAACCGGTAGATCAATTGAACCGATAGATCAGATGAACAGTAGGTCTTTCGAACCGTTTTGTATACCTCGATAGATCATCATTGGTTATTGATGTTCATAGATATTTGATATATTCCTTGGTATCTGTCTGATTACACTACACACCCTGTTTATACTCAGAGCGTCTATTGAACATTTATGGGAAAAGTAATACAAATGTTCGTGTTAGGAAGTAGAAAATTACAATATTTGGCATTTTTATGAAGAGACCCTGTATAAATCAAACCACCATCGATAGTAAATCATTTGAAATTCAAAAACTTCTTCGTTCCTGTGGAAATGTCCCTGTGATAATGCAGAAATTCAAAATATTCGACATGTTTATAGGAGCACCCCGTATGAATCCGAAGCATAGTATCTACATATAAGTATTTAAAATTCCACCTCCTATAACGAATCACTCGAAATTCAAAAGCCCCTTCAATTTCATTGAAAGCTTTCTGTTATAACGTAGAAATGTGAAATAATTGATAGATTTATAGAAACACCCTGTATATATCTTAAACGTACCTGTATAAAACATGCACATGAAAATTTTGAATTATTTTCATCAGCTTTCTTTGAACCTGGAAAAAATACTTTTTATCCAGAATAAACAGAACATGCCACCATGGGGTTTCGAAACCGGTACACTACCAGGTCCACACACCTAGACGTTAGTCGTTACACCACTTGCCTTGTTACACGTGACGACTGTTTATCTCAGACTTCAACGGGTTTTAACATGTAAACATATCAGGAAATCGAAAAAATATATTGAAATATCGATAATTATCATAATACATACAGTTTGATATCATTTCCTGGCGTATTTTTTCCTAAAATACGAATAATCCCCGAATTTTGTTCTCATTACGTTATTTGTCAGGGAAATTCGGTTTAGTAGAAACCTCAAATATCACTGCGACCTGAAATGATGCTTTTGATCGCTGAAATGTTAGGAATTCGTTGAATGAACGTTGAAGTTGATGATTTCATATGGACTTACCTATTCAAATAACGTTTTCCACTCGAAACGAACAAATGTTCACATGAGACGTACCTATGTCAAAAATATTTTCTTCTTCCTGGTTATTTCAGAATTCCTGCAACGAATATCTTCGTTAATTAACGTTATAGAACTACTCGAAAACGATATTCGTACCTTTTTTGATTCGGATCTGGCCTTTTTCTTCTGAAATGAGGAAATTGTTGGAAGCACTTCCCTCTCGAAAGGAGACTTGACAGTTGTCATTGAATTCGATGTCATAAATAATGAAATTTTCAGAAATGTACCAATTTCCTACGTTCTTTTCGATATCTTGAATTTTTCCTGAATTTTCTTTGCTACAAACCTCGCGGAGCCCGAGACCTTTCCAACGAATGCAAAACCGATGAAATCGGTCCGTGCGTTCTGGAGTTAAAGCGTCAGGGAGGAAAACCCGACTTATTTTTATATAGTAGATTGATTAATGACGATATAAAAATAACATTTCCATATATGGTATCAGAACACTAGCGGAGTCCCCTGTTGCATCAATTGTTTCCATCCAGTCAGCAGATTTCGGTCGATCACCGGCTCGCTCGGCGTGATCCACTTTTGATTGCATTTTAATTTGAATGGAATTTTCCATATTATCGAATATTTTTAAGAACAATGTTCGAATTTCGAACATTACTCCCAAGGCCAAAATGCTGCAGGTTCTGATCCAGTGTTGGCAATCTGTTACTTCTATACGGTCCTATTTCCTAATGTCCTATTTCTAAATCGTGTGGCACTCGATTTAATGCTTTATTGGGCATGGTCAGGAGTGGGTGCTGACGTCCGGAGTTGGTCTCTCGCCTGGAGTTCTGTTTTCGCCTCGGCATAGATCTGGTCAAGGTCGAAACATTGCTGGCATGGTTTTGCACTCGGTGTGATTTTCGTCAACGGAATTTCGGCTTCTGCTTCATTTATTTCCGTGGTGGATCTTCTTGTTCTTCTGTACCGAAGTTTACAAATTTTAGTTATAGGTCTTCTTAGCTCTTTCCCATCCTTGCATCGTATCGTAGTCACTCTCACAAATCCATCGTTTATTGGGTGACTCTGCGTCACTCTTCCCAAGGGCCAACAGTTGGGATTAATGTTGTTCTGTTTGACCAGTACGAAATCTCCTATTTTGATGTTTTTCTTTTTTATCCCTCCATTTGCTCCTGTGTTGCAATCTAGAGAGATATTCCGATGTCCATTTCTTCCAGAGTGTACTCGTTTCTTCAAAGGTCAATTTGTAGTCTCTAACAATTCTTCGTAGATGAAACTTCATGGATTTTACTCCAGCTTCCCATAATCCGCCGAAGTGAGGACTACCAGGTGGTATGCGGTGCCATTTTATTGATTTCTCTGCTAATGCCTTTTCTATCGAACCTTTGTTGATGGCTTCTTGATATTCTTCTTTTGCAATCCTTTCAGTTGTCTTGATTTCATTACTTGATGTTTTGAGCCATGCAGGTCCATTCCACCATAATGTGTTTTCCTGGAGTGTACTTGGTAGCGCGTCTCTACATAGTAAATCAGCTGGATTTTCGTCCGATTTCACGTAGTTCCATTGAACTTGACCTAGTAAGCGATGAACTTCGTTGACTCGGTTGACTATGAAGACGTTTTGCTTACTCGGAGTTTTCTGGCTCGCGTCAAATACGACAGGCAGTTTTGTTGTTTCTCTGTCCTCTTTTATTACTGCTTGATGCGGAATGTAGTATCTTGTGCTGGTCGTTTGATTTGCTGGAGTCATGTGTTTTCGTTCGATGTATTCCCACATGAATTCCTTGTACATTGTTTCCAATTTCTCGTCCTTCTCGAATTTCTTCTCGATTTGCAAAGGTCGAGCGATGTTGGTTTTTCTTGATTGGCTTAAAAATTGTTCCTTCTCTTTGAATGGCAGTCGTACAGTATATGTGCCATCCTGATTCCTTGTATAATCTTTCTTGGAGAATTCTTTGCAGAGGCTTTCTTGGCTATTGTTGTTTGTGAGAGTATCCGCTTCTTCTATTTCCCAGAATTTTTTTATCTGTATTTCCGGTGCAGTGGTGGCAATCATACTAGTTATTTGGAGTTTCGGACCAGCTGATGTTGATGGATGTTCCGATTTTTTGATGGTGCCTCGAAGTGCTTCGAGGGATTGGAATCGATTTTCTAGAAACTCAAGAAGGTCTTCCAGTTCTTGAATATCCTTATGTGTTTTGGTAGATTGTTCATAGAGTCTCCTTGAATCGCTGTCTAATTTCTTTAGCAGCATATGCGCTATTATGTTGCTACCCAATTTCTCAGCTGTGATTCCCATATTTTCAATTGCTCTGAGATTTTCTTGAACAGTGTCGTGAAGTTTCCTAATGGATGCTGCCGACTCTTGTTGCAAAATCGGTAGATTCAAGATGTTGTCGGCGTACTTGCTGAAGAGAAGTCTGTTGTTGTGATATCTCCTCGTTATCAATTCCCAGGCGATGGGGTAGTTTCTTGATGATACTTCTAAATGTTGAATGAGCTTCGCTGCTTCACCCCTGGTTTGACTCTTCAGGTACTGCATTTTTTCAGCGTCCCCTAGTTCATGATTTTGGTGTATAGTTTGAAGGAATATATCTCGGAATGTAATCCAAGTCTCGTAGTCACCAGTGAAGATGGGGATGCTGATCCGTGGTAAATTTATGGAAATGTTTTTGTTTTGGAACTGTTTAGAATCAGTAGGAGATGTAGTGATTATTTCTTCTATGATTTCCTCGTATTCAGTTTTAATTTTTTTGAAGAATCCGGTTTTGTTGTATTTGATTACTTCTTCTTCATTGATAGCTAGCATCTGTTTATAGAGTGCTTCTATGTCCCGCCAGATCCTGGTTAGGTTTTCTTCAAGGAAGTTGTACATTTTGGGATGTAGTTGGCACTCTATTTTTTCTTGTGCTCTTTCCATTTCCTTCTTGAATAAACCTAATTTTATTTGAATTTGAACGATGGAAGGGTGTTGGTAGCTGACTTCTTCTTACATCGGAGTGGACTTCTGCCATGTGTTGATATAGTTCTTGATTTCTTGGTAGCATTTGGATATCTGACCATGTAAATCTTGTTTGAAGTAGGAATGATCTTCATCAAGGGTTTTCCGGAGTTCGTTGTGATTTTCTTGAAAATTATTCAGTAGATCTGTGGCGGCCATGTATTTCTTCTTGAAGTATTCTTCTGTTTTTCGTGCAGACCCGTCTTTCTTGAGTGAAGATAATATTTTGCTCAGGTCTTGGCCAATAGTTTTTTGTTCTCCCAATTTTTCTTCCATGTTGGTTGAAGGGTTCATGTGATTTCTGCTTTGAATATTTTTTGTTGTTGATTTTCCGGAAGGCTAGTTCACTGGCTCGGATTTGGCGCTGGATGGCTTCTTCACGGATGCTGTTGTTGGCTCTGGAGGGCTTCTGCTGGCGCTGGATTCGGCTCTGGAAGGGTTTCTCGCAGGCGTTGATGAATTGGTTGAAACAAGGGTTGTAAATCCTTGGTTTCTGTTTTTTCCATTGGACTCGTTGTGTTCCCTGGCTTGTTGAATTTTTTGATCCGGAAGGCTTGTTCACGGGCTCGGTTTTGGCGCTGGATGGCTTCTTCACGGATGCTGTTGTTGGCTCTGAGGACTTCTGCTGGCGCTGGATTTGGCTCTGGAAGAAGTGTTTCTCGCAGGCGTTGATGAATTGGTTGAAACAAGGGTTGTAAATCCTTGGTGCTTGTTTTTTTCCAGTGGACTCGTTGTGTTCCCTGGCTTGTTGAATTTTTGATCCGGAAGGCTTGTTCACTGGCTTGGATTTGGCGCTGGATGGCTTCTTCACGGATGTTGTTGTTGGCTCTGGAGGGCTTCTGCTGGCGCTGGATTTGGCTCTGGAAGGGTTTCTCGCAGGCGTTGATGAATTGGTTGAAACAAGGGTTGTAAATTCTTGTTCCTTGTTTTTTCCAGTGGACTCGTTTTGTTCCCTGGCTTGTTGAATTTTTGATCCGGAAGGCTTGTTCACTGGCTTGGATTTGGCGCTGGATGGCTTCTTCACGGATGTTGTTGTTGGCTCTGGAGGGCTTCTGCTGGCGCTGGATTTGGCTCTGGAAGGGTTTCTCGCAGGCGTTGATGAATTGGTTGAAACAAGGGTTGTAAATTCTTGTTCCTTGTTTTTTCCAGTGGACTCGTTGTGTTCCCTGGCTTGTTGAATTTTTGATCCGGAAGGCTTGTTCACTGGCTTGGATTTGGCGCTGGATGGCTTCTTCGCGGATGCTGTTGTTGGCTCTGGAGGGCTTCTGCTGGCGCTGGATTTGGCTCTGGAAGTGTTTCTCGCAGGCGTTGATGAGTTGGTTGAAGCAAGGGTTGTAAATCCTTGGTTTCTGTTTTTTCTAGTGGACTCGTTGTGTTCCCTGGCTTGTTGAATTTTTGATCCGGAAGGCTTGTTCACTGGCTTGGATTTGGCGCTGGATGGCTTCTTCACGGATGTTGTTGTTGGCTCTGGAGGGCTTCTGCTGGCGCTGGATTTGGCTCTAGAAGGGTTTCTCGCAGGCGTTGATGAATTGGTTGAAACAAGGGTTGTAAATCCTTGGTGCTTGTTTTTTTTTTTTTTTTAGGTGGACTCGTTTTGTTCCCTGGCTTGTTGAGTTTTTGATCCGGAAGGCTTGTTCACTGGCTTGGATTTAGCGCTGGATGGCTTCTTCACGGATGTTGTTGTTGGCTCTGGAGGGCTTCTGCTGGCGCTGGATTTGGCTCTGGAAGGGTTTCTCGCAGGCGTTGATGAATTGATCGAGATTAGGGTCGTAAATCCTTTCTCTCGATCCGGCTCGAAGGACCAAAAAATGTTGCTTCTTTGTTTTGAAACAACACTTGCGTTGAAGTTTTAGGCAACTGAACGACCAGACTCAGAAGTTCAAGGGATGTCTTAACTCCACAGTTGCCGAAGAGGTGTATTGATCAAACTGAAGACGAATGATGCTTTATTGATTACAATCCAAACTTATATACTAAATCGATTAATGACGATATAAAAATAACCATATATGGTATCAGAACACTAGCGGAGTCCCCTGTTGCATCAATTGTTTCCATCCAGTCAGCAGATTTTGGTCGATCGACGGCTCGCTCGAAGTGATCCACTTTTGATTGCATTATAATTTAAATGGAATTTTCCATATTATCGAATATTTTTAAGAATAATGTTCGAATTTCGAACAATATATCAGTTTTGATTCACGAAATAAATTTCACTTGAATCGGTTATTCTGTTATGGAAATATAGAAATTCTCTTCTTTTCAATATTCCAATTGAATTTTTTAGTATTCTATTACCACCATGGCCATAAAATTCTCCACCAACATTCAGTGTATCAATCTCTATTTATAAAATGAATTTCATCTGAATCGGATATTTTTTATGATATTGAGGAACAAAAATTTCGAATGGCCAAATTTATGAAACACTCTGTACCATATGGCTGGTTAACGAAATTGACCGGGCCATTTGGGAACCGAACTGAAAATATCAAGTCTCTAGGACAATCCCTCCGAAAGATATTATGCTAACGGCCGGACGGCCCCACGGACAGAATAAATTTGACCACGGATTCGTCATCAGGGTAAAGAACCCAATCGTTTGAGACCATTTTCGGCTCAAAATTCGAAATTTAACGACATTTGGGCAAAATGATATAGCACTCGTTTAAGGAGAATGAGATCTCAAAAATGTTCAATTTTACACTCCTTGCTTTACTGTCCATGTTTCACAAAAAAAAATTAATCGAAGAACTTCTTCTGGGTGTTGCAGTTTCAGTTAATATATTTTGTAGAAAAGCCAGAGAATAGATAAATATTTAATGTACCAAATGAAACGTAAATATTTCCTGTTAACAAGAATCTATATCATATTTCTCTTATGAGTTGATAGAAAACCTCATAAATAAAAAGAATTTGTCTCAGTAAAAGCAAAACATCTTCTACATTCTTTTATCTCACCTCTCAAAATTGGACGGTCCTTACCGCTTCTCGTAGACGACCTATGTCCTCCTATGACTTCGGGCATCGGATAAAGGTCATAAGGATATGGAAAACCAGGATTTGGGAGTACCCGGTATTTTGAATAGATGGTTTCTGGACTTATGGTACTCCTTTCGCCGTAACGCCTCTGGTCAGTGCCGTAGATAGGGTGCGATTCTCTGGGGCGAAGAGAACCGGAGCCAAACATTTGCCTTGCTGCCCCCCGATGACGTGGAGTCTTTCCAAAAGCTGTTCCGGTACTTCCAGTCATATTTTCCATACAGCAAACTGCAAAAAAAGAAACATTTTTAAGTGGTAGAAGGTATTTTTCTATGTTATCAATAGCATGTGAGACAGGTTTATGCATTTCAGGAATTAAGTAGTACCTATAGTCCGTTCACGAAACTTTAAGCTGTTGGTTGGCCATGAAAATATGGCATATTCCACTGTGTATATTAAAATTTTAGGTTATGTTGTTTATTTTCTTGTCAGATTGATATGCACTGTTGTCTATATGACATAGAGTTTTCTGATGACTCGGAAGCTCGTCGGACGAGGCCGGGTACATTCGGCAACGTTGACTTTGTTCATGGTTATGACAGCAGATACTGCCAATCTCAGATAAATAAAACAAACGCATACTTTGCGCTCAATAATATGTGAACGGAGTATAGTTTAAATGCCTAGTTTCTGGGACTGACTTGGCACCTGTAATATCTGAGAATCTAGAGTAGGTACCTGTCTGAGTATCCTCTTCAGATTTTTCACTGTTTATTTCTGAGACTTCGAATGGAACACGTTTTTGAGAAATCATTTTTTTCGGTTTTATTCTTGAATTTTGATTTGTTTTTATTCATATCCATTATTATTTTTTACACACAGGCAGTGTACTCATTAGTAGAAGTGAGAAAGCAATAAAACAATTTAAGAAAAGCACTGAGCAGATACTTTCGAGCGCTCGTTCATTGGTGGAGCAATAAAACTTAATCATCAAAATTTTATGGGTGGAAAATCTCAGTACGATCGGTATTATATTTTGGAAAATTGAAACATATGAAAAAGTCGATAATTGAAAATTTCATAATTTAATAATTCTGATTTCACAATTCTTTCGAATATTTGCATTCATTTCGCCAATTTACATATTCAAACTCGATTTCATCTCAATCGAAAGGTGTTTCATGGCAATATTAGTTTTTTTATATACCTAACGATTGCTGCTTTGCATTGGTATTGAAAATTCAACTGCAAAATTTAATTTCGATAGAATCAACAAACTCGGAATTATTAGAAAACGTTCATAATTTAGAAAGAAATTAAATCTATACTTATGATTACGCCATCCTATTGAAGTTTTGCATGAACATTCAGTATATAAATCTCCATTCACATAATGAATTTCATTTAAGTCGGATATCTTGTTACGGAAATATGAAGATTCTTCTTTTAAAATATTCCGATTGTAATTTCTATGGTTCTGTTAACAACATGGCCACGAAATTTTGCATGATGCTTATTATGAGCATCTTGCATGTGACCTTACCTGTCTATTTCTCTAGTAAGAAAAATCTTCAAGATGTGAAAAGTGTATGGCATGTTGTAGAAGCAACACGTCTATGGCTGTGCTAGCGTAATGAATGAAAATGTTCATTCAGAAAGTGTATGAAGAAGAGAGCTAGCGATAGGAGCGATGTAGTCGTGGCGATATTGATTTGTACGGTTTAGGTGGGTCATGGAGCCCACGCCCTGTTGTTCTGATGCGTTCACCGCCCAGAGATCAGGATAATTCTTGTCTCTATAATACTGAAATAGGTGCTACTATGGCAACATCTAATTGCTGGATTCGTTATTAATAGCGGAAGGTATTTAATTAGTTTCTGTCAGAAACACCGCAAATGAGAAGTGTTATTTTATTTAATAGAAATTATTTTATATATTAACTATTCTCTGGGTGTTAGAATTGACGGGCAGAGGAGTTATATCCTCCAACTTATGTCCACAACAGGTTATTCTAATCACTGTATTACCTGTATTACGTTCATTGGTGGAGCATTATTGCTATTACCTCGAAATTTTGTATTGGACATGAAATTCATCAAATGTACAGAGTAATCTGAAGAAACTCATCATAATTTGGACTTGCCTTTCTTTTTTTGAGGTTTTTTGAGGTACATTTAAAAAAGTGTAACTTTGGTCCATATATTTGCTTTGGAATGACCTGTATATAATTGTAATAAATTTCAGATTGTGCTTTTGATTACCCTACACACACCGCAAAAAAAGATTTTCAGAATTTTATCATTTAATTCCTCAAAATGAGCATCGCGTCAGTGGTCGGCCACTCTGTATATATAACGATGTTACTTTCGGAAATCCTGCTGGCCTCACACAGACCTTTGAAACGTTTTCCAAAAGAGCAACAAAAATTCTCTGAGGAATATGTACAATCAAATTCACTATCTACAGATAAGCAAGGCATTTTTCAAAAATAGCACCTTCATATTAATATTGAAATTGACCCATGCAAGAAAATAACAATAGGTATCGGGTGTCCCGAATTCGTTGTCTAGTGAGGGGATCTCAGAAACCCTTGGAGCTAGAAGGAAATGAATGGCACATTTTCGGGCTCAATTTTTGAGAGATTTAATTTGGTGAAAACCGTAACCTTGTGAGTTCAACCGTTCTCGAGATATTAGCGAAAAGTGGAAAATGGCGTGAAAAGAAAAGTTCTCATAACTTCTTCATTACTGGCGCTATGAACATGAAACGAAAACATTATACAGGCACTTTTTTCGTGGAATTCTTTGATGTAATCAAATTTTTTTTATTGCGTTTTTTTTCGAAGTTATAATACAAACTTGTGTTTTTTAAATGTGAACCATAAGCATTTGAATATCAGATTGAACCGTCTTTTTTTTCCCTTTTCAAAATATATTACTTAATATATAAATTTCTTATTAAACTGTAAAAAACATCAAAAGTTTTATTTTCACACGAAAAATCAAATGGTTGTCTAAATATGATAATCTGTGAACATCAAATGATTAATAGATAAGAACAGCTAACAAATTTTTCATAAATATTGTGCGAAGTGAAGTCCATTTGGTCAATGCAAAGCTCACACCTTCTTTCTGACATTGTGAGGTGGGAGCTTTGCATTGACCAAAATGGACTTCACTTCGCACAATATTTATGAAAAATTTGTTATCTGTTCTTATCTATTAATCATTTGATGTTCACAGATTATCATATTTAGACAACCATTTGATTTTTCGTGTGAAAATAAAACTTTTGATGTTTTTTACAGTTCAATAAGAAATGTATATATTAAGTAATATATTTTTGAAAAGGGAAAAAAAAGACGGTTCAATCTGATATTCAAATGCTTATGGTTCACATTTAAAAAAACACAAGTTTGTATTATAACTTCGAAAAAAAACGCAATAAAAAAAATTTGATTACATCAAAGAATTCTTCGAAAAAAAGTGCCTGTATAATGTTTTCGTTTCATGTTCATAACGCCAGTAATGAAGAAGTTATGAGAACTTTTCATTTCACGCCATTTTCCAATTTTCGCTAATATCTCGAAAACGGTTGAACTTACAAGGTTACGGTTTTCACCAAATTAAATCTCTCAAAAATCGAGCCCGAAAATGTGCCATTCATTTCCTTCTAGCTCCAAGGGTTTCTGAGATCCCCTCACTAGACAACGAATTCGGGACACCCGATACAATTGAAATTTCGAATATTCAGATTTAGATATTGTTTATTTTTATTATAACCTGAAATCTGCAATCCATTTTCATCCGACTCTATACCACATGTTGTTCACGAGGGCCTCTTCGAAAAAACAATTTTGATAATTTGTATTCCACTTGGAAACCCAGCACCTCCGCCATTTTGCAACAACGACAATTTAAAACCGCCATTGAAAAGACTGGGAACCTTGAAAAATTAAATGAACAAGCGGGCAAAAAGCTTTTACTCATTTAAAGTTGTTTAAAATCGAAATTGATTGGGTTATTACCATTCATGTCATATATTGAATTAATCGAGCTGTCAGAATATCGAATTCTGGGTATTTTTAATTATTTCTGGTGAAATTGATGGGTCTGTGGAAACGATGAATACTTTCTTCAATTGTCCATGTTTTTCCAGCTCTACGTTCTATCATGCATTGTGAATATAGTAATTAGATAGCTAAACCCTCAGGAACGAGAGAAAGTATATTATGCAACGAGCTATTATTTAGATTTGAACACTTGGCGACCGAAACATGACTCTTCTATGACAAGAGTGGAAAAAATCCAGTTGACACATGAGAAATTTTTGAAGAACTTTTCATTGTATATTTTGTAATACAAAAAATAGATTTCGTCCTCGATTCATAAGGTATACTTATATTCGTTAGTTGGGGTACTCTAGAATACTGAAAAAATATCAACCTAAAGAAAATAAATCTAGAGCTGAATCTATGAAGCACCTAACAGCAGTGAATATAACTCATTATTCACTTGTGATTAATATGTATTATTATGGCCGAGAAAACAGACGTATAATGGGTGGATTATACAATAGTCGTGGATAAATATATTTTATGGTTTTGTAGAACTTTATGTTCTTTACTAGGAGAATAACATTGTATCTCGATACCATTATTTTAAATACCTATATCAAGTTTGATCCTGAAACAACATACCAATTGAATCGATTCCAAGCGCCTATTACAATTTATATTTTTCAGCCAAAAACATAAATGAAGAGAATGGTGACTGATTATAGTGAAATCTTGTACTGTTGAGCATTAAAAAAAAGGGGCACTTTTAACTGTTAACGTAATAACATATTCTATTAGAGCCAAGATTTCAAGCTTTAGGGTTGGTGAATGAAAATAAGTATTTATGTTTAAATTCCTATATTTTGGTAATAGCACACTTATTTAGTGAACGCAAAGAAAAAACTTGTTATCGTAGCTACCAATAACAATTCAAATGTGATTGTTACTCACAAATGAATTAACATTGCAGAATTTCTTGGATCACCTTAATTTTATTGGAATGGGAAAAGTTGCAACGGCTGCAAAATTTTACTTGAACGAAAACACTATACATACTTAAAAAATAATGCAGAATACGATGCTTACCAGATAATAAAATATGAAAAACCACTTCATTCTCTCGAGCTTCAGTATGAGATCTCCTTTAACGAAAATTTCACTCGAATCTGATATTCTGTTATGGAAATCATTTGAATTTTCTATGGTTCTGTTGAAACTATGGCCACGAAATTTTGGCTGAACATTCAGAATGTCGATATCCATTCACAAAAAAAATTCACTCGAATCGGATACCTTTTTATGAAAATATGAGGTTTCTATTATCAATATTCCAAATTAATTTTTTATGGTTCTGTCCATATTATGGCCACAAAATTTCGCATGCAAAATTTTGAATGGCCATATTTTATGGAACACCCTGTACGATTTGGTTGGTTAACGGACCTAACCGAGCCATTTGGGAAACGAACCTTCGAAAGTTATTGCGCTAACAGACGGCCGCACAGCCTCACGCACAGAATTGAATTTGACCACGGATTCGTCATCAGCGGTCTAACCCCATCGTTTGAGACCATTTTTGGCTCAAAATTCGAAAATTACAGCATTTTGAGCAAAACGATAGAGTACTCGTTTAATTTGAACGAGCGCTCGAAAAGCACCAATCATAAAAATTCTTATACAGGGTGTTTCCTAAACATGCGGCAAAATTCAGGGGATTGTTCCTTGGACTATTCTAAGAATATTTTGTCTTTTGATGATTTTTGAAAAACCCCTTTGTTTCGAAGATACAGGGGAAACAAAATTTTAGATAATAACATTTTATTATGAAAAATTACATGAAAAATTGACTTAACCTACAAAAACTGTTGAAAATGACCACCTCTAGCCAAAAAAACGAATTCAAATGAAAACCGTGTTTAATCTGTATTCCTTTACCATCTGAACTTATCAATTTTAAGTAAAAAAACTGGCCGTTTTTAGTAATTGGAATTTGTTAAACAAATTTAAAAATAAATTGTACCTACTTAGTAAACACAGTGCGGTACGAATTTGTATTTAAACTATTATTAATTTTAAGAATATGAAAAATATTGTTCGCCCTGTATCTTCGAAACAAAGAGGTTTTTCAAAAATCATCAATGGACAAAACATGTTTAAAATAGTCCAAGGAACAACCCCCTAAATTTTTACCGCATGTTTAGGAAACACCCTGTATACTTTCACGAGGGTGCCTAAGAAATTAGACAATGTGTGTAATCTTTAATCTCTTGATGTGTCGCAGAATGGCGAATGCGCAGCGTCTACTCGAAAAATTCGATGAT
Source organism: Propylea japonica (assembly GCA_013421045.1). NCBI lineage: Eukaryota > Metazoa > Arthropoda > Insecta > Coleoptera > Coccinellidae > Propylea > Propylea japonica. Next base: position 5,413,092 of record CM024242.1, on the reverse strand, counting down.
TTTTTTATGTTCAGGTTCCCACGAAAGGAGATATCCTGTAATGTTCAGAGAACATCGTGGGAACCAAGGGAAAGAAGGTAAGAATTGGTGTTCTTCTTGAATTTCTGGAGGTTATATGCCTCAGGGAACATCTCCCTAGGCAATCTGTTCCAGAGCCTCGCTGTTCATTGGATGAACAAGTCTTTGAAAAGGAATGTTCTGCAGGTCTCCAAAATGACCACATAGGGGAACGAAGATCGAAATTGACGTGTCAACCTCGAAGGGATTGTCTAGGTGGAACAATCGATGATATCTCAGAAGACATTGCCCATGAAAATATCATTGTTGCATATTGTGAATTTGTCTAGCAGTTCTAGTAAAAACTGGGAAAAGAATCAAAAGAACATATCAAACTTCTGCTAATCTAAAACTGGATAATCTTATAAAAGTATCACAGCTCAGCTTAGCGTATGTTGATTCATCTACCCACTCATTCAGACCTGACCAATCACAAGTTTTCCTTGCCCAAGACTGCCATTCCATGTCTTGTATTTAATTGCAAACACCATCAAATATAAATGCTATTTGGTTTTCTTCTACTGGACCATTATATCCGAATCCAAATCTTTCTGGTTTGTTTCAGTTCCTAAGAAAATCTGTTTTCCTAAACGTCAATAAAAACAAAAATCCTTGATTCACGATGTCGACAGTCAATAATTCGATAAATTTTTCTTCCAGAATTGGTTTTACACTTGAGTTGAAGCTCAATTTAAAATTTCAACTTCAAATGAAAGAAGTAAACAAGCATTTAGGAGGTGGTTTGTAGGCTGTACCTCCAAATGAAAAATGGTGTCCAACTTACCAATTTCCAAACAAGAGAAGCATATCATCAGCACAACTTTAGCAGATGTGGAACAACACATGTCTTCAACTGATCAGTTTGATTTCACAAATTCAATAGTTCCCAGTAACAAACTCCATCTTCGTTTTACAGCAAACAGTGTAGAAAGTTTTCTCAATGAAGGGCACGTTTTCCAGTTACAAAATCACTCTCGGCAAACATCATAGCGCGATTAAAATCTATTGCAGTTGTAATTAACCTTCAATAGAATTGAAGCTTAAATTAAGATTTCAACTCAAAATGAACAAAGTAGAATAATCATGCTATTCTGTTCATTTTTTTTGTTCGAACTGAGGAATACACATATATGTTGTACTGGGAAAAGAAACAAAAGAACATATCTAACTTCTGCTAATCTAAAACTGGATAATCTTATAAAAAGTATCACAGCTCAGCTCAGCGTATGTTGATTCATCTACCCACTCATTCAGACCTGACCAATCACAAGTTTTCCTTGCCCAAGTCTGCCATTCCATGTCTTGCATTTAATTGCAAACACCATCAAATATAAATGCTATTTGGCTTTCTCCTACAGGACCATTATATCCGAATCAAAATATTTCTGGTTTGTTTCAGTTCCTAAGAAAATCTGTTTTCCTAAACGTCAAAAAAACAAAAATCCTTGATTCACGATGTTGACAGTCAATAATTCGATAAATTTTTCATCCAGAATTGGTTTTACACTGATGATTTCAACAGTTGAAGCTCGATTTAAGATTTAAACTTCAAATGAAAGAAGTAAAACAAGCATTTAGGGGGTGGTTTGAAGGCTGTACCTCCAAATGAAAAATGGTGTCCAACTTACCGAATTCCAAACAGGAGAAGCATATCATCAGCACAACTTTAACAGATGAGGAACAACACATGTCTTCAACTGATCAGTTTAATTTCACAAATTCAATAGTTCCCAGTAACAAACTCCATCTTCGTTTTTCAGTAAACAGTATTGAGAGTTTTCTCAATGAAGGGCACGTTTTCCAGATACAAAATCACTCTCGGCGAACATCATAGCGCGATTAAAATCTATTACAGTTGAGAATTAACTGAAATTCAAGTGAAATGATTGATTTTGCTCTCACGCAATATCAATCGATTATTGTTATACACCATCATTCAAATGGAATTAGATTTACCCTGAGATATCTGGACCTCAACTGGAAGGATTCTGGGAGAATCGAGATGTCCTGGCAAAGCGCATGCGCGAACTATATCCTACGCTCAATTTACATCCTTTCGTCCCATTCATTCTATTATGAATTCGATGGTTACTACTTCCGTTGTCTTTTGATGATATCAATCATATATTCCCATTTTGATCGAAAGAAAGTTAGAGTATGGTCAAAGACTCTGGTATGGTGAAACTTGAGGAGCCATCGCTGGAGAAAGCTACATTGGGGAGGATTTCATACCCCCAGCCTTTCAACAGATTTCGCTATTCAACGGAAAGTTACTCGAATATTCGATATTTTATTCATGTTCTTATACAAACGTATAATAAAGGACTAATCTTCTTATGTAAGAAAGTCCATTGCGAAAGAATGGGCTAAATATAATCATTAAAACCAAAAACATTCACAAAACACTATACAAGTTCATCATCATCATCATCATCATCATCATCATTTATTTAAATACTCCAATACAAATTACCCTGTAAGGGTGTAGAGCTAGTCAATATAAAAATCTAAAACAGAAACAAAGGGTACAAACACATACAATTTCAAACAAGGTGTCCCTAAACAGTCTATGTTAAAAACATTCAAGAATTAAGTGTTTAAAAATTCATTTAATGAATAGTACGGTCTGTCCTTCATGTAGTTGAAAAGTACTCTCTCCATCCTTTTCTGAGGCAGCTGTTTGATCTCATCAGGTATTTTATTATAAATCTTCACCAGGGTATGTAAAGAGTTTCTCTGAAGGTATGAGAATCTCAATGAGGGCACGTTAAGATGTTCCTTGGCTCTAGTGGCGTATTTGTGCTTTTTTTTCATTTCATGAAAGAATGGAGGATTGTTGGCAACAAAAAGGGCTCCTTCATATATATATAATGAGACCACTGTTAAAATACCCTGATCCACAAAGTGTTCCCGGCAGCTCTCGAGCCTATTGAGACCTAGGGTACTTCTTATGCATCTCTTCTGTAGCAACAAAATTCTTTCGATTTCGCTTGAGTTGCCCCAGATCACGATCCCATGTCTAATTCTGCTATGTACATATGCATGGTATGCTGTCATTGCTGTTGTTGGGCTCACCAGACGAGATAGATTTCTCAGTGCGTATCCAAACCTAGCCAGATTCTTACACAGGCTGTCTATATGAGATGTCCAATCCAGACGGTAGTCTACTTCAACACCCAGGAAACGTATGGAGTTTGTGGTGGTCAGTGATCTGTCGGCACCATCATAGGATCGCTGCTGGAATTCTGTAGTAAATTCAAATTTTATCAACTGTGTCTTCTCAGGGTTCAGCATTAGTCATTTCTGCTGAACCAGTTATTTAGACTATCTAGTGCGTCGAATATTTTTACTGGTATGTCACTGGGATCCTCTGACAGCACCAAGGATGTATCATCCGCGAAGAGTGTTAGTTGATGTACTATTTGAGCAAGATCATTTGTGTAAATAATGTACAACAGCGGCCCAAGAATTGTCCCCTGCGGAACTCCTTTCTTAATATGCAATTCTTCAGATTCGATCAGTTTTCCTGTGGTTTTGTCAAACTCTACAACAGTTTGTTTCCTATTTGACAGGTAGGACTCCATTAAGTTGAGCGGGAGTCCCCGGATTCCCAGTCTATTTAGCTTCTCCAAAAGAATAGCATGGTTCACATTATCAAAAGCCTTCGTAAGGTCAGCGCACAAAAGCAGGGTATATTTTCCATTATTTAGCGAATCTATTACCTTGGAGATTACTCGGTAGAGTGCTTGCACCGTTGTTTTTCCTTTTCGGAAGCCATATTGATGTTCATATATTAGGTTAAAGTACTCAAGGAAATTTATTATGCGATTGTAGAGTGCTCTCTCAAAGATTTTGCTGATGTTAGGTAGTATCGCAATTGGTCTGTAGTTGTTCATATCGTCCCTTTTTCCTTTTTTATGCACCGGTCTTATTTGAGCTTTCTTTAGTTGATCTGGGAATACACCTGTTTCAAAGGTGAGGTTTATGATGGAGGATAGTGGTCCCGATATCTCATCAGCCACATGTTTCAGTAACCTCACCGGTATTCCATCATGTCCGGTTGAGTTTGTATTCTTCAACTCCAGGATAATGTTTTTTATTTCTGTCGGATCTGTGGATTGAAGGACTATGCTGTTAACGATATTTTTATCTGCTGGTGTGCCCACGAGAGTTTGTATGTTTCCGGTTGCTGTCTGATTTGATCCCTGGTTAACAAAGAATTCATTAACCCGATCCAGAGTTTCCTTTGGATGATTTTGACCGTCTAGATCGGTAATAATGGAGTCCCTTTTCTGTGACTGGGTTGTAAGCTCCCTTATCAGCGTCCAGGTAGCCTTTGTCTTATCCTTAGATTTTTTAATATATTCTTCGTTCGACAGCTTTTTGGCCTCTCTAACTACTTTTTTCAGTATTTTTGAGTACTTTGTATAATATTCTGGAGAAATTTCATTCTTATTTTTAGGTGGTAGAGGAGGATTTTTCTTTTTGAAGAAGTTTTTATTCCGGTTGTTATCCAAGGTTTGCGTTTTTTTGGTTGTGCAGTTTTGATGGTGAATATTCTTTCAATGAGGCCCTGAACAGTTATGGAGAACGCTTCATACGCATCATTTGGGTTTGGGAACTTCAAAAGGTGGGTCCAATCAATATTCTTCAGGTCGTTCTTTAGATCTTCCATCTTAGACTCTGAGAAAAGCCGTTTTGGTGGTGTTGTTGAGCTGCATTGCACCCGCACAAAGCCTTTCAATGTAATTATCTGGGCTTCATGACGGGAGAAAGAGCTCTCCACCACCTCGCCCTTACACAATTGGTTTCCGTCCACAAAGATGTTGTCAATTAGACTGTGATGATTCCCAATGTAGTGCGTGAAATCATGTATTTGTGGTTCAAGGTTATAGGTTAGTAAAAGATCTTGAAAAATTTTACTGTTTTTGGAGGGTGTAGCTAAATTGATATTGAAATCGCCACTTAATACTGTTTTGAAATTTTTATACTTTCGTGTGTGGTCCAGAGTCAGTGTCAAGAGATCAAGAAATTCATGTAAGTCTCCAGATGGGGGTCTATATACTGAAATGACTATTATCTTTAGGTTCTTACTGATGCTTGCACATAGCTCACAGTGGCCCTCCGAAGTGAATTTCTTTAGCTCGTCCATGTCCATGAAGTCTGTCTCCGCAGAGACATAGATGCAGGATCCCCCATATGGTGTCTGTCTCGAATAGTGTGAGGCAACTCTGTAGTCAGGGAGGTTTGCCGAGAGGATGGTATCACCTGGGAACCAATGCTCCGTGAGGCATATTACTTGTGGTAGTTTCTTGAGGTTGTGTATAAAGACCTCCAGGTCTAACATTTTATTTCTTAGAGATTGAATATTCTGATGTAATACACTCAAATTTCCATATTTCAAGTCAGCATTCATTATGTTCTTTGCTGATGACTTGTTACCAATTGTCAGGGTTTCTATGTCCTTCTATGTTCTTCAATTGGGAGTTCTTACAAACGAAGAGGGGAAATTTCTTGATTATTTTTTAGAAAAGAATACCATAATCATGGGATGGCAAACACATCTTTTTCAATATACGGAGTTTTACTGACGTATGTTGAAGGGTTATCTTGAATGATTAGAAGAATTGGACATATTAAATGTGAGAACTTCATTCCAAGTGCTAATCTAAATTTAGTTGAACATGATAATGAAAAAAACTCACAAAAAATTGCATATATGAAGTAGTTACCTCTTGGGGTGGTAGAGTCTACGTTGGAGAAAGTAGATATCCTTTTTCCGCCGACCTCGAAATAAAAGGTGATTTTAAAGTTTAAGAAATTCAACATTGACGACCCATTTTAATGCTCAATTCATGTTATATTTTATGTGTAATCCTTGTGGCAACCGTAAACAAAGTATTCAGAAGCACTACCAAAACTCTACTGGAAAATAGAAACATAGAAATTCCACTATGTCAAATGTATGTCTTGTGCAAAATGAGAACGTACCTATTTCAATCAAGAATTTATACACAATTCATGTTGAGATCGTCGGAAAAATCTTGCAATAAACTCGGTTATTAATCGAGCGACTAATGGTCTCGAACTATTAACGCGTTCGCTCCGCTCACGCGTTAAAAATCTTAACCATTAGTCGCTGTCTTTAATAACCTAGTTGATTAAATAACTATTAATATTCGAATAGAAGAGCATAAATAATTACCTCAACAGAGAGATACTGATAAATCAGTGCTTGTTCAACATGCTTTGAATGAAGACTATAATATTTTATGAGGTAATTAACTCTTTCACAATATCAAAATAAAAGAAACAAAATAAGAATTTTGTTGAAGAAATATAGCAGAGGAAATAGAGGAGGCGGGCGAGAGAATGTCCATAAAACAATTTCATTTGTATAATCTGTGTTATCTGATGAAGAAGACACAGAATTCTGTATTGAATGGTTTTTCAGTGATAAGAATTAAGAATGTTGATTGGTGGATTAAATGTTTTACTTGAGAAAATGGGGCACGAAGTCTGTACTGAAAATGTAAGTAATAATTCAAATGAATTCACTTGTGCCATTTGCAACTAAGCACCTTCCAAGAACCATTCGAGTCAATTCTATGAGAATATCTCGTTTTTTTTTAATGGTTGATATTGTATTCATGAATTTATCTTCAGCGATCTCGAATAAGTTTTCATACTTCAATAAAATTATTTCATTATGTCCGCAGACAATTATTATTATAGACAGCATTCTCAAAAATAGTAGGTAGAGGTAAGTGAAAAGGGGGTAAGATTACCCCAGTAACCATCTCAGATACCCATACAACGGGGATCCTCTTGAATATCGGGGTGTATAAGAGGATACGTTGGGTTTTGGACTTCAAAACTGGAAATATTCGGGTTAGATTCATAATTAGAATTGGAAAGTTGAACTATGAATGAATAAAACGAAACTATAGTCCGTTCATGAAAGGTTGAGCCGTCGGTTGGCCATGAAAATTTGGCATATTCCACTGTGTATATTGAAATTTTAGGTTATGTTGTTCATTTTCTTGTCAGATTGATACGCAATGTTGTCAATATAACATAGTGTTCTCTGATAACTCGCAAGCTCGTCGGACGAGGCCGGGTACATTCGGCAACGTTGACTTCATTTTACGTTATGACAACAAATACTGGCAACTTCAGATAAATTAACAAACGCCTACTATGAGCTCAAACTTTCGTGAACGGACTATATATCATCGGCCTAATATCCACAACAAATATTCACTTTTTCAGGGTGCACTGGAGACAATTTATCTCTGCACGAAAAGAACGAGCGCTCAAAAGCTCCTGCTCAGGGCTTTTCTTAAATTTTTTATTCATTCATGGGTGGAAATGTGAAATTATTGAAGGATTTATTAATTTATTCACTTTGTTTGACATATTCAGACTCCGTACCTTCCTTGATCGTTTGAAATCAGTTTCTGCTTGAAAAATCGAAAACAAACAAACATTTGGAAAATCGGAAATCATTACCCCGAACAATACTCGGTCTCCTTCTCTAAAGCCGGTTCTGCTTTTCTCTCGTAGTTCAATTAAACTACTTGTAGGGGGCGCCGATATAGAGATGTTTAATTATCGAACATTCGCTAGATGACACTCCTAAAAAATAATTTTCACAATAAGTGACAATACTGCATTTAAGTATTTTTTCGACAGCAAAAATGAATAATTATATAGAGATTTAGATTTATGTACAATCATGAACTAAATATTCTTCAGAGGATAATCATTTACAATTTCCTTCATCTTTTTTCGTTGAAGTTCGGCTATTCGTTGAGAGAGGGCTGTGAGGCGTTTTAAGAAATGAATGTAATTTGAAGGTTTTTTCCGAGAAAACGAATATGAAACATCTTTGAAAACTATTTAAGAAATTAATTCAAATTTTATTTATGAATTTCACGGGTTCAATTTAAAAACCCTGCATGCCCCTAATTTTAATTTTTCTGTGGGTACACTTTTCTGTGACTCATGTAATTGGAAGATTTGACAAGATGCTGTAGGAACGTTAAATGCTAATAACATTTTAGAATCAGCAAAGTTTATTTCAGAAGAACTGACGATTTTCAGTTTGAATTATACATTTGCTTTTAAACTCACTGTCATTCGATATAATATTTCAAATTGTTCATAATTTACAGAAAGACATAATATTTATAAAAGTATTTCGAGACGACTGTCTGCCATGATTGATTATTGGCGTCCTATGGCGTAGACTCGATAAGTTTTTATTGTTATTATATGAGTGAAGTACTTCATTTCTCATGCATAGTGCGGCCGAATTAATTTGTGAGACTTTGAGTTTATATTATACAGTAAGTCATTCTATTACACCTTATTTTCGGTTCGTACTGTTATGCAGATAGTTCATGTTCCAGACAAAAGCCCTATTCTTCTGAAAGTATTAAATTTTCAATTGTTGTGAATACATTCCATTATTGTTTGAAGTTGTCGAGTCATATTATACGCCCAAACGTGGATCTTATTCAATTGATTCATAAGTGTAAAAATGAATGTGTATTGAACGTTTTTTCTTGTATTGATTTGTTAATAAAAGGTAGAGGAAAGATTCTTTTTTAACTTGTTTCGGCGAATTTCAGTACTGCCGATTGTGTTATTTGTATTCGTAAACGTCAACAGTAAAAAATACAACATTTTCGAACTGGATATACGATTTTATTCAGTATTAAGCATAACAACTTCAGTGCTCTAAAAGGACTTTTAATTTGCAGAGGCTGTTTGCCAAAATGGTTTTCAATTTGTTTCCATCACAAACTCAGTGATTTCATCACATCCATGTTTTACCATGTTCAGCACTACATAAGGAGGTAAGGAGTATTACATATTGATGTAGAAGTAGGTACATTATATTACTTTGATCTAGTTGTACTTTAGATGTTCTGTTTGTGTAGATAATACATGATTTAAAAGTACCTTCCATTCATTCTTTGAGAGTTAACGATAATAAAAAGCATTCAACAATATATGTGGTAGAAATATATAATTTCATCAACATGTATCGATGAAAATAATATTCGCCAAGCAAATGCAAGAAGAGCTCTGAAACTCAATATAAAAATAAATACAAGAACCAAAACGAATTTTTATCATTGATTATAGTAAGTTGTAAGAGAATACAGTTTTTATTAGTGACTCTTTGTAGTGTATTATCAGTTAATATTATCATTTATCTTTAACGAACTTAATGGTAGCTGTGCCTTCAATGTTTTTGAAACTTCCTTATGTTTTTATCCTCCAAATTTTGGTGTTTTTGTCGTTAATAACAATATTCCATATAATTTCATCTTGTTGGTGATTGCCCATGTTGTAGCATCATTAGTATTTTCTAGCAATAATATTACGAGAGGTCTGAAAAATGAATATATTACAATAAATCAATTTAAATTTATATGAAATTACAGTTAAAGGACAAGTTAATTTCGCATCTTCTCAATATACACTTTGGAGTTATTGATAGTATATGTATAAACTTGTTATTACAATTTTACGTTCAATTCCTCATTACTTTTCAAAACATATACTCAATTGTTCTGCAAAATTGTTTAAAAATAATCGAATATAAATTCATGAGTTCTGAAGAATACATCAATTCATTCACATTGCTTTACACACCTTAATTATTTTCTGTCAGTATAATTGAATGAATTATCATATGACCATACAGACTTACAGAGTAAAAAATATAATTCACTTATTCTTCTTCAGTTGCTGAGCAAGAATAGTCTTGTAGAAAACAAAATTCGTGGTCAAGTAAGCTGTGGATTCCATTTTTTCCCTCATAGACTCTTAGGAAAAATAGAATCCACAGCTTACTTGACCAGGTTTTTTTTTAACGCACGATACATATTTCACTCTAGCTTGCTGCTGTTAGTGCATTTCAGTATGAATAATTAAGAAAAAATTAAATAATATCAATAATAATATTTGTATGCTGGGTGTCCCAAGATGTTTGCTCTCAGACACGATGGATACCTCAAACAAATAGGTATTTTAAGTGGCATCGAAAATCCTACCAGAATATGCCGTTAATATTATGTGTCTAATTGCCATTCCCAAAAATTGCACTGTTTAATTTTTCCATTTAGACTTTACACGATTCACAAGTAAAAAAATATGTTAAAATAATTTTTTATGATTTCACGTGAATTCAACCCTAGAAACTAATAATTATAAAATGTAGCAAATCCATCATTTTCGCGATTTATGGCGGAATATTTTTGGTGTTCCAAGATATTCGAAACGGACAATAAACAAGACATAAACAGAAAAAACTTGAAACATAATAAAACAACTTAATGATTATTTTAAATTAAAATTAACGTAACATCATCATTTCTGGCGTGACATTAAGTTGTTTTCTTATATTTCAAGGTGTTGTTTGTGTTAATGTTTGTTTATTGTTTGTATGGAATATTTTGGGACACCAAAATATTTCACCATAATTCGGAAAAATGGTGGATGTGCCACAATTTATGATTAGTTTTTTTTTTGGTTACGATTAAGAACTGTCCCAGAACGGTTCGCACGTGCGCGCATTATAGTTATAGTTCAAAAAGGGGTTACAGTTCACTGTGACCTTAAGGTCTATTGTGCCCCCTTACAGAGCTGTTCTGATCACACCCTTTACAGCTCGCTTTCCAGTTCCAGAGATCTGATGAAATCCAATATCTTTGAAGGCTTCAACGAGGCTAATTCCTCACTCTTACAAGACAACCTTATTATTATTGAGCATTGAAAACGTAAGATGATTGTTTCAACATATTTTTTCTTCTACTGGAGAATCGTTCAGCATGAAAAAAATCTAAGGTTGCAATCTGAAAAAGTATATCTGGGGGTAGTCTATTAAGGGCAGGTGTTTAGAAACAAGATTATAACGACAAATTCTGGTAGAGTTTTTGTTCTCATTTAAAATAATTTTTGTTTGAATTTTCTACCTTGTTGTATAGAACAACACCCTGTGCAACATATGTTTTACCAATTTCAGTCAGTGCTTTTCTTAAACTTACTGTTCACAGACTTAGAACATTTCTTTCAGGTAAGTTTAGCCAATTGTTTTCACTGAAAATCAATCCCTACTTCATAAACAGTTGAAAATTATTTTACATTTGTATTTAACTAAAGGGTATTGGTTGTTGGAACCATCTGTTTTCCTAAGAAAAATGTAGTATTGCGACTTAATTTCTATTGTTAACAACATTATTCAAGTCTTTCGAACCTTTTTTCATTTTTGAAAACAATAAATCCAAAATGAATATCTTGAAAGCTTTCAGTTCAATTCTATTTATTTATGCATTAAATATTCCCTTTTTCATAACATCAACCTGACGTCGATTTGTTCTGGTGATTTTTCATGTAAATCAGTGAATTAAAAGAAAGCCCTAACGTGAAGTCTGCTTTTATCCACGACTATTGTAAAATCCGTTCATTGTACGTCTCTGTGCTCAGCCATAATAATACCCATTAATCACAAGGGAATAATGAGAAGCTGTCAGATGCTTCATAGATTTATCTTAGATATGATATTCTTTAAATTGGGTTTTCTTCAGTATTCTAAAGTACTCCAACTAACAAATATGGGTATACCTTGTCAATCGATGGCCAAATCTTCTTTCTTTATATCAATCAAAGAATTTTATCATGAAATATACAACGTCCAGTTCTTCATCTGTCAACTTGAGTTATTCCACGCTGGTCATAGAAGGATCCTGTTGCGATTTCATGGTAGATACATTTTAGATACAGTAGAGACTCGATAATCCGAAAACGATAATCCGGATATTTACTAGTCCGAATTGACGTCAAGAATGTATTATGTCCTTATAATCCGGATTGCAAGACTCAAAAATCCGAATTTGCGATCGTTGCATACGTGGTTTACGGTTCTAACTTGTCGTAACTCAATTTCTATGACGACGATCGGGCGTTCTTTTGGTATATAATAGTGCACAATGGTATAAGACAAAAAAGTCAGACAAGAATAATTAATTAGTGAAATGGAATGGAATGTTTCTACCTCCAAACCATACAGCTTTGATACAGCATATGGATCATAATGATATTAAATTAACAAAACTGAAGTACCGCAAAGGCCTTTTAGCACATATTTTTTCGATCCTCGAAGACGGGGATAATGTTAGCAAATGCATTTAGAGCATAGATCAATTCGATGCAGTCTGTTTATTCCATAACTCATGGCAATTACTGATATTCAGCTTCTGAAAGATGTACAGGAGAAAGCTATTGTTCAGCATTCTTTTTCCCTTACAGTAGAAAACGTAAAATATCTAATTATTCCAAATAATATATTTGTTTTATGATATCGATAATAAAGCCTATATTTATTTCAACCGTTTTTTTAAATTGCATCTTTACTAAATTGTAAGACGCGGTATTCCGGATTCCTCATTAATCCGGATCATCCCTTGCATTAATTGATCCGGATTATCGAGTCTCTACTGTATGTTCATGTACCTTCATGAAAAAGTTAAATCAGTTTCGGGGTTGCTCTCGCTTAAATTTCGTCTTGATGTTTCGCACACATTTGTTCTAATTTTCGTCAAAATCGTATCACTGGTAGGAATATTTGCGAAATAATGAAAATTTTGGCATGTACTGTTGGTCTGGATTCAAATACACAATCTTCGAACAGAAAGAGCTGAAGCTCAGAATAAAAAGTAAAGCTGAAGAAAACTCTATGCAGCCAACTAGAATCTGTTCATACGCGCGAACAAACTTCCGGCGTTGCGAAATCGTGCCGTATGTTTATTCCGTATTGGTATAATTAGTTTACCGATCCCTTACTCTGATACTAACTGCTTACGTCTGTTACAGATAATTCTGTCAGTTTGGCAACATTGTCTATCAATTATAGCTAGGGCAAAATCATTTTGATTTCGTTAGCGAGCCAAATGGGTTTGTTGTTTTCGAATTTATTGTCACTAAAACATTTCACCTATGAAAACAAAAACTATAAGGGGGGGGACAATTTAACTTGAGCTTCTATAGCGCAATTCATATATACCTATGCAATTTAGTCAAAATTTGAAGTAATTAATTTTTAATTAAATATTTCCGTCGATCTCAAAATAAAAGGTGATTTCGAGGTGTAGGAAATTGATCATTAATGAGCCATTTTAATGCTCAATTCATTCTATTTTAATGTGCAATCCTTACGGCAACCGTTTACTAAGTATTCAGAAGCACTACGAGAAATGTCGAAACTCTACTGGAACATAGATACATAGAAATTTTATTATGACAAATGTAAGTCTTGTCCAAATGAGAATGTATTTCAATCAATAATTATTCGTACACAATTCATATTGAGGTCGTCGGAAAATTCTTGTAATCAATTCGGTTATTAATCTAGCGACTAATGGTTTCGAACTATTCGCTCCGCTCACGCGTTAAGATATCTTAACCATTAGTCGCTGTCTTTAATAACCTAGTTGATTGAATAATAACTATTAATATGCGATTTCCATACTCATAAGTTCAAACATAGTGATGTATGAGCAACCATAATTAGGATCACGAATCGCAACAAAGTGGCCAGTTGGTATCGTTGTAAACTGATTCAACACTCAACCAATGAAATGAATGCAACAACGGTTACGTCACGCTGAACCGCCTATTGTGATCGTTTGAATTGGCTAGCTTTTTTCGGTGATTTCAAATTTTTTTCTAAACTTGACAACAAAACAAAAATATGGATAATTGTTTGTATACTCCGAGGGTCTATTATTTCAAGAATGATATTTTCTGGAAATGCCATTCCAAAAGGGGCCATTTGAAAAGTTTTCAGAATTATTTATCCTGTCCAATAACTTCGGCAGTATTAAGGCCATTTGACTTTTGAAGACTTTTGTGAAGAACTATCAGACTCTGCACCTGATACTTTCAAGTTACTACTTACCAATTTTGTTACAGGAATAATCTGTTCTCATAACAATGGTTGTGGATGTACCACACCGTATTCCTCATTATAAGATGCAACCCACCGGAATGAGCCCTAAAGAACTATCTGAGAATGATGATCTCGCAACATCACTGGTATTGGATCCTTATTTGGGTTTCAGCACCCATAAAATGAATATTAGGTCAAGACCCCCAGTGAAGGCCAGTTCGACCCAGTTAAAAATCATAATAGAAGAATTTGTTAAAACTCAGGATTACAAAAAAGCTTTCAACTCTATAATAAAAGGGGACTGGATGCCTAGAATCAGATCTAAGAATCAGTCGAAAAAATTTGAGGAGCATGTAAGTGGTAAATTCCAGAATCAATGAAAATTATCATTTAATATTCGTCTTAATTTACTGTTGATGTTATACCTAAATTATGTGAAGAGATTGTATCTTCTAGAATTTGAGGAAATGATCGCAGTTTCGTTTTCTAGGGTGTTTCTGAAGAAAAGGAGCCACCCGCCGATACTTCTTATATTATAATAAGTAGCAGAATTTATATGTAATGGGGGCTCTTTTTCTTTGGGACACCCTTTTTTTTATTCAGTATTCTTCAACATTTATTTCTAATAAAATGCGAAGGTAATAATTTTATGAAAGTCCAAGTTTTTTTTGACAAAAAAGAATTAGAACAGACTTTTTATAAGGAATAAAACTTTATTCTATTTCGTCAAAATTTAATTAATGATCAGGTATGTTTGAACTCCTAAGCTTTATCGATGTGTAGCATTAAAATATTAAGGTTGGCTGTACTAATTAGAAATGCCAAATCTGTCTAGTGGCATATAGTCCCTTCACTTTCATTAAATCATTAAGTAGGCCATGAAAATTTGACACATTTCACCCTGTTTAATGGAATTTTGTAGGCTAGATGATCTTTCTACTGTCAGATGACTGAGAAACACTGTCCATGTTACATAAAAGTCGTAGTTCAATTAATTAATTGAAACAATTTTATCAAATCAAATGAATCTGAAAACCAGAATTTTTGGTTATAAAGATATGTTAACTCGAATTTGTAACTAAAAAAATTACGTTGAAATCAACTATTTGAGAGAATCAATTCATTGTTCTCAAATTAGAAATTATATGTCGATAATAAAACCATATCGATGAAAACTACAATTTTTCTTAACCTTATAGAGTGTCAATAAATATTGATATACAGGATCTCCCAGGACGTTCTATTCAACCTATATATCTGCTCTGATACAAAGTATATAGTTTAAACTATCTAACTATCAGAATCTGTCCTTAAAATGTTGTTTCCAGTCACCATACCTAAAAAAACAATCCAAGAATATTTTTTTTTTAGATTGCATCCCAATTAGTAGAAAAAATATGTTGAAACATATTTTTTCTACAAGCGTGCACTTTAATTCTCTTTCCCGCACGTATTTCAATTCGTAAAGAGTCACATTGCCAAACAGTGTGGGAAAAACCCCTGCTATTCCATTACCGCACGCAAATGCGTGTGGTAATGGATTAGCAAGGGTTTTTCTCGCACGCTTTTTCTAAAGAATAAACTGAATAATGATATATCTCTATGCCACCGACGACGTTACTATGGAAACGGCATGTGAATAAGACTTGTCAGAGACTTTTGTCATTCATGTGTATTTAGAATGATCAATTCACATTTGATCTGTGTGTTGGAATCGATCTCGTATAAGCGCTTGTAGAAAAAATATTGTTCCTAACTCGTGCGGAAAGTTTTTCCCGCACTCAACTGCTTACCCAAACTCCGCTTCGCGTCGTTTGGGTAACGGCAGTTTCGTGCGGGAAAATATCACTTTCCGCACTTGTTAGGAAAATAACTATTTTCTCCAACCATCAAAAAATGTTGACATTTTTGTACTATTTTCAGGTGCAAAAGTCATAAATTCCCTTACCGTACAAAAACTTGCTCGTTGCTTAGCAACACTTTTAATCCTAGGATTAAAAACGCTACTTTTAATCCTTGGATTAAAAGTATTGCATTTGACGTCGACTTGACAATCAATATTCATCAACAATACCAGATATCCCTGACTAACGACACTTTTAATCCTTATAATAATATAATACACTATTTATCATCTTACATAACATTCTTTTTCTTTTACTGGGGAATTGAGTAGTCGAAAAAAATATAATAATACTAATAATAATTTATTGATCCCCTCAGATATATAAATGTATAGGACAAGTCAGATAAAAACAAAATGTTACAAATTTAACCACTCACAATATAGGACTGCAACTAAAAAATATAGCTCTCTTATACGTCTGAGAGCCAAGATATTGGCTGTTTGGAATATCCTGGGACATTCTGTATATTATGTATCCAGGATAAAATTAAAAAGAAGTACTCTTCGATTTTCTTGCATACAAAATTGGAGAAGCTACAACTTAAGTTCTAGATATAGAAACAAATAACAATGCAAAACTACCTTTTGATAAATGTTCAATTTCAAAACATCACGTTCATTATCATTATAAACACATTTCAGTTGGAAACAAATGGACTTGACAACATCTTTTTGACATAGATGACATTTATTTCAGTTTGTACCAACTCACCCTATTTCATATACGGGGTCTTTATGAATGATTGTAACATCGTATTGTACTTTGAAAATCTTGTCGTTTCTCAGGCAAAGTCTACAAACTTATAATTCCAGTCACATTATTCAATTTCTATCGGAATAACCAACCTAAACTATCGTTTGTTTGAATTGAAGTTCTCACCAGAATATAAGTATTTATAATAGTCCAACGTCAACTGCGTTGTTATAATCATTTATAGAGACCCTGTACAAGAACTTGAAAAAATTTTTTGATGATAGTAAACATACAAAATATTCTTCATCATATTCTGTGTTCCATGAAAATATTTCCATTTTCAGATATACAGATACCTCAGGGTTTTCAACAAGGATTCAGGGTTTGTGATAGAACCCTGCTATCGGTATTCATTAGAAGGACAAAAAGGAGCAAAAATATGTTCCACTAAGAAGTGGTACAAAATGAAAAGATCGAATGTTTAGTAGGATGCATAGCCGAACTGACAGAAGAAGAAGAAAAGCAATTGTTGCATCCTGGTAAAAATGATTTCTCGGTTATGTACAGTTGTAGGAAGAATTGTGCACAGTTGTGGCTTGGCCCTGCGGCATATATAAACCACGATTGTAGGGCCAACTGCAAGTTTGTGGCCACTGGAAGAGACACTGCATGTGTTAAAGTGTTGAGGGATATAGAAATAGGAGAGGAGGTTACTTGCTTCTATGGTGAAGATTTTTTCGGTGACAAAAATTGCTATTGTGAGTGTGAAACTTGCGAGAGAAGAGGAACCGGAGCCTTTGCTAAAAAAGGGATTGATCAAAAAGAGGAAAATGGTTATAGACTTAGAGAAACAGATAATCGCTTGAATCGTACTAAACAGAAGTTACAAAATAAAAATGAATTAGGAAATGTATATAATGAAATTCCAAATGATAAAGTTTGTACACCTCTGAGTATGAAAGAAATGCGTCAAAGGGGTTTGACGAAGTATGATGCTGAACTATTAATTGCCCAGGGTTGTAAATTTTCCGACATCAATGACTTCAAAATCATAAACCGAGTTTAAATTCAAATTCTGTAAATAGTAAGATAAATGTAAATTCTAAAAACTCTAAAAAGACTGTGATAAAGGAAAAATGTGCTTCATTGACTAACTCTAGAACTGAAAGATTACAGAGGAGAAACGCAAGACAGGCTAATCAAGATCTTCTTGAGCAGAAGCTTTCTAGGTCCAATCTTTTAGATGATCTTCAAAGCAATGCAAGTAGTTGCACTAGCTCCTTCAGCGATCAAGATTTGGTGAGCGATGGCATGGTCCCTGCCAAAAAGTTCAATGATAGTCACGAAAGTGGGAAAGGATTGTTGACAGGTAATGAAATTTTTTTATTACTCTACTGACAATAGTACCCTGCGCAAAAAAATTAACGCACATTCTGAAAATCTCAATTTTAATGAAAGTTAACTCTACATTGACTCTATAACTTATTTTTTATGTTCTCTCGGGAATGTTTTGAAGGAAACAATACACATTAAATGAAAGAAAAATTCAGGATTTCACCGAAACTTATGTGAAAGAAGAGAAATAAACAATTTTCAAAATACTGGAATGCTGATAAGTGATTTAATACTTGGTATTTCCACCCCTTGCGTTAATTACAGCTCGGCAACGACGGTTCATACTAAAAATGTGTAATCTTAAAACGTTCTGATCTAATCAGATTTCTCTTAGTTGGATTCCTAAGTCATTAAGAGTAGCTGGATGATTTTCTGAACTTCTCAGCCTTCTATTGAGGTTGTCGCAAACCTGCTCAATCAGATTGAGATCTGGACTTCTTGCTGGCCATTCCATTCGAGAGACTTCAACCTCTTCAAGGTACTCCTGAACGATGCGCGCACGTTGGTGTCTGGCAATATCGTCCATAAAACTGAAATTTTACTAATGTATGAGGCAAATGGCACTACATGCTCTTCAAGAATGTTCCTTGCATACCTATCAGCATTAATAGCTCCATTATCAACGACCACTAGGTCTGTGGGAGCAGTCAAAAATAATTCCACCCCATACCATAATCGATCCTCCCCAGAAACTAGTAGTTTTCAGGAAATTGCACTGAGCATATCTTTCATGTGGTCTACCCTGTCCTGGTCTTCGGACATTCATACCTGTCTCCCTGAATCGCTGCAACATTCTGCACACACTTGTATGGGAAACTCCAAACCTTTCAGCAATTCTTGTGTATGTTCACCCTTCTTCTCGCAAAATTACCGCTTGGGCACATTCCTCTTGGGTCAAATTGCGTATATTGCGTTGCATAGCGATCGAGAGTAGAAAATCAAACGAAAAAAAAACTATTGATCACTAGAATTGATCGAAAACAACTGATTTCAGAATGGAGCCAATACATTCAAATCTGATAATCTCATCTTTTTTTTTCCTGCTGGGAAAAAAACATCTGTATTGAAGAAAACGTTGAAAGTAGATAACATATGCATGTATAATTCTGATAAAAATAATTATTATTGAGAACATCTTCAGTTGTAGAATAAATTTGAGATTTCCATAATGTGCGTTAATTTTTTTGAGCAGTGTATATTATGCAGCGAGCATAAAATGATAGCTATTATTCACGAGGCAACAAGCCGTAGGTGAGTGGCCCAAATCACCGAGTGAATGACAGCCATTCGCGAGTAGAATGTTATACTTTAACGTTATCCATAACTACTGAATATATTTCTTGAAAATTTTAACATTTTGCGACCGTGGCAAGAATTTATTATTACTAGTGTGGAAAAAGTCAAGATGGCACATGAGAAATTTTTGGAGAAGGTTAAACTCTGGCGTAATCTCCCAGGGATGGATCATTCCACTAAGTTCCTTCGGAACTTTGAAATAGCAAGATCCCAAA
The DNA here is from genome assembly GCA_013421045.1 of Propylea japonica. Classification (NCBI taxonomy): domain Eukaryota; kingdom Metazoa; phylum Arthropoda; class Insecta; order Coleoptera; family Coccinellidae; genus Propylea; species Propylea japonica. Next base: position 5,393,566 of record CM024242.1, on the reverse strand, counting down.
CATATCTGGATCTTGGTAAGAAACAATTACACCTCCTCACTGCCTTTCTTACAGGACACTGTCGCCTCAAAAGCACCTGTTTGAGGATGGGATTATCGGACACTGACGAGTGTAGGTTCTGTGGGGAGGAGGAAGAAACTCCCATTCACCTAGTCACGGAATGCTTTAGCATTGCGAGCCTAAGGAGGAAATGCCTCGGGCGAGAAACTTGTAAGACTGAGGAATTAGCCTCGTTGAAGCCTTCACAGATATTGAATTTCATCAGATCTCTGGAACTGAAAGGCGAGCTGTAAAGGGTGTAGTCCCAACAGCTCTGTAAGGGGGCTGTTTAACTATAACTACTATAACTATAACTCCCTGGACCTCCTCTCCACAACGCTACTTGTTGACTATCACTTTTTAAACCAAATTGTGACTTGTCCGGGAGTTATTCAGGGTGTATATCAATTTAAGTAGCTTATATGGAAAGAAGAAACTTCTAGGAAATGGTTTCTTGATAATCAAAAAGGCATCTTTTATTATTTCAGGGCTGGATGGAATCACTCTTAGAAGCCACAAACCTTTATCTGATTCTGAGGATCTTTGCCAGGGTAAATCTTTCCTCGATTCAGATATACTTCAGGATGCGAGTAAAGTAGATTGTAATCAAAATGGGGGTATTATATCATCTGAGCAAGTACTGTCGGATGGAAACGATTTCGAGGAAGAAAAGGGTCAGCAAAAAAGAGAAATAAAAACCGTAGGAAAAAGAACACTGCCATGGATAATTCGGATGAAAGAGAGGAAAGAAAAGATGTGTATGAATTCAAGGACGAAGAGAACAACGTGGATTCAACAGGATTGAGGCACAAAAATAACACAGCAACAAGTAACGACAGTGAAATCCATTCTAATGGGGATTATTGTGATGAAGTTGACGAGAGACAGTCTGATTTTAATACTGCCATTATCGATAAGCAGTCTGAACATGTGGATGCACCAAAAGTGTTCAAGATATAACGAATAGAGAGCAGACACCTGATAAATGTGGTAGTTTGAAACTAACTCTAAGAATGAAACGTTCTCCTGTTCTAGACGAAGTTATTGAATCGGGAAATAGCTTGAGTGAAGACACTTTCGAACCTGAGTACGAGGTGTTGAGGGTAGAAGGTCTGGAAGACAACAACTTTTCCCAGTTTTCTCATAGGAAGAAGAGGCACAAATCGAAGGATAGAAAAAGGGACAGAGACCGTAAGAAGCTTCATGAAGATGTTCCTCCACTTCCTCTGAAGAGATTAAAATTGATAATTGGCAACGAGAGCCGTACCATCAACTTCCCATCCAATCATGAGAACTGACAAGACGTGTCCAGGAGCTATTGCCATTTTATTTGTATATCCACCTTTTATTCTGTTGTATAGCTCATTTTTGTTTTTATCGATGAGTTTATAATTAATTGAGTAAATGTTAAGAACACGAAGCATACATAAAGCGTGTATATTTTTCAGGAAAAAATGTTATTCTTTCAAAATATTGGTCGCAGATAAGGATTCCGTTGTTGAAAACTCATTTTTTCACGACTCAAAATTAAACCTCACTGACTTAGGCATTTCACTTATTTGGCACTGTTCTGTTGCACTTTTGATGCTAAATCCAAACACAATACAATAAATACAACAATTCCACAAATGGGTCAAAATATAAAAATTTCTTGCTTGTTTGATTCTTGCGTTCATTCCACCATTTTGTGTTGTTGGCTTATTTTTACAGCGTTGCCCGTGCTTAAAATTTATTCTGTATTTGAATAGATAATTGTGTAGTAAGGACATTATGAACATTTCTTCTCAAAAAACTAGGAGAAAAAAATCAGTTTTCAACAATGGATTCGTGATCTAGGATTAATATTTGGTGGGTTTCATATTTTCCACAAAAACATGTGTGCTCCGTGTTCTCAACAATCACCATTTATAAATTGTGTAAGTTCAGAGTTTTCTTATTTTGTAATTTTCCTCCAATTGAACATTTAGGTCAGCTTTCAGTCAGCTGTGATAACGATTTCAATATGCTAAGTGGGCCTAGTTTTATCTTTGGACGTGAAAGAAAGCTTTGAGGTATTATCATGTAAAGGCTCTGTATTCAAGTTAATCCAGATGTTGAACGTTTTGGTCAAAAATTGTGAAGCAAGGGGTAAACAACAGTCGAAATAATCGCATTTGTAATATATTGTAATGTAGGAAATATCTGTATTATCTGTTCAATTACTCCAATATTATCCTTGAAAAAATCAGTATTAAAGATGTGACAATACCTCATTCACATGTGGAAGATTAATTGTATTATTCCTTTCATTACATTCATCTTGCTTGATATTATTGTATTAGCTGAGGAAAAGTGAAATGAGGATAATTCTGTAATTTGTCTACCACTCAATGGATTGAAATAATTTTACTTCTTTAAGACATTCCATAATGAAAATCTAAGTAGTATTCAAAAAAATTTTCCCATAAAAGGATAACACTAGTATTTGAATACTACCGGTAGACATATACCTTCAAATTGAGACTCCTGTTGTATAAATTCATAATGATCGATATAAACTACATGTCGAAACGAAAAATATTGTAGATCTATCATTTAATGTTTCCTTGATGTAAATAGAACACTTGTTTTTTGTTGGGATTATGAAATTTGAAAAATACCACATTGTCACATTATTAGTGCATCACAAACTGATGTTTCAATGATAATTCACAACCTAAAAACCGTTCTCTGTATTCTTTTTGAAATTGTATAAATATTTTTGTTAGAGATAAAACAAAAATTTGCCTCATAGTGGCACTTCACATTGGTCAAATTAAAATATTATTTGTTGAGTAATTTTATTTTCGGATTGAAAAAGTTTTGCATTTTCGAAAATGTACAGAAATTTATTCGGCTTTTGTAACATCTTTAAATATATATATTTGGGATTGTTGCCCTCTATTTATTTATATTATATGTATGATTATGTGAGTCTTGGTGAAGTATATTATATTTATTATTTTTTTATGATAAGACTTAATTTTTTGTCAAAATGAAGTATATAGTTATATAATTGATTCGCCTGTTGTTTATTGCCGTGAAAACATTTGCAGAAAAAAAAATTCGAATTATATCTGAGGATATTCACTACAGTTGAAGCTATGTGGTTCCTGATACGCAAATAAACATTAAGTATACCATAAATCTCTCAAATTAAGGTCTTTAATTTTCCTGCTCATAATATTTGTAGCATAGGTTCCTTATACAGCCTCACAAGTTACAAGTGCTAGACTCGCTGGTTTTGACATTTTGGCAATTGACTTTGTAGGTCATAGACAACATGTTGTAGGTGCCAGGAATTGTGAGGGTCGCTTTCTGCAGCAAGTATTTGTTGTTTTTAAGACTTCAATCATCCTTTTCCTACTTCGGAAACAATATTCAACATAGATATTCCTGGTTAGGTTAGGTAGACCTATTTTTCAAATATGCTTCAGATTTAATTTTTATTCGCTCAAACAAAAATTTTAAAAACAATATTTATTTCCCAATCAATACTTTACATGATGAATCAATATGAAATTAGTGTGGATGTGTGCTTTTATTGAAACTAAATAGAGTTTTTTAATGTTTTACTCCAAAATAGTGCCAACAACATATGAATAGGTATTAAAAATGAAACAGTGAGAAAACACAAACAATATTTTTTATGGTGAATTCCTTCAGTTAAAGTCTATCCGTCTTTTTTTCAGCGAATTGGTCAACCACTTCATTTCATCATCAATTTTCACACTATAATGAATATTCATAAGCGCCAACCCATTCAATCTAGTTTCGCTAGAAGAATTGCGCAGGTAATTTTCAATTCTCCTCAAGCTGGAAAAACTTCTTTCTGGAGTAGCAGTAGATACTGGAATCGTAGCTAAAATTTGTAGTAGGATGTAGATGTTCGGATACATTTTCTGATGGCACTCATCTAAGCATTCTAATGCCGATTTTGAAATGGAGATCATTGACATTTTCCATATTTCAAATTCTGCTTTAATTACGTTTTTATTTTTTTGGCAGTAGTGAAAAATACATCGATAACAGAGAGAGAGAGAGGGGTGTCTGCCTACTAAATTTCTTCCGATCTTTGTCGTCAGATCGGTAAGGCAGCGTCCGAGGGCGCTACCGTCGGAAATTTTTGAACCTGCGCGGGAATTTCAAATTATACATATTTCTTGTCTCTGTCGATAATGCGTTTTCTAATTCATATTCTCTGTTAAAATTTTGGGGTAGCAGACCAGATAAGACTGATATTATTATAATTTTCGGTGTTCAGAAAATCTCCCCCTAATCCCCTAAAGAGAATGCCGACACGGCGACACGCTTCAGGCAAAGCGTTCGGTAGTCGGTACCATTTCCACCAGAAGAAATATAAACATAAATAAGGAATTATTGGTTCGACGGATCCATTTGTGTGCGATGTTATGAAACTTTAATATCATCCATATTGCTGATATGAATTGATGATTTTAACTAGATTTTCGGAGAGAAGTTGGTTTAAGTGCAAAATGAAAGATTATTTTTGCAACAACAAATAACTCTACAACATTCCAGGGGGGGGGGTTGAACCCCCAAACCCCCCCCCCTGGCTACGCCCTTGCGAACATCGCATTTGATACTGTCCTTTACAGTTGCAAGTTCATTATCGTCATTATCAACATTTCCAGCTGAATCCAACGTATCGGAAGGATCTATCCGCCCGCCGTAATGGTTTAATTTGTGGTCGGAATTTATTACCTACGTCCGGCATAATAATGGAAAAACCCACCGTTATACCTTTTTACCACTACCAATTCAAAGAGTGATGTTCTTGTTCTTGGAATATTTCATTATAGAGGGAATTTACTAATTTTCAAAACATGTAATTTGGATTCCAGGTGCAACGTCTTGAACCAAATTCGTTATACAGAGAAATTCGTTATACAGACGTTCGCTATATAGGGAAGTTCCACTGTATTTGGTTTGATTGGCACGTCGATGCAGCCCGATGTCATTCATAAACGCCTTGCAGCCAAATATGTAGGGTTTATAACATTCTACAAGAGAACAATATCCAGAGAATTAATTTGAGTAGTAAACTCGCCAGACATGAATCCGATACCTAAAACACGTATGAGATTACGAAGGGACTGCGATATCGAATCACCAAAATACACCTACTTTAAAGGTATTAAGTTAAGCCTTTCAGGAAGAATGGAACGTTTTTAATATCATCTACGAAATATGAGTTTTTTCTCATGTTTCCTACTTCCATGCAAACAATTTAGTCGGCCTTATTCTTAGACTTTGTCTAAGGCCTTATTCCGACCCACAATATGCTGACCAGACTAGACCATAACGGCAAGATACCTGTGGCCTTTACTAGCACTCTTCCGTAAGGAAACTCTGGCCGGCATTAAGCCCAATAGTATCTCTGAACCCTTTAGCGTCCACCATTATATAGAAATAATCTCATTATTTCCATCACAGCCGTCTAAAGTAGTCTCTATAGACGGCTGTGTTTCTATTAAGCCCAATGCCTGTTGGCCAATATTACATCAACTTTCTCATGATGGGAATGTGATGACAAAACAGTGGCAATCATTGTTGGCCCAGTGGAAATACATAGGGGAAGGTGAGGTATAATGATCCGCTTAAGGGAAAATTTTAATTGTGGCTAAAGTTGAAGGTAAAACCGCAAGATTTCAATTGTTGAAGGTAGTGAATTTACTTAACTTTGTATCTGCCTACTTATTTTTCATTTCATCTATGTAGTTTTAGTTTTTTAGTGATCCCGAGAATTGACACCCCGGCCTCGTCCGACGATCTTGCTTACTCTATGCAATACTGACAACATTCCTAGCTTTCTATTTGCCTGAATAATTTCCGAAATCACTTCAGTTGGAAGTGAAGTGATTTTGACAAATAGAACATGCCTTTTTCGGATGACAGTTAACAAAACGATAAGGTTTGAAATCAGAGTACCATCGACGATAGTTCGGAAGGAAATTCTAAAAGTAATATGAATTAAACATTACTAGGAATGAAAACCGAGGATAATGATTCACTTTCTGTTATGTTTAGAAGTAAATTGTAAACTTTCACCAAAATGTTAGGTTATGTTATTGTTATGGTGAACTGAAGTGATTGTGGAAATTAAACTGATTTTGTCAGAAAGCAACATCAGTTGGAAGTGATGCGCATCAGTTCAAAATCACAACATTGTCAAATAGAACGCGCACCAACTGATTTTACATCAGTTTGGAAGTGATGCGGCTTCAAATAGAATCTGACAAGAAAATAAAGAACATAACCTAAAATTTCAATAAACACAGTGGAATATGCCAAATTTCCATGTAGCTATTCAATCATCTCAGACAAAACGAAACCAATCGAAATGAAATTTGCGGTCACATGCTATAGATGCTCATATAATAACTCTCATGCAAAATTTTGTGGCCAATATGTAAACAGACCCATAGAAATTCAATTAGAATATTGAAAGAAAGAAACTTCATATTTACATAAAAAGATATCCGATTCGAATGAAATTTATTTTGTCAATGAAGATTGATATATGTATTGAATGTTCATGCAAAATTTAAAGATGATCGCATTATCTGAACTATAGAATGGATTTTTTTCATTATTGATTTTTTTCAGTGTTTCATTTTTTGAATGATTTCGATCGTGCTGAGATTTTGCATTTATATACTTGCATGAATTCCCAAGTCCTGTACAAAATTTTGAGGTAATAGCACTATTGCTCCACCAATGAACGAGCGCTCGGGGTTTTTCTTGAATTTTCCTTAAATTTTTTGATACGATTTCACATTAACATCGAATCAATATTTTATCTCTATGAAATCTCTCTAGGAGATAGAGGCATTGAAGCAAATAAAGGTTGCGATTTTCCAGACGTACATAATGAAGCTGATTTCCATCCTTTTAACTTTGTTAAAGGACGCATGCCGAAGCGAGGGATGTTTCAAAGTTTCCCGTTTACCCCACATTTCAATGTGGAATGTAGATAAAGCTACTTCTCTATCCTTGATTCTTATTTGAGTTATGTTCTGTGCGGTTAACTTTCTGTGGATAATTATGGGAGTCCTTCTTTTTCTGGATATGTGAGTTCGCCTGATTACATAAAGTTCAAATTATTCATTGTAAATCATGGAATTAGTTGTTTTCATTAGAAAATATTTTGCGATATGATGATGCTATAATAGCTCTGAAATAATTTATGTATCATTGACGTTTAATTATACAGGATGTTTCATAGGTAAATGAACATACGGTAACCGGAGCTTGAGCTACCTTAGGCAAGTCTAAAAAACCCATGTGTGGTAGGTCTAATCAATTTGATAACCGAGATACAGGGTGGTTCATGTATTCATCAAAAATTTTAAATTCCCATAACTTTTGAACCAAGCAATACATATAGTCGGTTGATATTTGGAACTCATGATTCTCTTTCTCAAGTCGATCGTATTCGAAAAATATGGGACTTCTTCCAAGCTGACATTCAACACCCTGTTTATTTAAATTTTGGAATTTGATTGAGATATTTGAAAAGTGCAGAAAATTTTCAATGGGTTTCAGAAGCACGTCAGTTTGCACAAAGAAAGATTCAGGAAAAGATTGATATTACAGGGTTTTCCGAATAAGCTGCCGTAAATTCGAGATCTTTATCCTTAGATGGTTTCATGACATAAAGTTCCTATGAACTATGGATCTCTGACGCATTGTTTTTGATATACAGGGTGTTGAAATTTAGGGAAAAAATTGGTACGGGGGCAACGGAAACAAGTTGTTCTTGGACTAAGCAAAAAGAGAAATGGGCATTTTACAGTGATTTCCAGAGAATACTTCTCAGAAATGATAGATGTCAGAAAATCATAGCTATCATCCGTTTTTTCTTTCGCTGTCAGGTTTTTGAGAAAACAATTATGGGATTCAATAAAATAAAGTGACGAATTGAACGATCAGAATTGGTGGTTGAGTGTGACGTAGGCGTTAGCATTGATTTCATTGGTTTAATGTTGAATCACAATTTACAACGATGCGAACTGGCCACTCTGTTGCGACTTGTGAATCGTGATCCTCACTAATACTAATTATGCTTACTGGTAGGTACGTCATCAAGACTTATTAGTATAGAAATTGCATTTTCTTTGAGTGAAAGTGAATTTCTTGAAATTTCAGTTGATTGATTGTATATGTATACAGGGTGTCTGTAAACAAATGCGGAGGACTTTGGGAGATGATTCCTCGATGAAAAAAAACAGGGGTAGTTCATATAATTTTTTTTCGAGATCGACCCCCTTCCAAGATACAGCCATTGGAAGGGAAGAATGTCAAGTTGGCAGTTTTTATTTTTTTACGGCTTCTTAAAAACACTCAGTCATAAAACTAAACATAATATGAAGCACAAAGTAGATATTACTCACACAATTTTTTAGATCTCATAACTTTATTATTAGGGGTTGAAAATAACAACCCCTTATGATTTAAGTTCAAAAATTGTTTTCGTGGTAAAGATTCTCGAAAAATAAATTCTCTTATGGTTTCCTATTCAATTGTGGAGACAAAAAGTCTCCTGCAAAATTTCGATACAGTAATTCCATTTCATATATCGTATAAGTGTTCGATAGAATGAATATTCTAAGATATTGACAGGAGATAAAGATGTTCTATAAATCTTTCTGAAGTTTAATCACTAATTTCCGGAAGAAATTATATCCGTAATATTTTAATTTCACCATCTTTTGATTGATAACCAAAACCAATTTTGAGCATAAACAATATCTTAGATTATTCATTCTGTGGAACGATGAAATGGAATGAACAGTGTTCATAACTGCTTGTAAGTTTTTTATTGTTGAATTTTTGTATGGTTGATTTTATTGGCGCTCTTTATGTCCAGTTCAAGGATATATGTATAATATGTGGAATAGTTTCTGAAGTTTGTGTAACTTTTCGAAAATCGCCACGAATTCGCACAAGTGTTTATACTTATCGTTAACTGAACACATTTCTACTCGATCAGGTTATTAATTTGAAAATACCTATTCAAGAAATTAAATTTCAAATCTCTAATCCGTCTCTAGGTCAATACGTCGAAGTTTTAATTGACTGACACTGACCACCAAAATATGGAGTTTGAGGGGGTTTTCGGATGAAATATTAATCATTATAACTTGAAAATTATTCGACCGATTTGGTTCACTAACAAAACTAAACGCAGCTATTCCGCCATGCCTTTAGCTCTTCCCGTTCGAATAAAAATGATTACGGCCGGTCGGACACTCGAGATCCAAATTTCGAAGATAACATCCATTTACGCAAAACTGTAGTATACTGTTCCTCTAGGAGCAAGCGCCCTACGCATAACGATCGAAATTTTATTTTATAATTAAAACGAAGCAAAAAAAGTTCAAATGCACTGATACATAATGTTCACCCATAAATGAGAAACCACTTAACACTCCATCCTGTTGAGAAAAAACTGCAATGTGGCCTTCTTTTAGAAAGGCAAAAATCGATAGACTCTTCAATCTATCAAACGAATTCAGGGCTAACTCAGCAATTCTGTAAGTGAAAAAGTCGCTGAATATTGCTTACTCGAATAGGTGTTCTCATTAATATTCTCCTTGATGGAAATGCCAGTGATAGGGGCTTTCCCTTCGAATATTTTTATTAGGTAGGTATATTAAATGGAAAAGCTGTTCTATTAAAATTACCTATGTGCTGTTTATTGGAATCAAATACCTATTAATATTTTATAAAGGTTTGAAAAATTCACTTGGAAACATAGGATTTAAGTTCCAAGGAATATCTTCTATTATTCAGATCTATCCTGTGCTGATGGGTCCTAATAAGGTTGAAATGGCCATCCATAGGTGCTCTGTTTGATTCCACTTCCTTGCATGGACGAGATTAGCTCCGAAGTATGAGTTTAATATTGGTTGATCTATTAATATTATTCTCTGCTTCCATTATATCGGATTCAACGTACAAATCTCCAAGTCGCTCTGGTTTTAATGAAACAGTGGAAGAATCGAAACATCTCAGACAAAACGGAACCAATCGGTCACATGCAAGATATGGCCAAAGTGTAAACATAACCAAAGAAAATTCAATTGGAATTTTAAAAAGAGGAGCTTAATTTTTCCATAACAAGATTCAAGTGAAATTTAGACTGTGAATGAGGGTGGATATACTGAACGTTTATGCGAAATTTCAAGAAGATCGTATCATCTGATCCATAAAAAAGTTCAATCGGAATATTGAAGAGAAGAATCTCCATATTTCCGTAACAAGATATCCGATTCGATTGAAATTCATTCCGTGTATGAAGATTGATATACTAAATGTTGATGTAAAATTTCAAGAGGATGGCATCATCAGAACCATAGAATTCAATTTTGTTAGTTGTTAAGTTTTTACATGTTTTAGTTTTTGAATAATTTCCAGAATATTATTCCGATCGTGCTGAGATTTTGTATCTATTTATTTGGTATCAATTTCAAGTCCTATAACATTTTTTGAGGTAAAAGCCTCATGGTTCCACCAAGGAACGAGCGTTCAAAAGCACCTACTCAGGGCTTTCTCAAAATTTTTGGCAATAACTTAAAACCATAAATATAAGGTGAAAGGTAGATAGGTTTCACTGAAAATAATTGAATTCATTTCAATAAAAATTCTCATTTTTCTCATTCACAGATTTCTGAAGGGATCATTAGGAAAAAGGGCCAAAAGTGGTATCATCCTGGATGACAATATTTCAGACCCAAAAAATAATTCTTTGGCCGTCATTATATTAAAGTATTCTAAACGCGATAATCTATATGCACCGGAAGTAAATAATTCTGTTATCTCAAGAAGAAAAAGAAATGATGTGGTTAGCAAAAATATTTCCATGGTGCTTGAAAACCTGTTGAAAGAATATGAAAGTTCTCAGTTGCCAACCCATGGAAGGGGTGAGTGAAATTTAGAACATGTTTGTCAAATTAGTCGAGTTATATGTAGCTTATAGATAAATATACAGCGCAAAAAAAATAACGCACATTAATTTCAAATTTATTCTACAACTGAAGGTGTTCTCAATGATAATTATTTTTATCAGAATTATGCATGCATAATTATGTTATCCACTTTCAACGTTTTTCTTCAATACAGATGTTTTTCCCAGCAGGAATAAAATACATTTTGAATGTATTGGCTCCATTCTGAAATCAGTTGTTCTCGATCAATTCTAGTGATCAATAGTTCTTCTTTCGTTTGATTTTCTACGCTCAACCGCTATGCAAAGCGAAACACGCAATTTGACCCAAGAGGAATGTGCCCAAGCGATAGTTTTGCTAGAAGAAGGGTGGACATACACAAGAATTGCAGAAAGGTTTGGAGTTTCCCATACAAGTGTGTCCAGAATGTTACAGCTATTCAGGGAGACAGGTATGAATTTCCGAAGACCACGACAGGGTAGACCACGGGTAACAACTGCCATTCAAGAACGTTAATTGAGAGTTTCTTCGTTGAGACAACGGTTTGCAACCGCTCGCTTCTTTCAAAATGAGCTTTAGCAAACTCATGGGGTGCAAATTAGCACTCAGACAATAAGAAATCCCCTCAGAGAATATGATTTAAGGAATTGTGTCGTGGCAAGAGGCCCAGCTCTTACACCAGCCCATCGAAGAGCGCGTTTGGATTTTGCGAGAGAGGAGGGTGATTGGGGAAGAGTTCTTTTCACAGATGAGTCTAGATTCTGCCATTCTACCATTGTGATCGACGTTCCCCTGTATAAAGACGTATTAACGAGTGCTATATCGTTTTGCCCAAATGTCTTTAATTTTCTGATTTTGAGCCAAGATAGTCTCAAACGATAGGGTTCTACTCCCTGATGACGAATTCGTTGTCAAATTTAATTTTGTCCGTGGGGCCGTCCGGCCGCCCGTTAGCACAATAACTTTCGAAGGGATTATCCTGAAGACTTGAAATTTCAAGGGTGAGTTCAGTTCCTAAATGGCTCCGTTAAGTTCTTTAATCAGCCAAATCGTACAGGGTCTTCCATAAAATATGGCCATTCAAAAATTTTGTTCCTTAATATCTCAGACGAAACGAAATCCATCGAAATGAAACGTCAGGGCCATAGGCAAGATGCTCATAATGAGCTTCATGCAAAATTTTGTGCCCATAGTATGAACAGAACCTTAGAACATTCAATTGGAATATTGAAAAGATAAAACTTCATATTTCTTTAAAAAAATATCCGATTCGAATGAAATTTTTTTTATAAATAAAGATTGATACACTGAATGTTCATGCAGATTTTGCGGCCATAGTGTTAAAAGAACAATAGAAAATTCAATTGAAATATTGAAAAGAAGAATGTCTATATTTCCATAACAGGATGATCGATTCATGTGAAATTCATCTTGTGAAGCAAGTCTGATATACGAATGTTCATGCAAAATTTCAAGAGGATCGCATCATCAGAACCATAAAATTTCAATCGTTAATTATTTATTTTCTAGATATTCAATTTTTTGAATAATTTACAGAATATAATTCCGATTGTGCTGAGATTTTGCATTTATATTTGGTTTCAATTTCAAATTCTACATAAAATTCTGTGCTAACAGTCTTATTGCTCCACCAAAGAACGGGCGCTCAAAAGCTCCTGTTCAGGGCTTTTCTTAAGTTTTTTATTTTACCCCCAGGCTTTTTCAAAAATAGGATAAAAGCTAGCATAGATCAATGCGTGTGCCTCCTGGGTCAAATTCATACCACATTGGTATACTTTATACATTCGTTTGATTCGAATTAATGAAAATATTATTGCAGGAAGAGCCACGTCAATTAAAACGAATATTTTGATACGAAGTATGGGACCCATATCAGAATTGGACATGGTAAGGAAAGAAACTGAAAACTATAAAATGTAAATCCTTTGTATGTATCCTTTAATAGGAATATTCGATGGATTGCTATTTTCGACAGTATTGGAGGGACGAACGATTATCTTTCAGAGGACCTATTCAATCTCTTTCCCTTTCTATAAAGATGCTAGAGAGAATTTGGAGACCAGATACTTTCTTTTATAATGGGAAAAATTCCTATGTTCATACCATTACTGTTCCGAACAAGTTGCTGAGAATATCTCAGGATGGTGATATATTGTATTCGATGAGGTAAATCTCATTTGTAAAGCATCATCGTACAGGGTTGCCCAAATTGGTGATCCTTGAACCACATACAATTTTTAAATCTGAGTGATTAAAAACCGTTAAGTGCATTCTTATATCTTCTTTTGTTCCGAAGTTATGAATCCTAATAGCAATTAAACCTTGGTAATCATCCCATTTGTGTTTGAAATGAAAATATTTTTCCGTCGACCTCAAAATGAAAGATCAGAACAACGTACCTACATAAAAATAATCAAAAATTCCCATTTTGATGCGTGACTTTTATTTTTGAGCGCTCGATCTACTTGGACGAGTGCTATATGGATTTGCCCAAATGTCTGTTATTTTAGAATTTGAGCCGAAAATGGTCTCAAACCATGGTTCTACTCCCTGATGACGAAGTCGTGGTCAAATGCAATTCTGCCCGTAGGGCCGTCCGGCTGTCCGCTAGCACAATAACTTTCGGAGGGATTGTCCTAGGGACTTAAAATTTTCAGGGTGTGTTCGGTTAACAAATGGCTTGGCTAAGTTTGTTAACCAGCCCAATCGTACAGGGTGTTCCATAAAATATGGCCATTCAAAATATTTGTTCCTTGATAATTCAGACAAAACGAAACTCATCGAAATTCAATTTTGCGGTCATATGCAAGATGCTCATAATATGTCTCATGCAATATTTTGTGGCCGTAGTATAAACATAACCATAGAAAATTCAATAGGAATATTGAAAAGAAAAAACTTCATAATTCCATAAAAAAATATCCGATTCGAATGAAATTCATTTTATAAATGAAATGAAGGAAGAATGTTGTGGCCAATGTGTTAACAGAACCATAGAAAATTCAATTTCTTATATTCAAAAGAAAAATCTATACAGTGTGATTGGTCATGACTTAGCGATAATTCAAGGCCATCAAATATAACTATTATTATCGACAAAAACACCCACATTCGGATGTTTACCCCCTTAGCTTTGGAGTAGCCCCTATTTTAAATTAACTGTTTTATTTTCGTTGACCCTTCCAAATAATATCGATTTCTTTGGACATAAAGGTCCTACAGATGTGAGGAAAATGTTTTTTGAAAGATGATACTACAACCTTTCATTAAACTAGAACCATTTAAAAACATTTAATTTGAAAATGCCAAGCAAAAATATTTAAAAAAAAATTTAGTGAAAAAATGTACGGATTGAAGTATAATTTTTTTTCAATGATTTAACACGCAAGGATAATAGCTACAAAACAACACCTACATCATCTCTGTAAGTTACATAATTTGAGAGTTATTGCTGTTCAAACATGACCACTACGCGAGCTCCCCAAACTTTTTTTTGTTGCTACAGTTCGTCATGAAGTACACTGCCAGTCTATAAAGCAGAGGCAGCCGTTTTGAGCAAGTTCTATGATTAATTTGTTTGTTTGATCATTAAAAATTGTCGAAAGTGCAGTACTGAATTTTATTTTATTTTATCAATTTTCATAAGGGTCATGTTCGAACAGTAATTACTTTCTAAATATGTAACTTACAGAAATTTATCGGTATCGCTTTGTAGCTAATATCCTTGCGTGTTAGCTTATTGAAAAAAAATTATACTTCAATGTGCTAGCTCTTGTACTATTGCTGATTTACTAAGAAAATTAGTACATTTTTTTACTAAAATTTTTTGAAAGAATTGTTTATGACATTCCTAAGTTGAATGTTTTAATATTGTTTCACTATGATGAAAGGTGGTAGTATTATCTTTAAAAAAATTTTTTTTTTACGTCTGTAGGACCTTTATGTCCAAAGAAATAGATATTATTTGGAAGGATCGACTGAAATGAAAAAGTTAATTTTAAATGTGGGCCACTCCAAAACTGAGGAGGTAAACTACCCAATGTGGGTGTTTTTGTCGATGAAATACCATCCACATAGTGATAGATAGAGCTGCACATGATAGTAACCTCAGAATATCTGGCGAAGGCACAAGAAATGAGAAGATCAAAGGGACAGGCTGTCGATAACAGGATACAACGAATCTGAATCTGCTAATCTCTCCAGTAATCAAACAACGACAAAAAAATAAGCAATGAAAGAAATGTGATCGCTGATAGGGAGCGAAGCGGGACTGAGGAAATACACCAGCTCCTGACTGCTGTGAAGAAAACATAATGAAAAATGAAATGGTACACCGATAGTTCCAAGCGGGTACATTTATGCCTAGAACTAGATACTCTGAACCGATAAGTGACTATACCAGATATTTCAAAAAGAAATTCATGCAATCGAGCGCTAACTCGAAAGTGGCTTCCAAAAGCGCGATTTAGGTAGCTATAAACACGACCCTCATCATTTCAAAAGAGGTGTGAGAATGCCTGGATAAGCTGAATGAAATAGATAAGCACAACAGCATTCCTTGGAATAAATAAATATCCCAAGACATGGGAATATAATCAAAACGTGAGTAATCGGGTAAGTTTCAAAAAATGCACATTTAGGAGCTGATTACGACAACTTAAAACAGGGGCCCGATTCTTGAAAAATCTCTCATGCGAGAATTGCATTTCTCTCTCAGTGACCGAGAGAATCTGTATTCTCGAATTCTCTCCCGACCGAGAACGAGTTCTCTACTACTAACTGGTAAGAGAGATGACTATTTCCATAGGAGAGAATCACAGAATGGAGCAACTATTCTGTGTCTAGTGTGAAGTGTGACTGAAATTATTAGAATTATGCGTGAGAGAAGTGAGATGACATCTCGTATAGGAATAGTCGAACGAGAGTTGTCATCTCTACGAAGTTCAAGAATCGGGCCCCAGGTAGCGTTTGTTTACTGAAACCTTATCGAATTTGGATTATGAAAATGATACAAATATTGATTCAACGAAACCATTAATAGTTATTCAGCCAACAAGGTCGTTAAAGAAGCGACTTCTGGTCAAGATACTTTATTCCAATTGAATTTTCCATGGTTCTGTTAAATCAATGGCCACGAAATTTTGGATGAAAATTCAGAATATCGATCTCAATTTCACTAGAATCGGATATCTTTCCATGGAAATATGAAGTCACTTTTTTTCAATATTCAAATTGAATTTTCTATGGTTTTGTTCACACTATGATCACATTGCTTGTAATCACCATCTTGCATTTGGACGTAACATTTCATTCCGATTGGTTTCGTATTTTTTGAAATATTGAAAAACAAAAGTTTTGAATGGTCATATTTTATGGAACACCTTGTACGATTTAGCCGAGCCATTTGGGACCCGACCTCATCCTGCAAATTTTTAAGCCTCTAGGATAATCCCTTCGAAAGTTATTGTGCTAACGGACGGCCGGACAGCTCGACAGACAGAATTGAATTTGACCACGAATTCATGGTCAGGCAAAACGATATAGCACTCTTTTAAGTAGAATGAGCACTCAAAAATAACAGAATAACAGTCTAAATAAAGTATCATTATCAATTATAATTGCAGTCAGAAACTTGATTGCACCTTATTTTTAATGGTTTCAATATTTTTCCTTCCTTTAAAGACTCACCATTAAGGCCAAATGTCCAATGAAATTGCATACGTTTCCTATGGATCGGCAATCCTGTCCCCTGATTTTAGGCAGCTGTAAGTTGTCACCTGTAGATTTTTTTTCAAACTTACCTTAACAGTTTTACCGTAGACGCATATTCGTCAAAAGATATAATTTACCAGTGGATGGACGAAGGGAGTGTTACATTCGTACCTGGAATGACTCTTTCTCAGTTCGATCTGATCTCATTTCCGTTCAGAAATCAAACGATCAGGAGAAGAGAAGGTAAGTGAACTCATTCAATGATTGAACCTGAAACCTAATCGTTTGTAACTACGTAAACTGGATCACAAGTTCTTCGAAAGTTAATATCAGAAGGAAAAGGTATTGTGATCCTTGAGTTTGGAGTTTCTACAAATGTTCAACAACACTCATGACTAACGGGTCGATTACATTGAGATACTTTACAAGCTGCTACTGAGCTAATTTAGAAGCGAGTGAATTAGCTTGTGAGATTGTAATAGGTGTGTTCCAACAGCTGACTTTTGTACGGTAATTTGACGGTCACGAAACTGTTAGTAATCGATCTTAAGCGCATGTCTAAACTTTGACCGTACAAGAACCGTCCAAACAGTACTTGCTCCAGACCAGGGATCGAAATGACGATCACAAAACCGTTCCACTCACGGTCCCGAAGCAGGATGGAACAAAAACGAAACCGTTCTCAAACGATACATTTTCCGTTAGAACACATTTTTATCTATTGCGCAGAATCCTGACGATCATTGTACGGTCAATTCTTGAGTTGGAACAAACCTAATGATTACACACAAAACTGTCTACTCGCTGAGTAGCAAAGAATCTAGCGATCCACGTGAGGTTTATGTTTGTGTCGTTGTCAAGGATCTAAGATAAATGTCGAATGCGTTTTCAAATTTAAGAACCAGGAACCTCCGAGTAGATGAGAACTGATAGATTGTTTAGTAGCAACTGTGATTTCACACGGCTTGTTTACATGCCAACAAGCAATTTAGCGTGTAAAGTAGCCCAGCTTTCAACTTTAGTCGCAGCTTTTTCACAATCAGATTGTTGGCTTGTGAATACGATTAAACTGAGCGAAATTACAATCAGCTACTAAATTCGCTCAGTAGCAGCTTGTAAGGTATCTAAATGTAATCAACCCATAACTTGAAAGCTGGGCTACTTTGCACGGTAAATCGCTGGCATTTTGGCTTGTTGGCATGTAAACAAGCCGTGTGTAATCACAGTTGCTACTAAACAATCTGTGAGTTCTCATCTACTCGGTGGTTCCTGGTTCTTAAATTTGAAAACGTATTTGACATTAATCTTAGATCCTTGACAACGATACAAACATAAACCTCACGTGGATCGCTAGATTGTTGGCTACTCAGCGAGTAGACAGTTTTGTGTGTAATCATCACAATCTCACAAGCTAATTCACTCGCTTCTAAATTCGCTCAGTAGCATCTTGTAAAGTATCTCAATGTGATCGACTATTAAGTGTGTAGATTATGGCTGTTTCGCAATCCTACAGTTCGCCCTCAATTACTTCCAGTTAAAGAGCCCCAATGAACTCCAGTATCTAAGAGGGCTTCAAGGAAGCTAGTCCATGATATTTTTTCGCGTAGGCTCGCGATGGCAGGGCATTCTGTAACTATGTATATATTGTTTAATGTTGGTTGACTTTAATCGATTAATAATATTCTCTGCTTTCATACGTTACGCGTCAAACCTATGTGTATTGCTAGTTATATTCCAGGATGAGTATGAATGTACCTGATCAGAGAGGACCATAATTTCAGTATATGTGTTGAGAAAGCCTGCATCTTTTGTATTTCCAGGTGATTTCTCTGTTCTGCAAGTATCTTTCAACCTTCAAAGACACACAGGTTACTTTCTGATCCAAGTATACGTCCCATGCATACTTATAGTCGTCCTATCCTGGGTATCTTTCTGGATACATCGAGAAGCCACCAGTGACAGAGTTGGCTTAGGAATTACCACAGTTCTGACGCTCTCAACCATCAGTCTGGATTCCAGAAGAGATTTACCGAAGGTTAAATATGCAACAGCCTTGGATTGGTTTCTCCTGATGAGCTTCTTCTACTGCATTGCCACTCTGCTTGAGTTTGCCAGTGTTCATTATTTCACCAAAGTTGGCAGTGGTGAAATTCCAGTTGATGAAGAGGAATGGGAGGATTTTGAAAATGAAGAAATCATAGGTGCTGATTCCAGTGAAATATTGGACCACGTGATGCTTACTAACTCTACGCAGATGAGTAGGAGGAGAAGTTCATTGGTCTGTCCGATACTCAATGTAAGTAAAGATAAGTATTAAAAGGGAGGATCACGATTGATAATGAGTTAAAAGAATATGTCGTGCGATTTACAAAATCTGAATTCGATAGTTGTTTCGGGTTCCCAATGCTGAGGCTAAGTTTTTAGCGGCCAAATCGCTCGAATTGTTTCGGAGCTATTTATATTTGAAATTTTTGGGCGCTCGTTCTACTTGAACTGTAATTTCGAATTTTGAGCCGAAAATGGTCTCAAACGATAGGGTTAGACTCCCTGATAATGAATTCGTGGTCAAATTAATTTCTGTCCTTGGGACCGTCCGGCCGTCCGTCCGTCCGTTAGCACAATAACTTTCAAAGGGATTGCCTAAAGACTTGAGATTTTCAGGATGAGTTCGGTTCCCAAATGCCTTGGTTAAATTCGTTAACCAGCCAAACTTTGTATTTATATAGCCTAAGACGTAACTTAGACTCTTTCTTAATTTTTGTATGTTCAGTGATTAAAAACGTGATGGTATGACGCATTTGATGTAATTGCACACGACGATTTTTCATAATGTAAACTACTGATTTTCAGATTGGGCAGTAGTAACTTACGTCATATTCGACTCGAAATTCTATTAAATTTGTATTGAATTTGTTATATTTTTTATGACACATTTTTTCATTCCTTTTCGAACAAACAAGTGCACGCATATTCGAAATTTGGTGGTTATGTTTGAAATGTGGGCCACCTACTTGTTTGAAATAATAATGATCTTTGCTCATATCATGAAGATTTTCGCCGTTAACAAGTTTTTGCTTTGAATACAATATTTCTGGAAATTTGTTTGGTGTTTTTCTCTAAATGAACCATTTTGAACCCAAAAACTTTTCAGTTCATGAAGGTGGCTCATGTTCGAAACACATTTACATAAGTGTAGCAAGTTTATCTTCTTTTGAAAGGCAAATGAATTTCTTTAATGCAAATAGAATATTAAGGAAACAAGTGATTTTCCAGAATAAGGGGTTTATTATTCATTATGAATAAATTACATCCAACTACACAGAGTAGGCATATTTCAAAAAATGACATTTACATTCATACATTCATTGTTTGTGAATTGTTGGAAATTATATCGTTTGTTTATCTAGGTACTGAAAAATGCCTTCAGTATTCACAGCTGAAAGATATGTAGATGATACTTGTTTATGGAATCCGCAAAATGAATGGAATAGCTGATCAAAAAGAGTATAGCACAATCGGCTTAAATAATGATCATATTTGGTCTCAGAATAATCCTCATCTCAAAAGAGAAAAAAATTATCAAAGTTCAAGAGAGCCACTAAATGTGTTGAAGCAAATTGCTCTCATTTCGAGCGTTTGCTGGGTTGATTTTTTTATAAATCATATGTGCTACTGTTCTTCTTCAGTTTTTTTATTGTATTTTGAATTTTTTTATAATATTGATAGATTAATCAATGAAACAGTATTTCAAGATGTGGATGAATATTTAAAAGGCTTCAGGATTATTTAAGCATCTGGAATTCAGTGTTTTTTCAATATGGAATAGTATGTTTCTTCAAATGAATATGAATAAATTGTAATATTCGACTTTCAACATATCATAAAACTATGAAAAATTTGTGCCATTCAAACTAAAAACAGATTTTCACTCAGTGTTTCTTGCAGATTAAAATTTTTTATTTCAATTATTTTATCTCATATAATTACCGAGTGATATTTCTCACCTGACACGAAAATTGATCTGCAATATTTCAATTTTTTTTCTCGATCCGATGGAGAATATTTATAGTAACAAGATTGCCAAATATCAGCGAAAAATTTGCCATATTGTGTATATTTTTAGCACTTTTGCAAAAACACCCTGTATCTCTAAAACTTATGGGACATTTGAACCCACAATCCTCATTTAGTTCGAGGTCCTCAATCTCCAGTTAGCCGTTGTCCCTTACGTCACCAGTCATCCTGTATATTACGTTAAAAAACATCAATTGGCCCATATTCAGACCTTCTCCTCTACATGTCTGTATGTTCCTGGTCGGCCATGGTTCCAACGGAATTGCGATAGTTGTGACATCCCTGTTTACATTCCAGCAAATAATCTTTTTTTCAGGATCCTACCTCTCCATTTAGCAGTAGACGTGCTTCTGGATTCCAGCTTCCAAAACAAACTGGTCGAACTATGGAGAAGACAACTCAAACAGAATTCAAGATTCCCAAATGGAAACAATTCATTTATTGTTTAAAAGGGGATGACAATTTTCGAAAACAAAGACAAAGAGAAGCTGCTATAAATGGTTCTGGTAAGAGATACCAAAATCCTCGATTTGAAAAAATACTTCATTGAGTTTTTTAAAATGACGATTATGTTCATTTTCGAAGAGATGGCGCTTCGTGCTAAACAGTCAACATAACGCCATATTCAAGAAAATATTTCTTGTATTGTTGTTTCTCGAAAAGATTATCAAAATTTCTAAAAAACCTTTAAGGTTTTTACTCCCAGTCTCTGAAACAAAAATAATTAGAAATTTTTCAATTAAGAAGAAATGCTCCTGATTAAGTCTTTGCACTAATTTGTCATGAGCAAATTGGTTTTTAAAAAATACTAACAGTAAAACTAAAAAAGGAAATAAATGACCAAATTTTATAGAAAGAACAATTTCAAATTTAGAACGAAAATGTCTAATCAAAATTCTAATGATGATCAGGTATAAACAGAAAACCGTCATGAACAACCAAATTTGTTGAACGTAATTTCTTATATTCTTGGCCTTTCAGAAAAAATAAGAAGAAATGAATGAGACATAAAAATAAAAAAATTGTGTTCACAATATTCCCTGTATATGTGGAAAATCTTAAACAGGAGAGACATCAAGACCTTTAGAGATAAGAAAAAGCGAACATAAGAACAACATCAAAAATAGAGACATTACAAGATCCCAAATCGTTGATCATGTATGTTCAAATAGCGGAGATCATATGATGAACTAGAACAACACAAACATCCTAATGAA
Source organism: Propylea japonica (assembly GCA_013421045.1). Lineage (NCBI taxonomy): Eukaryota > Metazoa > Arthropoda > Insecta > Coleoptera > Coccinellidae > Propylea > Propylea japonica. The sequence goes on along the minus strand of CM024242.1, from coordinate 5,371,512 downwards.
GGAAGCTGATAATTATAAAAGGAAAATTAAGGAATCCACATGTATTTTGTTAGATGAAGGAGATAATTTGGTTACCCAATTGTTCTGTTGGAAAAAATCGTATTTGGATTGATTTATTGAAAAAAGAAATGACATCAGGAAATTTAAAAAATAAATAATCAACATGTCTTTGTACTGACAATTAGACTTTTCAATGTCAATTAGACTGCAAACGAAAAAATACACAATTCAAAAGATTTTACAATTTTGTTTGAAGAAGGAGTCTGATGCAGACACCGAAACGTAACATTATCCTTTTCATTTATTTCCTTTTCAGTTTTACTGTTAGGCAACAATTTTTTCAAAACCTATTTGCTCCTGACAAATCAGTGCAAAGATTCTTCTTTCTTCGCCAATAATTTCAGAAAAATATAATAGGAATAAGCGAGTAAAATTCATAATATCCTTACGTTGTTGATTATATCATATATACCTACTGATTGCTTTTGTTTTTTCAGGTTCCACTAATGGATTCCAACATGTTAATAGTGTTTCATTAATAGATCGCACTGCTCGTATTTTGTTTCCAATTTCTTTCACTTTCGTCAATATTTTTTACTGGTTGACTTATTTCATGTGGCATGACGATTTTGAATGGGAAAATGCACCATCAAACACATTAAATTGAATATACATGATTATACAAAGAGGGTTGTATAAGTACGAAAAATTTTCTATGTTTATTTGATCAATGACTTGAAATAAGAACTCTGTATTAAATTGGAAGATTGATTAATGTGGGTTCATCATAATGAATAAACGAAGAAAAGGTCTACTCATCAATTTGTATGAATAATGGATTTTACTATACCATCAGCTTATTTTCTTGTTTCATAAGCATTAGAAAAATGAATAATTTCTTTCAGATCTATAAAATGACTAAAATGAGTAAGCAAACAGGTGTAATCATTTGTTTACAAATTCGAGTAAAATCCATTGGAATGTGAAATCAGTTTCTGCTTTTCAAACACCATCATGTAGTTGATATCAATTTGATAGCTCTTTCCTGATACGAAACAAACACTTATTAAACATTCAAATAAGCTTACCGATAGGTTTCCTTCCATTTCTTAATAACAGCTGAGAAATCATAAGATTATAATAAGTCTTCACATGATTTATGAAATTCCTCGAACATATTCTGAACCTACTTTAAAAATTTTGAGTGTTTTTGCCGGGCCTGACGACCAATCGTGAACACAATATCTGTTCTCCTAGGAACGAGCTTACGAAAAATGACTAATTGACATATTATGTATATTAGCTAATTCATTTGACTCATAGTTGAAAAATTAAAATTGGCTCCAGGCCATTGTACAACTTCGTATATTTTCTTATATAAGGTTATAAAAATACGTTATGATCTTTGTATATTTCATATGTATTATGTGTATGTAGTTACCTACCTGAGTTTCGATTTATTTCCATTTTATATTGGTTGTAATGAATTGACTTTTTCTCAATAAATAATCGAATAAGAAATCTTAGTTTTATTCTATCAACCTTTCTGATCAATGAGTTTTTGACAAAGACTTAGGTTTAGTGTTTTTCTATAAAGATTTGGAAATTCACATCTTAAACATGCAATATACAGTGCACCAGACAGAGAATTTTCTGTTCAGTTGAACAGATGTATACTCGCGAAATTAACGTGCTGCTAACTGTCCTTGCGGCCGTCCGTCCGGTCGTTAGGACGATAACTTTCGAAGGAATTGTCCTAGGGACTTGAAATTTTCAGAATGAGTTTGGATTCCAAATGGCTCGGTTGAGTTCGTTAACCAGCCCAATCGTACAAAGTGTTCCATAGAATATGGCCATTTAATTGTTCCTCAATATCTCAGACAAAACGAAACCAATCGAAATGAAATTTTGCGGCCATATGCAAAATGCTCATAATATGCTTCATGCAAAATTTTGTGGCCATAGTGTAAACAGAAGCATAGAAATTTCAATTGGAATATTAAGAAGAAGAAACTTCATATTTCCATGAGAATCCAATTCAAATGAAATTCATTTTATAAAAGAAGATTGACACACTGAATGTTCATGTAGAATTTTGTGGCCATAGTGTCAACAGAACCATAGAAAATTCAATTGGAATATTTAAAAGATGATTATCTATATTTCCATAACAGAATAACCGATTCAGGTAAAATTCAGTATGTGAATCAAGACTGATACCTATACTCAATGTTCATGCAAAATTTCAAGAGGATCGCATCAGCAGAACCATATAATTTAATTCTCGTAATTATTTATTTTTTACACATTTCATTTTTTGAATTATTACCCGAATATAATTCTGAGATTCTGCATTTATATATTTGGTATCAATCTCAAACCCCATATAAAATTTTGAGGTTATTGTTTTATTGCCCCACCAAAGAACGAGCGCTCAGAAGCTCCTGTTCAGGGCTTTTCTTAAACTTTTTCAAATTCAAAAACTTTTGAGTTATTGTTATTTTAAGAAAACTTCTCTTTCGTGTCACATCCTGTAGTAAAAAAATTTCCTGTTGAAAATAATCGGTACTAATAAAAACCCTTCAAAAGTTTTCAAATCATCGAAATATCCATCAATCAACTGTAGAGAACGGAAAATTGATTTAAGAACCCGATATTCTATATATTTTTTTGACAGAGCAAGAGCTGTCTGATATTGATGTAAGGAAATCGTATAGCATTAAATGAAAGGAGATACATTTCGGGAGGAAATTCACGTTAATTGATGCAGTGTCTAGTTTCACTAGACTCTTGTTGGTAACTCTGTCATTGTCTTCTGTAATTCGGTTGAAGTCAAATGATACAGCTCCTGCTATAATAAGCTTTTGACATAGTTAGCATTCGGTATACAGGATGTCTGGAAACAAATGCGACTATGGAAGATGATTCCTCGATAAAACGAGCAGGGGTAGTTCATATGAATTTTTTCGAAATCGACCTCCCTTCCAAGATACAGGCTTTGAAGGCGATGACGAGTTGACAGTTTTTAATTTTTTAAGGAGTCCTAAAAAACACTGAGTCATAAAAACTATACATAATATGATTCATTAAGTAGATGTTACTCACGCAATTTTTTCTGATTCCATAACTTCATTATTAAGGGTTGAAAATAACAACCCCTTTTGAATTTTATGGCCAAATTGTAAACAGGACCATAGAAAATCGAAGTGGAATATTGAAAAGGAGAACCTTCATATTTCAATGAATGAGTATCCAATTTGACTGAAATTTATTCTATAAATATAGATCGATACACTGAATGTTCATGAAGAATTTTGTGGCTCAAGTATTAAGAGAACCATGGAAAATTCAATTGGAATATTGAAAAAAAGAATTCTTATATTTCCATAACAAGACATCCGATTCAAGATTCAAGTAATTTTTTTTGTGAATAAAGACTCTTATACTGAATTTGCAAAATTTTGTGGCCATAATGTCAACAGACCCATAGAAAATTCAATTAAAATATTAAAAAGAAGAATCTCTATATTTCCATAACAGAATAACCGATTCAAGTGAAATTTATATTGTGAATCAAAATTGATATACTGAATGTTCATGAAAAGTTTTTAGAGGATCGCATCATCAGAACCATGGAATTCAGTTTATGTAATTATTAATGTAATGTAATGTGAAGGAGCATCCCTGTATAATATTATATCGATTATATCGTGATTAACGACAAAAAAATCTGCAATCAATTCTTCTGCCTCGCGTTAAGATGAGAGATATTCATCAAGTTATCGACAAATTCGCTTCGTTATCACAGCATCCTTAGGGCTTGCGCAAAACAGAGCCTTCCAAACGCCGATGGGAAAATGTGGGGCAGCATCGTGAAGGACTTTGTTCATCACCTACACCAATTCGATATTGTTAGGGGGGAAAAAGATTTGAAACTGTAGGAAAAATAGGCCAGGAGATTTTTATGCCGGAGTCATAAAGTGTTGTTCGAAATGTGGGTTCTGATTGGTGCTCTATTTTTGTGTTTTGGTCAACATTCATGCTTCACGGAGTTGAGGTAGGTTATAGGAAATATTTATGTATTGTTATGAATCGAAAAATGCTGAAAAAATATTTCTTTTCATTGAATCCTTAAAATTATAGCTGTCAGTTCAGATATAAATAACAATTATTGAATTTCGAATATATTTTTCAAAAATATCGCGAAAGAAAGTGTCAATATTCATTGAAATCCCAGCTGAATTTTTATATCATACTCGTATATCAAATGAAACAAATTTCGCGTGTTTGAGCGCTTCTGCTTAACCGAGTGCTATATCATTTCGCCCAAATTAAAGAATCAGAAAAATAAATTTGAAAAAATCAACAGAACATCTGTAATAAAATGAGTGTAAGTTGAAAAATGCGACAAACATCAGGATTTTTAAACTCATCGAACAAAAAAATAAAAGATTCATTCAACTCATTCTTTTCAAAATAATTATGAAATTGAGAAGAAATTTTTTTTTAATTATCTCCGGATCCTTTTGTCGAATAGATAACTGCTTTTGTGAGCATTTTCTAATCATAATACTCTATGTTTTTTTGAGGATTTTTCTCTAGTCCTATAAGGTATAAGGTGGAGGATGTTAAGGTTTCGATGAGTAAGTGCCCTCAACTTCTACGCTTATTAAGAAAGTACGGTTTTTAGGCACCCATTTGAAACGTCAATATTTGCTATATACGCTCTAGAGTCTAGGTAGGTACTATTTTCGAGAAAAATCAACTTCAATGTTAAAATACATGGTCAATTTTTCGAATGATAGACTATAGTAAATGAGGTTTTTCTCGAAAACGTTAGAGCGGATGACCTGGAAATTCGAAAAAAAATCAAATTCGATCGATTCAAAAGATACTTAACCGATCACTCGAACGTAAAAACTCGAACTGGCACATAAATAACGATCGAAATACGTAATCAGGTACACTCGTTCGAAAAAATCGGGTTTTCAAGCGAAATTTTTTTTCGTCCGAATAAGGTAATTTCGAAAAAAAAAGAAAAAAAAAGTTTCATCGGTTTGACGATCTTTAATCGATCACAGAAACGCTTCTATAATTTTCCAAAATCGTCCGTCATCCTTAAAAAAAACGGCGATTTTCTATAAGGTCATTAAGGTCCATGTAGAGCTCACGTTCGCTGTTAATTTCCCATTGCGCCAAAATACTTTGCAACTCTCCACTTTGCTCTTTGCATTCTGACAAATTTCAAAAGTGAAAATTAATAATACTACACGACATTTCTTCCAAAATTTAGTTTCTGCCAAGTGTTTTTCACTTGACTTTCACATTGTACTTTTCGATTAAATGCGTTTTTTGCAACGTAATTATTTGAAAAGTAAAAAGTTGCAAATTATTTGGTGCAATAGGCCCCTGGGTAAAAAAAAGTTTCAGGATTGTAATTCTTCCATCTTTGGTTTCGAGAAAGAATAAAGAGAAGAATTCAAATAAAAACGTTGTTCGATTGTATTCTAAGACAATTTTTTTTGTGCGAATTTTTTTATGCATGTCTGTTTCTATATGTCTCATTTTTCCATTCATTAGTTCTGGTGCGTTATTGTTTTTGTACCCTTGTTGACACTGAGATGAAGAAGCCGAGGTCGGAAGCAATTTTTTCTGGCCGTTCTTAACATTTAGACAGATGGAAATGTCATTCATTAATTTGGAAATCGTTCTGGAGTTGAAATTATTGGAAATTTTCTGATTTTGAATTTGGTGAAATCTCATTGATGATACAGCATGTGCTAAATTCAGTAATGATCTTTCGAATAAAATAGAAGAAAGGAGCCTAAAACTTTTGAGTTATGATCATTTGAAATTTTATTTTCCGAATATTTCTATATATTTTCGAAAAAATCGTTATTTGAGAAGCTAAACGATATAAAGGTACATTGTTGAATTAGATTGAACAAACGAGGTATTGAATGAATCAGGCTTACGAAAATTCAGCTATTAGCTGAGAACGAAAATATATTCGCTTCTTTTGTTTTCGTGAATGGTAACTAAATTAGATAAAAAAATTGCAGTACTATTTTTCAAGAGATTTGCAATCTGCAGTTGTAATCTAATATGTATGTATCGGAAGAAAAAATATATATAAATTCAAAAATACATTCAATATCTTCATAAAGAAATTTGTGTTAGGTACCAGGAAAATAATAACAAATCGACGACAAAAACATTTTTAATATTCTAACAATATACAATGAGTTCGACCAATATCAACCAAAAAATAAATTAAATTTCAAATCACATTATAAAACTCAGTATAGCTTTTGACCAAAAAGTCTAACATTTTCCGAAAAGAAATGAAAGAATATAAAAATACAGATTTTCTTGATTTTAGTATTGATATGCCTATTATCTTATTTCATTATAGTAAACCGACAGTCAGTTCTATAGGTCCACCTAGGCATAAAGTCGATAGATTCTTTCTTATTCGTTTTTGAGGGGATTTATCACCCAAAAATTCTCTTATCCTTCTTGTTTCATGAACAAAACAAAATGCTATAACGATGCCTATCTTCAATCATAAATCAATATAAAATTCAACCCGATCTGCTTCTGTCATGAATTATCATTTTTTTGCGTGCGTCACAAGAGAACCCTGCGCTTTCGCCATTTTGTACATTCCATATTGGTATTTCTGTTCTAGATGATGTCACAAACAATAGTAATGAATACACCTATGAATCAGATACTGAAATATATGTCTTTATTACAATTATGTTATTATCGAAGTTATTATTATTGACACAATTGAAGGAGGAAAAAACAATGTCCTACTTTAGCCTAAGAAAAACAGAAATGAAAACTACAACTAACGCACGAATGAAATAGTTAACTAGCTATGGAATCACAACAGGCTTTCAGAAAATGATTGCAATATCTGTTTTATTATTGAACAATCGTCTAAATTTCTGATAATAAGTTTTGGAATGAAAAACGGTTTTCGATTTCTGATATGCATACATATGTTCCTATTTATATCTTTATTTGGTTTAAAACATCTTAGGACGTTGTCTAATGCTCAATTGCCAGTGTCTTCTATTGTCGCAGTCTTCATCATTCAGCCCCCTCTCACTCATTGACTTTCTTACTCCACTAATCCATGTCGTTTTTGGTCTTCCTTTTTTCCTGTTTTTCGGTGGTATCATCTCATCACTTTCTTTCTTTTCTCTGCCATCCTTTGCACATGTCCATACCATACCAGCTGATTCCTTTCTATATATTCCATGACTACCTCATTTATTTTCTACTGATCTATATTATTCCTTGTTCCTTCGAACTGATCAGTATATTTGATATTTATAATTTAATATACATTTTTAATTCTAAATTTTAATATTCTACTTATAGTACAAGAACATCATCACAAAGACTAGACAATGTGACGAAAACCATATCAGGACTATTGAAGGGATATGATATTCGATTGAGACCCAATTTTGGAGGTAAACTGTTATAGTTGTATCAGTTGGTAACCATACTCAAATTATTGTAGAAGAGCAATAACTGATATAGATATCACTCCTCCATATTTCAATGAATATTTCTATAAAATTTACAGGTGAACCCCTTTTCATTGGAATGGACTTGACTATTGCTAGTTTCGATGCCATTTCTGAAGTCAACATGGTAAGTTTTTAGACGAAAAAGAAGACTTTTACTATCTATAACTTTCATATTTTTCAAGGATTACACTATCACATTGTATCTAAACCAATATTGGAAAGATGAACGACTGGCCTTCAGCAATGAGAATGAAGTATTGACACTTGCTGGTGACTTTGCTGAAAAGATATGGGTGCCAGATACCTTTTTCGCGAATGATAAGAACAGGTGACTAGCTTTATTTATTTTAAATATTGAAACTGAATGATTCCAATTGATTTTCAGTTTTTTCCATGATGTTACTGAGAGAAACAAACTCGTAAGATTGGATGGAGAAGGGGGTATAACATATGGCATGCGGTTCACTACAACTCTAGCATGTATGATGGATTTGCATTATTATCCATTGGATTCCCAGAATTGTACTGTAGAAATTGAGAGTTGTAAGTTAACCACAATTTATTTCATTATTCTTTTATTCTGCATAACTGATTAGACTGTAAGTGCATAAACTCGGACGCGAAATTATGACGTCATTGAATCGTTTTCAAGTGTCAACATAAATCTGCATTAAAACATCCAATTCATCAAACCTGGCTTGAAATTTTCGATTTTTTATTCAGAATATCCTTCGTGTTTTTATGAAAGCCGAGTTCTTATTGTTATGCCCAACACTGTTAAGAACGATTTGTTAATGTGTAACTTGAGTCGCGGTGGCAAAGGGATAAAAAATAGATTCTCAATTCCGCTATAGTTTGAAACTGTGATTTTGCGCGCATGTCGTATATTTTTTCTGTGATACTATACGAATTACCGTTTTCAATCGCCAGACTCTATTGGAACGGTTCTTTACGCTAGACCAAATACCCTCAAACTCTGAAAAGTGGCATTTATAGTTTCCGAATAAGGTGCCGTAAATTTGGGATCTTTATCCTTAGATGATTTCAAAGTTCCTATAAACTATGGGTCTCTGACGTTCCTGAGATACGGGGTGTTGAAATAAAAAAAAATCGGTTTTCAAAAATATTTTTGACAACGCTCACGATTTTGTTTGCCTTTTGGTAAGCTATGAATACGCTTCAAAACACAATTTTCTCAATTCAAAATCGTTTTTATTTTTCCGTAGTGGCGTCGTTTCAGACTTCTGTCCGAAAAAAATGGTACGCCAATGCTTTTTGCGAAATCGAGAGATATTATTATTTTAATTTAATAATTTTTCCCATAAACTTGAGCTTATGAGAAGGTCTTTCACAGCTATATATGCTAATTTTCACTTTTATTTGAAATCGTTTGACACCGTTTTCGGCTCAAAATTCTAAATATTCAGATATTTGGGCAAAACGATATAGCACTGGTTCAAATAGAACATGCGTTCAAAAACGCCTCAATTCATTTCGTGTAAGGCAATTGTTGGAAATAAAATGAAATTTTTTCTTCGACTCTTTGACTGCATCCTTATCTAACTTTTTTCAGAAGCAATCTTATGTCGAGTGTATATTCGTTGAAAAGCTCGTGAAACATGGAATCTTACGATACTATATATTTTCATTTGTCGTTAGGTAGTAATAAATAAGACAAAACTCGTTTATGGAATTCCGAATGGTGAATATAAATGATCAAATGTTTATTTCATTATAGAGAAGAAACTATGCCGTTAATAGTGGAAAATAACATCAGGCAAATGACCACCGCTACCACGCTTACAGGACCATATCATTTTAATGAAATTTTCCATAACCATATCGCAAAGTGGCTGCCCTATGTCTTAGATAGCCTCACGAATCCCATCTTTGAGGTCTTGAATCGACGCTGGGCTATTGGCGTAGACCTTCTCCTTCACGTAGTCCAAAGGAAGAAGTCGCAAGATGTTAAATCACAAGATCTTGGTGGCCAATTGGGATCACCTCTTCGAGAGATACCTCGGTCCGGAAACTTTTCCCGCAAAAAAACAATGGTTTCGTTGCTTGTGTGGTACATAGCGCCGTCTTGTTGAAAGTAAACGTTGTGCAGATCAATATTATTTAATTTGGGCCATAAAAAATCATTAATCATCTCTCGATAGCGCAATCCATTCACCGTAACTGTTGCTCCAACACTTTCGACTACAGTAGCAATGTTCTCGGCTGTTCTTGAGCGACGTACACGGGTTTTATAATTCGCATCATTAACTTGTCCCAACAGCTCGGATTTTTTCACCAATTTCTTTATTGTGGTCCGACAAAGTGCTTCGAGTTTTACGAACCGTCTCTGCCAAATTTCCACCATTTTTATAGTGAATTTTAATAATTCCAGTGCGTTCTTGAAGCGTGTATCGTTGCATTTTTATTAAGGGCGTAGTTTCTACTTATCAAATTTCAGAAAACGACAGCTTAAAACGTGACATACAGGTACTGGAATACGGGCTATTCAAAATAACATCCCTTATCGGAAAAACCCTCTAGCTAACAGTCACTCTATCAACAAGTGGCGAAAGAGACCCTATACGTTGTTTTAATTTTTCAGATGGCTACACAGTGATGGATGTAGTGATGTACTGGATGGATACACCTGTACGGGGTGTTGAGGAAGCCGAATTACCACAATTCACTATAGTTGGCTACGAAACTAACGATAGAATGGAAAAACTGGCTACCGGAATTTATCAGAGACTGTCACTGTCTTTCAAGCTACAGAGAATATTGGATATTTCGTATTTCAAACTTATCTTCCAAGTATCCTTATTGTGATGTTGTCCTGGGTATCCTGCTGGATAAACCATGAAGCAACTAGCGCAAGAGTAACTTTAGGTAAGTGGACATTCCAAAATAACATATTTTTTACCAACCTAAAAGATTCGAATATTTGTCCTTTTGAACAAGCTAGATGTTTAATTTTTCCTGAATCTGTTCTTATCTGTGTACAGTCAAAATCTAAGCGTTATACAGAGTGTCCAGGCGATTGACGTCAATAAATTATTTTTAGATTTCTTGGACCTGTGGCTACCCAAAATACCTCATGTATGTAATGCGATATTTTGCAGTTTTCGAGTTATGATTTTTTGAGTTTTTTTCAATGTATTTTGCCAGCTAGGTTTGAAAAAATTATATCTGCCTATGCAGTAGATATTTTGCAGTTTTTATTTTTTTAACATGGTCGTCCTGAATGTTGCTTCAACAAAAAAAATATTCAGAATTCAGAAATAAAAAAGGTGTCAACTATTATCTTTTGGCCAAGTTTGAAACTTTGCGGAGTCCTAAGCTACTAAAGTCATAGGGAAAAATGGTACTTGATCGGACTTTTTTTGTTGTAATCAGCCTTGGAAGGCGGATAGGCTGAAAATCATTGGATAAAGATAAAATATCTTCTTCTTCCTTTTTCAATTTTTATGGTGAATTCAACTTCAACATGGGATTTTAATTGAAATTCCTGTGAAATAAATGTAGCTCGTGTAATTCATACAATAATTTGGTAAATTTTGACATTAGTCGGAATTGCCAGTTGTGAAAAAACCTGTTTTTTCATTTGGATAATTATTTCACAAATAGTTGCTGTACGCGAATATATATTCCAATTTAATTGAAAATTCTACAACTGTTCTGAAATTTGCTAACTTTTTCCAGAAGTTTTTCCGACTTGTCCGAAGTTTCGTCAACTGCTTCGAAAATTCACCAACTGCTTCGAGAATTTACCAACTCTGATCAATACAGTAGAGACTCGATAATCCGGAGAACGATAATCCGGATATTTACACTAGTCCGGATTGACGTCAAGATTGTATTATGTCCTTATAATCCGGATTGCAAGACTCAATATTCCGATCGTTGCATACGTGGTTTACGGTTCTAACTTGTCGTAACTCAATTTCTATGACGACGATCGGGCGTTTTTTTGGTATATAATAGTGCACAATGGTATAAGACAAAAAAAGTCAGACAAGAATAATTAATTAGTGAAATGGAATGTTCCTACCTCCAAACCATACAGCTTTGATATAGCATATGGATCATAATGATATTAAATTAACAAAACAGAAATACCGAAAAGGCCTTTTAGCACATATTTTTTCGATCCTCGAAGACGGGGATAATGTTAGCAAATGCTTTAGAGCATAGCTAGATCAATTCGATGCAGTCTGTTTATTCCATAACTCATGGCAATTACTGATATTCAGCTTCTGAAAGATATACAGGAAAAAGCTATTGTTCAGCATTCTTTTTCCCTTACAGTAGAAACGTTAAGTATCTGATTATTCCAAATAATATATTTGTTTTATGATTTCGATAATAAAGCCTATATTTATTTCAACCGTTTTTTTAAATTGCATCTTTACTAAATTGTAAGACGCGGTATTCCGGATTCCTCATTAATCCGGATCATCTCTTGCATTAATTGATCCGGATTATCGAGTCTCTACTGTATTTGCACGCTCCTAGACCAACTACATTGACTGATCTGTTGTACTGCTTAAAAATTTTTGGTGTTGTTTTCAAAATTTTCCAACTGCTTCGAAAACTACCAACTGCTTTGCTTAATTGCCACCATTGATCAACATTAGGCCGGTGCCTGTATAACTCCATTGAAAATTTTTAAACTGTTTTCAAGTTTTATCAAATATTTTGACCATTTTTCCAACTGTTTCAAGAATTTGCCAACTTTGATCAATATCAAGCACGCCCCTAGACAAACTTCATTGACAATTGCAAAACTGTTTCCATAATTTTTCCAACTGCTTCGAGAAGCTACCAAGTGCTTTGAAAAATTGTCAACTCTGATCAACCTGTATCAACTCCATTGAAAATTTTCCAACTCTTTTAAAATTTTCACAACTGCTTTGACAATTTTTCCAACTGTTTCGAAAATTTTAAAATTGCTCTGAAAATTTGTCAACTCTGTTCAACTTTGGGGGGATCGTATAATATTATCGTCATATCCCAACATAACTTCTGGGTTATACAGGGTGTCTGTGAAAGTCGATGAAAATAAGCAGGGGTAGTTCATATAAATTTTTTTCGAAATCGAACCTCCTTCCAAAATATAGCCTTTGGAAGGCAATGACGAGATGACAGTTCTTAATTTTTTTCACTGCTTCGGGCTCATGGGGAGGGCATGAGCCCGTCCCTGATACCAGCTACGGGTTAACCTCGAATTATTCATCATTTGACTATATTTATTGAAATACCCTGTATTTCAACATACTTTAAAAGCTCATTATCCAAGGATAATTTAAGTCAGAAATTATATTTTGTGTTTTGTTGTTTTTGTATCCTTTTTTTACCATAAATAATGGCCAAGTAAAGGTCCAGCCAATCATATACTTGGATAATAGGATTTAATAATTCTAATAAATTCTAATAAATCTCAATGAATTATTGTTTCAGGTATTACAACTGTTCTAACAATGACTACTATCAGCACAGGAGTAAGAAGTTCATTACCACGCATAAGCTACGTCAAAGCCATCGATATATACCTGGTGATGTGTTTCGTATTCGTTTTCGCAGCGCTTCTTGAATACGCAGCTGTCAATTACACCTACTGGGGAGCTAGAGCAAAAAAGAAAAGTAAAAAGAATAAGGAATTGGAAAAAAGTAGAACCGGTAAGTATTTCTTCGCTTGTTAGATATCGAGCTATTGCCCTATTTTCTGACAAATGATGAAATTTTGACTACTTCAATAGCAACATCGTTTAAATGGTTGAAAACAGTACTGCATATAGACATTTGGTGACAAAATTTATCAAGAACCTTGAAGATAGCCCCAAGGTGAAGCTAGAACCTTCTAGGCGAGTTAAGTCATATTGAATTAATCCATACTTCCATACTAATATTATAAATGCGAAAGTAACTCTGTCTGTCTGTCTGTTACTCTTTCATGCCTAAACGGCTGAACGGATTTTGATGAAATTTGGTATGGTAATAGAAGATAACCTAGAAATGGTCATAGGCTATAAATAATCACGCCATCGTTCTAAGGGGGTAGGCAGTAGGCAGATAACTAAATTGAGTTAGTGATTTTTAGTCGTTTTTGTTGGGACTTTTGCTCTTCCACGTCTAAACGGCTGAACAGATTTTGATGAAATTTAGTAAGGTAATAGATGATTACCTAAAAACGGATATAAGATCAAATGATCACGTCATCGTACTTAGGGGTAGGAAGTAGGCAGAAAACTGAACTGAGTTAGTGAATTTTTTATGGTTTTTTGCTGGGAGTTTTGCTCTATCATGCCTAAACGGCTGAACGGATTTTGATGAAATTTGGTTAGGTGACAGATAGTAACTTAGAAAGGATATGGGCTATTAATATTCATGCTATCGTACTTAAGGCGTAGGCAGAAGGCAGAAAATTAATTAAATTAGTGATTTTTAATCGTTTTGTTTCAAAAGTTTATCTCTTTCACGCCTTAACGTCTGAACGGATTTTTATAAGACTTGGTTAATATAAAGATAGGATCCTAGGCACGGACACAGGCTACTTTTTACGGCGGGAAAATACCTCATTCCCGTGGAAATCTAGCGTGATCGTGTCAAGAAGAGCATGACGCCATAGCTACTGAAATGATTTTGATGTTTTTTTTAACTGAGTGTTACTAAGACTTCAAGTTAGTATTTGATCACTTTCATAACTTAGAGGGTCGGTAGGCGCCATAACTTAGGGAATTTATGATAAAATTTTGATGCAACTGTCTTTATTTAACAGTTTTGATTGGATCGAAACTTAGCGACATTTCATCACACTACTTAACTTATAGGCTAGGAAGGTACCAAAATTCAGACTACTTTTTACTTCGGGAAAATATCTCATTCCCACAGGAACCTATACACAGCTACTACATCTGCGACATTAAAACTCTGTCCGATGTTGCGGATGTCACACTGACTAACATCGGGGGTTGGCAGGTAGGTAGTTAGTAGTATTTTTAAACCGATTTACATTATTTACTTTTTATATTTACTAAGGAAACATTCGGAGCTATCCATTATGTAGCTTAGGTTTGCTTTTGAACAAATTTTGATGTGAAGTTGAGACTGGAACACGATAGTGGGACATTGTTGCAGGGGGACTTACAGCCGGGAGAAAACAAAACAACTTATGCGGACGAAGTCTGGGTAAAAGCTAGTTAGTGAATAAAAAAAGCCCAATGATATTCAAATTTGAATCATTATTCTTCCAATACGAAAGTTTGCAAAAGCTTCCAACTTATACGATCTTCACAATAAAAATATTTGGGTCAACGATACCTATGAATTTCATAGAAGATTACAAAAGAGACTAAATAAATCGAACTCTAATCTATATATAAAATTAAAAATTGTATAGGTATATAAGTACCTAATATAATTCTACGAAGGTCACGATAAATGTTTCTTCAAAGTTGTTCATTTTTGAGCGCTCGTCCTACTTGCACGAGTACGATATCGTTTTGGCCAAATGTCTGTAATTTTTTTGAGCCAAAAATGATTTCAAACCATATGGTTCGAATCCCTGATGAGTCAAATTCAATTCTATCGATGGTACCATCCAGCCGTAAACACGTTCTGAATCTTAACTGGCGTACCGCAAAAAAAGTTTGAGAGAGGAAAAAGAGACATGGCTCCGGAAAAGAAAACACCCTGTAGATTCTTGTTGAGATTCAGGACGTGCATTGGTGGAGACTGTTGAAAATAGCTCGCATTCCAAAATTGGACTGAATATCTCACAAACTGAAGGAGTTATGAAGAAAA
This sequence comes from Propylea japonica, assembly GCA_013421045.1. Classification (NCBI taxonomy): domain Eukaryota; kingdom Metazoa; phylum Arthropoda; class Insecta; order Coleoptera; family Coccinellidae; genus Propylea; species Propylea japonica. The sequence continues at coordinate 5,356,162 of CM024242.1, read as the reverse complement.
AACCAATTTTTGGAATTTCAACAACACACTGTAGCTCCGTAACGAAGCTTTTACGGACCCATGTTTATATAAACCTTTTTTTCTTAAATAACATGTTGATTTACGCCTTCAAGTTGTGAAAATCCATCATGTAACAACACCCTGTATTCACCTCAAAAAACGTCATAATGGAATACAAGCATTAGGCCTCCGATAATTCGGTGTTTGAGAGGAGTAAATACATTTTCAACCTTCTTGAAGTTTCGAATACCATTCTTATCTAGTACGATACCATGAGCAAACAAAGTCTGAACACTGTCATTCCAAAGAAAGTACGAGTAATTGGGTTAGTAAAGCGCACGAATTGTTGACGAAATAAATGGTACAATCTCAAGTAGTTTTCTAAGCAAGGTGTATTCAGCGAAAAACAAGATAAGCTGGTATCATCGTACAGGTGAATATTGAAACGATTTCTCACTAGGCAGGTACCATATTGGTGCATCACTATCGAGAAACTGTATATACAGTGTTTTTGGTCACGACTTAGCGATAATTTAAGGGCATCAAATATACCTTATTTATCGACAAAAAACACCCACATTGGGGAGTTTAACCACTCAGTTTTGGAGTGGCCCCCATTTTAAATTTACTTTTTATGTTAGTTCACCTTCCAACTAATATCGATTCTTTGGACATAAAGGTCCTACAGATGTGAAAAAAATGTTTTTGGAAAGACGATACTACCACCTTTTTTGAAGTGGAACCATATGAAAACATTCAACTCAGAAATCCCATAAGAAATTCTTTAAAAAAATTTCAGTAAAAAAATGTACTGATTTTCTTAGTAAATCCGCAATAGTACAAGAACTAGCACATTGAAGTATATTTTTTTTCAATGAGCTAACACGCAAGGATATTAGCTACAAAACGATACCAACATAATTTCTGTAAGTTACATATTTAGAAAGTAATTGCTGTTCGAACATGACCCTTATGAAAATTGATAAAATAAATAAAACTCAGTACTGTACTTTCGATAATTTTTTAATGATCAAACAAACGAATTAATTAATCATAAAAATTGCTCAAAATGGCCACCTCTGCTTTGTAGACAGGCAGTGGCCCTCATGACGGACTGTAGAAGCGAACAAAGTTTGGGGCGCTCGCGTAGTGGTCATGTTGGAACACCATAACTCTCGAATTATGTAAACTTACAGAAATGATATAGATGTGTTTTGTAGCTAATATCCGTCTGTTGAATCATTTGAAAAAAAAAAATTATACTTCAATGCGCTATTTTTTGTGCTATTTCGGATTTACTTAGATAATCAGTAAATTTTTTACAAAAATTTTTTCAAAGAATTTTTATGGCATTGTCAAGTTGAATGATTTCATATTGTTCTATTTTAATGCAGGGTTGTAGTATTCATCATTCAAAAAACATTTTTATTAAATCTGTAGGACCTTTATGTCAAAGAAATCGATTCTATTTGGAAGGGTCAACGAAAATAAAAGAGTAAACTTAAAATGGAGGCTACTCCAAAACTAAGGGGGTAAAACTCCCAATGTTTGTGTTTTGTCAATAAATTAGGTATATTTAATGCCCTTAAATTATCGCTAAGTGATGACCAAACACACTGTATATTCTTTTGAAATCAAGACCTAACATAATAAAATACATAAAACGAAAACAAAAATCCCTAACTGAGGTTAGTATTTATAGAAGAAAACACTGAAGTTGAACAAGAAATTTTGACATGCCATTTGATGAATAATAGTCATTTATTCTACTAATGTATTAATCGCTAGATTAATAAACGGTTGATTACAAGATTTTTATGAATTGAGTATAAATTCTTGATCGATATACTTTTTTTTTGCACAAGACATACATAGCCGTAATTTATTCCTAGTTTCTTGTTGTTGGTTTATTTTATTTCAATTATTTTTTTATTTATCAATTAGGCTACAAGAAAACAAATACAGTCGAATCTACAGGGTGTATGTATCAAATGCTAGTGAACTTTTTTTTTTTCAAAAACGACCTCTCTTCCAAGATACAGGCCTTTGGAAAGCGATGACGAGATGACAGTGTTTAATTTTTTTACGGCTTCTTAAAAACACTGAGTCATAAAAACTATCTAATATTAAGCCCTAAGTAGATGTTACTGAAACAATTTTTTCAGATCTCATAACTTTATTGTTAGAGGTTGAAAATGACAACCCCCTATGATTTTCGTTCAAAAATGGGTTTTGTGAGATAGATTTTCGAAAAAAATTAATATTGTTATGATTTCGATTCAATTCTGTGGAGAAAAAAAGTCAACTGCAAAATTTCGATACAGTCGATACTTTTCTCGGAAAAAGTAAAAACAGCAGTGTTATGATCACTGTTCCATAGAATGAATTCTAAGATATTGTTCATGCTCAAAAATATATTTATTAGGAACTTTATAGGTTTTCACTCCCAGTCTCTGAAACATAAATAATTAAAAATGTTTGATTAAGGTGAAGTGCTCCTGCGAAAATCTTGCACTATTGTCAGGAGCAAATTGGTCTTGAAAAAAATGTTGCCTAACAGTAAAACTGAAAAATGAAAACAAATTAAAAAGGATATTGTAACTTCGGTGGCTATATCAGACACCTTCTTCGGACAAACTCTAAAATTCTTCAGAATTGTGGTGTTTTCTCATTTGTAATCTGATTGACATGATAGTTGTCAATCTATAAAGTTCATAATAAATGCAGAATCCTCCCAGAATATATTTTCAATCGATATCAAAATATATTTGTGAAATTAAAATATTATGGATATAATTCTCTTCCGGAAATTAGTAATGAAACATACAGAAAGATTTAGAACATCTTATCTCCTGTCATAGGACATACAATATCTTAGAATATTCATTCTATGGAACACTGATACGATGAAATGAAATGAACAGTGATTATAACTGCTTGTGAGTTTTTTTTTT